>JAHRHZ010000038.1:2847445-2899647 GCA_024137785.1 Ginglymostoma cirratum
TCTATCCGCCTCCCCCTCTCTCCCTATTTATTTCAGAACCCTCTTCCCCTCCCCCATTTCTGATGAAGGGTTTAGGCCCGAAACGTCGAGTTTTCCTGCTCCTATGATGCTGCTTGACCTGCTGTGTTCATCCAGCCCCATGCTTGTTATCTCGTTGAAGGAGAGATTGTTGTCTTTAAGGAGAGGTTAAAGATGTCTGCAAATACTCTTCCCAGCTGGTCCAAGCAGGATCTGAGTGCACGACTGGGGACTCCATCTGGCCAGTCACTTTCTGTGGGCTCACTCTCACAAAGGCCAATCTGGCATCTGCAGCAGTGACTCTGGGTGCAGGTGTACCCAAGGCTGTCGTGGCAACTGACATCATTTAACTGACTTTCTTTTCAAGACGAACATAGAATGCATTGAGCTCATTGGGGATGGATGCATTGTTGCCAGTGACCCTATTCAATTTCACTTTGTAGCCTGTTACATTGTGTAAACCTTGCCACAGGTGACGTGTGTTCATCGATTAATCTGGGACTCTAGTTTAGTCTGGTATTCTCTTTCGGCATCCCTGATGGCTTTGCGAAGATCCTGCCTGAGCTTCCTGTATAGGTCAGGGTCAACCGAATTGAATGCCTCAGACTTGGGCTTCAGTAGGGAGTGGGTCTCCCGGTTCATCCGTGGTTTCCAGCTGGGGAACACTCAGATTAACTTCTTTGGCACGCAGTCCTCTGCACACTTACTGATGAAGCCTATGACGGTAATAGCATGCTCTTTTTGGTTGGCTGCTGTGTTTTTGAATATGGACCTGTCCACTGACTCCAAGCAGTCACTTTGGAGCTCATCCATTACCTCAGACCAGGCAACTTTCTGCACCTGATCCTCATGCTTCAGATTCTGCTTGTAAGCCAAGAGAAGGAGTAGATCCTTCTGGTCTGATTTCCCAAAATGCAAGCGGGGAATGGAGCAGTAGATGTCATTGGTTTTAGCAATAGTCCAGGGTGTTTGGGTCTCTGATGGGACAGGACACATGTTAGTGATATCTTGGCAGCACACTCTTATGTTTAGCCCAGTTGAAGTCACTGGCTCTGATGAACAAGGCCTTGGGGTATTCCGTCTCAAGGCCATGTCGCGGTGTATATTTGAAGAACGCTTTTCGCTTTTGTGTGGTATGGGATGTAAACTTCTGTCAGGATAGCAGAAATAAATTCCTGTGGCAGATAGTAAACATGGCACTTCACCATTAGACATTCTAGGTTGGGGCTGTAATAACTCAACAGGGTCATGACGTTTGAACACCAAGCAGTGCTGATCAAGAGGCAGCCCCTTCTGGCCTTTGCCTTGCCTGAGAACAATGTGTGGTCTATTCAGTGGATTGAGAAACCCACATGTTCGAAGGCAGAATTGAACCATGTCTCTGTAAAACTGAACACATAGCAGTCTCTAATTCCTTTTAGTAGGGGGCCAAGCTTTAAGTTCATCCAGCTTATTTTCAATGGTTTGGACATTTGCCAGGAGTATGCTGGGGAGAGGGGTCGGGGAGGGGTGTGGAACTTGAAACCGCGTTGTTTCAGTTTCACGAGTAGGCCCAGCATGTCTTCCACATTTGGGTAAATGGCTGCTTCTGGTTGGGTCCGGGGGATGGATTGGATAGTCTGGTATCCAGTAGGTAAGTGAGTGTGTCCAATGGGGTCCTGGGCACCAGCAGCGCTCCAGGGTGTCGTGGTTTTGGTTGGGTCGGGCCTCCACGTGGGTGGGGTGTTGGGTCCACTCCAGGGAATCGAGTCGCCGATTTGATGTCTGGGTTGGGCCTTTGTGAAGCCGGTAAGTGGCTGGACACTTCATTGTCATGGTCACTGTTCCAGCATCAGCCATCGCGCCCCATTGGGTCACACAGTCAGGCCCTCTGGGAAGTCCTGGTCACTGTCAGGTCAGGTGCAGTCAGGCCGTTGGTTGTTTCTGTAGGTCAAAAGATCACCAGAGCTGTAAGTAAAGTTAAAAGACTTGGTTATTCTGACAAGACTTACAATTGATATTTAAAAGGGTAGAATGATTATAAACGATGTGAGGGGATGATCTGCTTAGAAGAGCTTGCAAGCAGTTACCAAGGTCAGCACCACAGAGTCATAGAGTTATACAGCACGGAAACAGACGTTTCTGTCCAATTAGTCCACACCGACCCCATTTTTCAAACTAAATTAGCCCCACCTGCCTGCATTTGGCCCAGATCGCTCCAAACCTTTCCTATTTAGGTACATATCCAAATGTCTTTTCAAGGTTGTAACTGTACCTGCATCCATCACTTCTTTTGACAATTCATTTCACACATGAACCACTCTCTGTATAAAAAAAAGTTGCCCCTCTTGTCCTGTTTAAAACTTTCTCCTCTCACCTTAAAAATATGCCCCCTAGATTTGAACTCCCTCACCCGAGGGAAAAGACCCTTGCTATACACCTTATCTACGGCCCTCATGATTTTGTAAACTCCTAAAGGTTATCCCTCAACCTCCTATACTCTGCTGAAAAAGGTCCCAGCCTTTGCAGCCTATGTTTATAACTCGAATCCTTCATTCCCAGCAATATCCTGGTAAATTGTTTCTGAACTCTCTCCAATGTAATAATATCCTTCCTTCAGCAGGCCAACCAGACCTGCACACCGTACTCCAGAAGAGCTATATTGATCTTCACAGCAAGAGAGTTCGAGTACTGGAGCAATGACCATTTGCTGCAAATGTACAGGGCCTTACTGAGACTTCACTTGAAGTACTGTGTGCAGTTTTGCTCTCCTTACCTGAGGAAGGATGTTCTGGCTGTGAAAAGAGAACAACAAAGGTTTACCAGACTGATTCCTGGGGTGTCAGGACTGACATATAAAGAGAGACTGGATCATTTAGAAATATATTCACTGGAGTTCAGAAGAAGGAGGGAAGAGTCTCATAGAGACATATAAAATCCTAACAGGACGGGACAGAATAAACATAGGAAGGATGACCAGTGACTCCAGAACTAGGGGTCACATTTTGAGGATACAGGGTACACTGTTTAGGACTGAGTCGTAGTGAGATGAGGAGAAATTTCTTAACCTAGAGAGTGATGACCCTGTGGAATTCTCTGCCACAGAAAGTGTTTGAGTCCGAAATAGTGAATACTTTCAATAAGGAGGTAGATATAGTTCTTCAGGCCAATGTGATCAAAGGGTAAAGGGAGACAGTGAAAACAGGGGACTGAGTTGGATAACCACCTTTGATCATATTGAGTGGTATAGCAGGCTCAACTGTCCAAATGACCTAGTCCTGCTCCTAATTTCGATGTTTCTATGCAGCAGTTCAAGAAGGCAGATCATCATCATATTCTTAAAGGAAACTGGGGATGGGCAATAAATGATAGCCCAGCCAGTGGCACTGGTGTCCCAGGAATAAAATCCCTTGTCTTTCAATGTTTCAAAACCTTTGTGACACTGTTAAGTCTGAGACACTGCTGTGTGACAAGACTTGAGGTGGCAATATGCTCCCTGAATAGATTTACAATCTCTTCTCTCCAATCAAAAGACAAGATGGTCCTTATAAACTGAACACCCAGTTGATATACTAACGATAAGAATAGGAAATATTGAATCATATTAAATAAAACAAGAATATGTCAAGTAACATTATCACTTGTGCTCTATATCAACGCCACCAGTAAGTTTTTAGAGCTGTTACTTTGAAATACTTTAGAAAGAACATCGTAAAACCAGCTAATTCCTCTTGAATGAGTGTTGGCTTTTACATTGTTTCAGCTGCAGCAGTTATATAATCAAAATAATTACTGCCAATTGACTGGAAATGTCAGCTGCTCAATAGTTACACTGGAAACAGTCGTTTGGTTTCTCAGCTCAGCTTGACCAGACAAGGGTTCATGATTTTTTAAAAGCATATCTCCACGTTGCCTAATGTGAGTCACAGCACATAAACTGCACAGAATCAGGCTGAGAAAACAGCCTGGATTATATTTCACATGCCACTCAATTCTCCTTTCAGTGTCCCTGCCCCTCAGGAGTACTTTTGCATTTTGGTCAATTTTTTCTCTCTGGAGGACAAGTATTTCCCATATTCGGTGGACTAAAAACTGCTGCCCAACAATGAACCACATACATTGAACATTGTTAGCTGGAGGATGTCTTGCTGGGTAATGTAGATGCCTTGCTCTTTCTCTTTTTAATGTCCTAGTTATAAAACTAATGGCTATTAAGCAGGAAATTTGACTACACTATAACATCTTTAGATCATACGTCTATTGTTCAGAAAAACCAATACTCCAGAAATCTTTTGAACAGACCCATGCAACTGAATTGAATTGAATTAGCTTTATTGTCACATATACTCAAATGAGTACAATGAAAAGTCTATATGTCACTACTTACAGCGCCATCTTAGGTACAAAGGTACCTAGGTACAACTTCTTCAGTTACAAGATCTAGAAAACAGCGAAATAAAAAGCCCAGCATTGTAGAAATAAAAGTTCGGAACAAAGGTCTTCCAAACTAGACCACGATGGCACCTAGCCAGTAGTCCACACTGGACCTTGGTTCCAGACTGCACCGGGCTTTACTTTGAGGTTCATGAGGCAGCGAGGTCACTGTGGAATCCCCTTGAGATTGGGACACCAGGCTGAGGCCAGCTCAGGCCGAGAGACTGCCATGTACCACCAAGAGGACACCACACCATGCTGGGAGGCCATCACGCCATGCCAGGAGGCCAATACACCAGGCCAAGTGGGTTCCTTGTGGTGTCTTCACTGATGCTGGAAGTTATCAGAGGCCAGCAGTTGACTGGAGCCTGGGAGAGAAGAAGAAGAGCACAAAGAGGAAACAAAAGTGAAAAAAAACAAAATGTTTGGACGAAGTGGATGAGTCCTGTTTCATCTTGGACCAGAACTGAAAGATTCACCACTCAATTGTTTCAGCACTGCAACAAATTGAGAAAGCACAGACTCAGTGAAAATAATAAACATGTTACTCTTCAGTGTAGGGCACACAATATTTTATAACGTTACACTGCTTCAGGTGGATATTATGTCTGTGGTGTTTTGGCATTCTGACATCATTCCACTAAACAGAAAATTCTAAAATGCGGAAATGATTTGGTCCCAAAACGTCCCAAAAAAGTGTTGACAGTGCAGTTTCATCAGTGTACAGATTGTCTGCTTTTCCAGTATCCCTGCCAGTCATTCTAAACAAGAACAATGTTCTTATATAATACTAGCATTTGTGTACTTCTGCGTATTCTTATATATATTTTTAGATCAGATTCAGGACCACAAGGCTGTGTAAATGTTGTCACATATATTCTACAAGATGGCATGGTACCAAGTTAAACTGGATGTAAACATTTGTCCTCATGTGCTGCATCAACTTTTTTTGATAGAATTGACCCTCCCTTACAATTCCATAGAGTGGTACAATAATGTCACATAGATTTGGAGATCCTTGGATAAACAGAATAGTCTGAAAGTTTTACACAATTTTAGCAGAGCTGTTAAGAAGGATTAACAGAATGGCAAATTGGTTATGCTTGAACTTTTTCTCACTTATATCATCTGGATATCCTTTCTAATGTGAGGAAAAATGATGATAAGCACTAGTAAAATGACAGGTATTACATCATGCTGAAATTATTTTCATAATCAAATGGAAAATATAGTCTTTGAACCTCCTGGTCACTGATGGTTGAGTGTCAGCATGGGTAGATAGCCGAGACATTCACTTCTGAGCCATGACATGGTGAGTTCAAGACCCCTTCCAGAAATGTAAACTTGTAATCAAGGCTGACCTCTCAGTGTAGCACTGAGGGTGTGCTTCACTGTGCAAGGGTCTTTCTGATGACCAACTTAAACTGAGGCTCAGTCTGCTCTTCCAGATGGATATAAATGAGTCCATGGATCTAACTGAAGAAAAGCAAGGGAATATCCAGGCCAATATTTATCACTGAAACAGATTAGCAGGTCATTATTACATGCTGTTTGTGGGACCATGTTGAATGCAAATTTGATTTTATACTTCATAAACTATGTTTTGAAAAATACCAAATTGGTGGAAAAAAATGTTGGGTGGTCCTAAAATTGTGAAAATCTATACTTAAATGCATATCCTTCATTATTGAAAAAGAGCCAGCAAAAATAACCTCCCTCCTCTCTTGAGCAAAAATCATGTGTTGTAGAGGGTCATCTAAATTTGAAATGGGGATGTATCGGAAAAGAAATGTTTTAAAAATGAAGGAATTATCTTGAGAGTAGTGCATCAGGTTCCAGTTGCAATGGATTTAACCACAAACTGAGTCACACATTTCAGTTAATCCATGCCAGTCCTCCATTGTTCTACTAGGGGACACTGCTTCCCATCAGTTTCAGTCTGACCTGTTGAAACATACAGTCCATTTGCAATGGGCTTCTCTTGTTGTTCCCATTGTGTTTCCTATGGAGTCCTCCAAAGATCTTTCCTTCTGTTTCTTATGTGGGGAGATGGTGGTGTAGCGGGATAGTCATCCAGAGACCCAGGCAAATACTTTTAGGAAAATGCTTCAAATCCCACCATGGCAGCTGCTGGAGTTTAAATTTAACTTCACAAACTCTGGAATTGAAATTGTGTCTCAGTAATGGTGACTATAAAATTAACTTTAATTGCTGGATAAACTATTCTGGTCATTAATGTCCTTTAGAGAAGGAAATCTGTGGCTCATATCTCATCTGGCCTACAAGTAACTCCAGACCCACAGCAACATGGTTGTCACTTAACCACTGTCTGAAGTGATCTAGAAAGCTCCTCAGTTCAAGGGCAACTACGAATGGGCAGTCCCTCGTCAACATCACCTAAAATCAACATTTCATGTTTCGAGAGTATGCTCATAACACCCAGATCTATTTGTACTCTACCTCCTACGATCCTTTTATTGTCTCTGATTTGTCTCATTGTTTGGCTAATATCCACTATTGGAGTTTCCTCCCACTAATTGGGAAGACTGAAGCCATTGCTTTTGGTCTTCATCACAAACTATGGCCCCTAGATCACAGCTTCATTCCTCCCCTGACAGCTGTTTGAGGCTGATTCCGAGCCCCACTTACAGCCTTGATGTGTTATTTGATCTTGAGATTAACTTTCAAGCCCATATCATGCCAACACCAAGATAGTTGACTTTTATTTCTATAACATCATTTATCGTGGGCCCTGCCTCAAGTCATCTGTTGTTGAAGATCTCATCAATGCCTTTGTTACTCCTAGAGTGACTCCAAAGCTCCATCCGATCTTTCATATTTCAAAAACATGAGATGCTTAGTTGTACCAGGGACTCTTGTGCTTGCTGACCTGTATTTACCCCCAGTTCAACTCTACCCCAATTTTAAAATTCTCATCATTGTTTTCAAATTTCACCATTCCTTTCTTTGTTATTTCTTCTAACTCTGAGATCTCTGTGCTTCTCTACTTTTGTTCTTGTGAATACCCCACATTTGGAGTGCTTAGCATTTGATGATTGCACTTTTAGCTGCATGGGTCCTAAGTCCTAGACTTCCCTCCTTAAACATTTCAAATTCTCTACCTTCCTCTCCACCCTTCGATGTTCCTTAACATTTATGTTTTGATCAAGCTTTTGGCCATCAGTTCCAATGTCTCAGGAACCTCAGAGACAAGTTCTCTTTTCTAACGCTCATGGGGAGAGCCTTGAGATATTTTACAGTCATCACAAGAGAGATGGAAAATGGACCAGAAGAAGAGTAGGCAGATCCAGGGAAGAATTCCTTAACACCCTCAGCTAGAGGCTAGGATGCTGCCCCACCACTTTAGTTACTCTAGCATATTCCACAGCACCAGCAGCCTGTGTATCCTTTGGTATCAGTGAACCATCTCCAATTGTCATGGTTGTATATCTATTTTTCTAATTAACTAATGAATCATGTCTAAACAGCTACTTCTTAACAAATGCAACAAACTGTCAGAAAATTACTTGCAATAAATTGTTGAACACCTACATTAAGTATCTGTGATTGCAAGTGCCCTAAAATCAATAACTGGTTCAGTTGAGGCATTCAATACTGTATTGGGTGATTATTTGGATAGAAGTAGTGTGCAAGGATATGGGGAAAAGCAGGAGATTGGCACCGAGTAATGATGCTTGTTTGAAGAGGCAGTGCAGACTTGATGGACTTAATGGCTTCCTGTACTGTAATAATTCAGTAATTCTGAGATCATGAAGGTGAATTTATGATGTGGCCAAACTGGTTGAAACATTATATGCAAATTATACTAATACACACCAATGGTAGGCAAGAAAATTTGAAAAGCTTCCTCGTCAGTCCAGTAATGGAAAGAAAGCTGGAGCCATTGCCATCACTGCTGATCGTTCCAGACCACAACATGCATGTAAAAAGTGCTACAACAACTTGCTTGTTGTTACATGCCATGAGCAAAATATCAACTGGTCAATAACAATATCTCAACAGATGTTAGTAAAGCCTGTAATATTATCCAGCATTTCACCCTTTTGTAAATGGTTATTATGAAGGCATTAACTTTGCTTGGTGATCATACTACTGAGTAGCACATAATTACTATACACTGGAGATCCTGTACAATCTATGGTAAGAAAATCAAAGTTGTAATTTCTGTGACATACAGATTGAACTTTATCTGCCCTTTCAAGGATGTTTCACAACATGTTATAAACAATGCCCTTTTACTATTACAGTCAGACAAATTAATGCAATGTCTAGCCAAGGGCATGCAGACACCTGTTGCGCACAATTTTCCATTCATAGCGTGCCAACTCACTCAGAGACATTCAGTAAATTGCTGTTCCATGTGAGGAACATGGGCCTCCCAATGCGAGAGATTGCCAGTCTTTATCAGTTACAGATTTATCATACAGAATTATTTTTGTCAAGTCAGTCAAAGTGTATGCGCTTTCAATATGTGACACAATTTTCTTGCAAAATGTACAATTATTGATTGTTGACTTACAAAATAGTGGATCAGCCAACGTACATGGAATTTTTTCGGGAATCTCAGTGGCATAACTCAGAACACAAAACCAAGGTTAAAACAGTCAGAAATCAGTGTAAATTGTGGAGGCCTGAGTAAAATGAAAACTGCATGCTATATTGTTCCCTTTATGCATAAAAACCACAAGCTTGAAGCACAGCATGTTTCAGAAATGCAATTGTGGAATCCTTTGAATGTTTAATCTAACTTACCCGTGTAGAAAACAGTCAAACTTCCTGAAAATGTAGCCTTATTGAGATCTGGCTGGTACTTAGTTTACTTTTTGCACCTCCTCATGAACTGTTTTGTTACTTCATAAGCAATGAAACAAATTAAGCAAAATTCTTGACAAATCATCAATCACCAGAAATATCTACCAGACAATAAACATAAGCTTACACTCATTCAGAACTGACATAGATGCAGGATACTTGTGTTTTGTGATTTCTACATGGAGAACAGAGTTGTGTTAATGAGTGATAGAGGATTTTGGCACAAATTTCAATGAATTCATGCAAAAAGATGAAGAAATTCTGGCTTATATTCAAAATTTCTAAAAGTTACATACATCAATCCAATTAATCTTTTGTTATGAAAATTGACATCATGCTATAAATACATTGTTGTTTCATGGATTTTTATGACATTACCATGGTTAAATCTATCATGATAACATCATGAAAGGGTCTTGGGACTTCTTGGTATGTTAAATATAATTTACACAAACATAAGTTTTGTATTTTACTGTGCCAAATTTTAATAGAAGAGAAATTGAGTTCGCAACTGAGTCCAGCAGAGCGCGATTGAGAGGGTGAGGCATCATTACGACACATACATCAGAGCATGGAAGCAGTCACCTGCACTGAAGAGCGGATGACCTGGCAACAGCCCCTGTGATCAGCAGGAGGAAGAGTGTCCAGCAGAGGGCAGCTGAGAGGGAGAGGCATCACTTTAGTGTATACATTAGAGCCTGGAAGTAGTCACCTGTGCTTAAGAGGAGGTTGTTATGGGCCTGATATCAAAAGGTATATGTGGATGAATGCATGGATAAAGAATTGGTGCAGGGGGCAGGGATTCAGATTCCTGGATCATTGGGATCTTTTCGGTGGCAAAGGTGACATGCTCAGGAGGGATGGGTTGCATCTGAACTAAAGGGGGACTAATATTTGCTAGGGCTGCAAGGGAGGGTTTAACCTAGGTTGGTAGGGGGTCAGTGGGATCCTCAACAGCAGGGATCAAGTGCGTGGCTAGAAGTAGATACAGTAATCAGAAATAGCAAGTTGAAGAGACAGGTCAGGCTGGAACAGGAAAGGGAGCAAGGAATGCCTGTTGGATTAAATTGCATCTATTTCAGTGCAAGAAGGCTGACAGGTAAGGCTGATGAACTCAGGGTGTGGATAGGTACATAGGAACGGGATATTATAGCCATGACAGAAACGTGGCTAAGGGAGGGACAGGACTGGCAGCTTCATGTGGCAGGGTACAAGTGCTTTAGGTGGGACAGAGGTGGAGGAAGGAGGGGAGGGGGAGTTGCATTTTTGATTAAGGGAGTATCACAGCAATAGTCAGAGATGAAATAATTGAGGGATCATCAAGTGAGGCTTTGTGGGTGGAGCTAAAAAATAAGAACGGGCTGGTGACATTGTTGGGGCTACAATATAGGCCCCCACATAGTCAACGGGAATTAGAGGAACAAATATGCAGGGAGATTAGGAAGACTTGCAGGAACAATAGGGTTGTCATTTAATTTTCTTAACATAGACTGGGACTGCCAGAGTGTTAGGGGCTTAGATGGGGTGGAATTTTTTTGAACGTGTTCAGGAAATTTCCCTCAAGCAGCATATAGAGAGTCCTACATGCAAAGAGGCAAAACATGATGTACTGTTGGGAAATAGGGCAGGACAGGTGACCGAGGTGAAAATGGGGGACCACTTTGGGAGCAGTGACCATAGTTCTATTAATTTTAAAATAGTCATGGAAAAGGACAAAACTGGTCCACAGGTTCAAGTTCTAAATTGGGGCAAGATGAATTTTGATGGAATTAGACAGGAGCTTGCAGGGGTTGATTGGAATATTTTATTTGCAGGCAAAGGGACCTCCGGCAATTGGGAGCCCTTTAAAAGTGTGACAGCTAGAGTTCAAGGTTTATATGTTCCTATGAGGGTGAAGGGCAAGGTTGGCAGGAGTAGGAAATCCTGAATGATAAGAGATAGTGAGGCTTTAACCAGAAATAAGAAGGCATGGCTCAGGTAGAGGCATCTGGGATCAAGGAAATCCTTGGAGGTACATAGGGAATACAAGAGTTTACTGATGAAGGAAATGTGGAGGGGAAAAAGGGGCAGAAGATAACTTTGGCTGAGAAGATTAGAGTGAATCCAAAGAGATTCTTTAAGTGTGCTAAAGGAAAAAGAATAACTAAAGATAGACTAGGACCCCTCAAGGACCAAAATGGACATGTATGTGTGGAACTACAGGAGATCCTCAATGAATATTTCTCCTCTGTGTTGATCATGGAGAAAGACATGAAGACTTGGGAACTCAGGGAAATTAGTGGCGATTTCTTGGTGACTGTGCATATGACAGTAGAGGAGGTGTTGGAAGTATTAGAATGTATGAAGGTGGATAAGTCTCTTGGTCCTGACTAGATATATCCAAGAACCCTGAATGAGGCTCGTGAAGAAATTGCGGAGGCCCTGGCTGATACATTTGCATCATTGTTAGCCACCGGTAAGGTCCCAGAAGACTGGAGGGTATCAAATGTTATGCCCTTATTCAAGAAGGGCTGCAAAGAAAAACTTGGGAATTATAGACCAATAAGCTTAACATCTGTAGTAGGTAAGTTACTTGAGGAGATTCTGAGGGATAAGATAGATGCATTTGGAAAGACAGGTTTGATTAGGAGTAGTCAGCATGGCTTTGCGCATGGGAAATCATGCCTCACAAATTTGTTAGAGTTCTTTGATGAAGTGACCAGGAAGGTTGATGAGGGCAGGGTGGTAGACGAAGAAGGTTATCAGAAATTGCAATAGGACCTTGATCAGCTGGAGAAGTGGGCTGACAAATGGCAAATTGAGTTTACTCCACATAAGTTGCATTTTGGAAAGTCAAATCAAGCTAAGAGTTTCATGGTGAATGGTAGGGCCTTAATGAGTGTAGTGAAACAGAGGTGCCTTGGAATTCAGGTGCACAGTTCTCTGGAAGTTGAGTCACAGGTAGATAGGGCAGTGAAGAAGGCTTTTGGCACACTGGCCTTCATCAGTGCATTGAGTACAGAAGTTGAGAAGTTATGTTGCAGTTGTACAGGATGTTAGTGAGGGTGCACTTGGAGTGTTGTGTTCAGTTTTGGTCACCTTCCTCTCGAAAGGATGATATTAAACTGGAAAGTGTGAAGAAGAACTTTACAAGGATGTTGCCAGGACTCCATAGACTGAGTTATGGGAAGAGATTGGGCAAGCCAGGACTTCTATCTTTAAAGTGTAGGAGACTGAGGGGATACCTCAAAGAAGTGCACAAGATCATGAGATGCATGGATAGGGTGAAAGCACTCAGTCTTTTTCGTAGGGTTGGGGAAATCAAAGAGTAGAGGGCATCAGTTTAAGGTAAGAGGGGAAAGAATAAATGGGAACCTGAGGGGCAACATTTTACAGAGGTTGGTACGCATATGGAATGATCTGTCAATGGAAGTGGTTGAGGTGTGTACACTAACAACATTTAAAAAGTATTTGGACGAATGCATGGAAAGGAAAGGTTTTGAAGGATAGATTTAGATGGGCAGGGAAATGGGGTTAGCGTGGATGGACGTTTAGTCAGCATGGACCAGTTTGGGTCAAAGGGCCTGTCTCCTTGCTGTAGGACTCTATGACTCTATACGACAAATATATGTTTGAAAATTAAACAGCAAGTTGATACTTTTCTAACAATTTTTTTTGTTTTTTGCAAATGTGGTATTGACCTGTACAGGCCAGGTAGTTATTGGCTTTATGTATTAATTACGTTAGTATGAATTAACCTGAATAGCCAGAGGGCACTACATTTGATTTTATTGATACCTAGCTATGGAAGGAAAAAGCATTCACCAAGTTTCATACTTGCCATACTTATTCAGTGACTAAGGATAACAGGTAAATATGAGTGAATAAGAGAGCATTGTGTATCATATTTGTGTGCAAGCTTCATTCTAGCCGAGCAATCTCGATTACATAAATTATGAAGACAGCACATTCAATTCTATTTTATATGCAACAGTTTTGTTTTAATTGTCCATAAGTTCAAAGGAAATTGAACTAAATGCAGCTCCGAGTGAAAATACATGAAAGTTAATTGTTTCATTTGTACTTCAAAATGTTGGATAGTTAGAATTTGAATATTGTCATCGGAGTGCAAGCAGGGAAGTTCTCTAGCCTTTGTAATGAGCTGAGAGTTGGTTGTGAGTGAAGAGAGAAAACAGCGTGACGACAAGAGCAGCTGAAAGAACAAGTCCAGCTCCATTGAGGTAAAACTGGATTATCTCATATTAAGGGGAGTCAATGGCATAGTGGTAATGTCAATGTAACTCAGAGCTCCAGGCTAATGTTCTGCAGACATGGCTTTGAATCCTACCATGGTAGATGATGAAATTTGGATTCTGGAATTAAAACTTAGTCTAAAGGAGCCTATGTCACATTTGTCGATTGTCATAGAACCTTGTCTAGTTCCCGTATGTCCTTTAGGGAAGGAAATCAGCTGTCCGTAACTATCTGGCCTACATGTGACTTAGCATGCAATGCAATTGACTTTCAATTGGCCTCTGAAATGGCCAAGAAAGCCAAAAAGTTCAAGGGCAACCAGGGATAACAATAATGTCAACCTTGCCGGTGATGACTACATCCCACATAAGAATTTAAAAAAGGAAATGAAGGAAGTAAAAACACTGAACTATAGCATTCCTCTCACCAACCTTTCTGAAAAGCAATAGATCTGTTCCACCGATGATTCACCAGTAGAAATTTTGTACTCATTAGAAGGGCGTGCACATCTTGAATGGTAGTCAAGTTGAATCAGCTTTGCTGAGCTGGTCATTGCAATCAGTCATCTGAGCTAGTGTGTCTGTTCTTGAAAAAGCAACTGAGATTTCTAAATAATTTGCAAATTTTGGGCATCTTGAAATCAATGACCTTAAAAATTCCTGGTCCACATTGGCAGGTTGATTTTCTTACAGAAAGCACCAATATTGGGTGACTTATGGTTCAACTGCCTGGAGTACTATATCATTAAAAGTCTAAAGGCAACATGTTTTGTTTTTACTAGCTTCTCTCATACAGAACACAGAAAATCAACACACATTGCTCAGGTGGGAACAATGCTGAGTATTTGTGTTCATGTAACATACTGTGCCATTTCTCAAAATGACATTAAACTGTTCACTTTGCCAGTCCATTGAAATTCTCCATTACATTAGTTATCTTCCAATTACATGGAGTAGGCTTTATTCTTTTACTGATGTCCTTATCTGGAATAGCTGATCTCAAAATTAAATGTAGTACTGTTCCTTTGAGTTCCATTTTACCACAAATCAACCAAGTGTCAATTTTATGGCATTTCCCACAGAGTTCTAGTGAATTTTCTCATGCAGTTTCACAGTACTCATGTTATGCACCACACCAGATACGCACTCTGACTTTCACGTTAGGAAATGTTACCATCCAGTTGGGCAGTTTGCAGTGCAGAAAGATCCCAACAGCACGTGTTTAATTCCTGTACCAGCTGAGGTTGCCATGAAAGCTCCACCTTCTCAACCTCTCCCCTTGCCTAAGGAATGGTAGTCCTCAGGTTAAGCCATCACCAGTCATTTTCTAGGATTATGGAGACTTTATATAACCTACGCACAATACAGAGTGCAGGTTTGAAAGGCATCCCTTAACTAAATGCAGATTGTAGAGGAATTTGGCAAATTTATTCTTAAATGTTCACACATGTTAAAAATAAAAAATCCCACCGCTGTTCAAATAAAACTAACTCCATATTGGTCAGAATTCTTACATTGGGATAAAATGTTTAATTTAATAACCAAGGTAATTTGTAAGGTGGACCTGAGTATGGATCTTTGTACTCCTGTATGTTTAACAATGCTAAAATAATTTCTACATCTTTGATTTCTAAAAACTCTATTTATTTCCAAATGCATTGCACAGCACTCCAATAATGAAGGCTTTCAGCAACTAAATCCTTAGTTTCTTTGATGAAGTTTGATTTATTCCGTAGCAAAGCTGATTCGCCCGGGAGGATGGTGATGAGACTTCTCACACTGCCGCAGCCTGTAACTCGCTGGAATAGTTGGATACAACTGAGTTGCTCACTTAAGAGAGCAACCACAATGGAGTGAGCAACACTCACAGATCAGACCAGTTAAATAAACCAGATATCCTTCCCTAAGGAATATCAGTGGTTCATCACAATGATATAGTTTTGTGATCACTGACTAAAACATCTTTTGGAAAGAAAGTCAATATAAATCCTCAAACTGCTATGGTAAGAATTTAATGTAGGTTCTGAAGGTATTATATTGTTAAAATCATCATTAAAACACATTGAAAAGTATTTGAAGTGTTGTTCGTCTGTAAGTCAAATTATGGGAATTTAGCGAGAACATTTTATAAAACTGCTAAATCAACTAACTCATTCCTCTGTCTCTTTGCTGTGTCACATGGGAAGAGTCCATTCGGGTCCTGAACAATGACACCTATCATGAGAAATGTGTTAGAATCACACCAAGTCCAGCAAGACTGTCTCGACATCAGATACAATTTGCTGCATCTTGTAAATAAGATCAGAAGTCACACGACACCTGGTTATAGTCCAACAGCTTTATTTGAAATTACAAGCTTTCGGAGCACTGCTCCTTTGTCAGGTAATGAAGGAACAGTGCTTTGATAGCTTGTGATTTCAAACAAACCTGTTAGACTGTAACCTGGTGTCATGTGACTTATAAGACATAGGAGCAGAAGTTAGCCCATTCAGTCTGCTCCACCATTCAATCATGGCTGGTATGTTTCTCAACCCCATTCTTCTGCTTTCTCCCCTTAGCCCTTGATCCCCTTGACAATCAAGAACCTATCTAATCCATCTTAAATATACTCAATGACCTGGCCTCCACAGCCTTCTATAGCATAGATTCACCACTCTCTGGCTAAAGAACTTTCTCCTTATCTCTGTTTCAAATGGTCTTCCCTTTACTCTAAGGCTGTGCCCTCCTGTCCTAGTCTGTTCTACCAATGGAAACATCTTCCCAACATCTACTGTGTCCATGCCATTCAGTATTCTGTAAGTTTCAATTAGATCCCACCTCATCCTTCTAAACTCCATTGAATATAGACCCAGAGTCCTTAAACGTTCCTCATATGTTAAACTTTTTATTCCTTGTCCACCCCAGTTCAACACGGTTGCCTCCACATCTTTAAAATAAGTTCTTGGCATTGAGGTGAGATCCTCACTGGGCAGCAACAAGTTACCTATTAAGGGGGACTATCGCTTGTTAACAACTTCATTGACTGCACATCTCAACTCATTAGCATGCAGCTTCCTATCCTATCACCTAGCGCATGCATTCTAGACACTAAGAATTTTTGACAAGGACGTCAGAGCAGGTGCCTGGAAACTTCAGTTCACCACTTGCTACAAAGGATTTCCATGTGTGAATTTTCTTCACATACACTATATACCTTTCTCATATAACATCCCTTAATTACCCAATGATCTGTAGGAATTTAACCATTTCAACCATATGGTTAGTTTGAGACACATTTTACAGAAATCTGTACACATACAAAAGGTTAAAAATGTGGTGCTGCTATCAATCCAATAAAATTGTCTCATGACAATTATCAAAGGATTAAATAGCTAATAATACAAGTGAGGTCCTTTGAAAACTTCTTTGGGAACGCTGTATAAGTTTGGTGCTTTCTTAGAGATAGCCTAAATCTTTGACGAGTAAAATGGATATAGGTTTTATATATGTAGGTTTTATAGGTTATATATCCATTTAGGGGCAGCATGGTGGCACAGTGGCACAGTGGTTAGCGCTGCTGCCTCACAGCACCAAAAGAGTTTTCCTGCTCCTATGATGCTGCTTGACCTGCTGTGTTCATCCAGCCCCATGCTTGTTATCTCAGGACCCAGGTTCAATTCCAACCTCAGGTGACCGTCTGTGTGGAGTTTGCACATTCTCCCTGTGTCCGCGTGGGTTTCCTCCGGGTGCTCTGGTTTCCTCCCACAGTCCAAAGATGTGCAGGTTAGGTGGATTGACCATACTAAATTGCCCATAGTGTTCAGGGAGGTGTAGATTAGGGGGATGGGTCTGGATGGGATGCTCTGATGTTCAGCGTGGACTTGTTGGGCCGAAGGGCCTGTTTCCAGTATAGTATAATGAAAAATGCAATATACATAATGTGAAGAAACACGTACAATGGACCTTTATTCTACCCCAACAAACTTTAACTGGGTCAACTCAACTGCTAATATTAGCGAAATGGAATTTTATGCCCATGAAACATATTAAAAAATGTCTGTTTTGAAATTGAATCTGTGGGAAAGAAGTGATCTACTCAAACCTAAGTATCAAACCTCTCAATCAATAAACATTAGATAAAACAATACCAGCTTTTCACATGAAAAGTGAGCTGAAGTAGAAAATAACCAAGCTGTTAGGTCAGGCAGCATCTGTGGATGCAGAAACAGAGGTAACATTTCAGATCATGATTTTGTGCTGGTTTCAGCAAACAGGCATTAATCTGAAATATTAATGAGTTTTCAATCCCCTCAGAACCCATCTACTTGCACAGATCTTAAATCAAACCCATTTACTTTGTTTCCCTTTCCATAGATACTGCGTGAATAGTCAAATATTACTAGCATTTTCTGTCTCATTGACACTTGGCTCAAAGCAAGTTTCATGCCCAGTTATGGGTATGTCATATTATTAATGTGCAGTCTATTTTAAGAACTGGACACAAAAAAGTTGTTAACATGGTGACCCTTTTTGGAATTTGAAGTAGAGACAGTATTAAGTCTTGAAATATTACAAAGAAGAGATGTGATGAGTGAACAAGCAAATGGAATGCCTATGGCTAAATACACAGGGTTGGGGTGGCTAAAATGTTTGAGTTGTTTATTTTTACATAGATTTTTGAATATGATTTCAGAGGGTGGTGACATAGTGAATGGTATTGCCCCTGCTTGAGTAATTCAGAGACCCTGGCTAATGGTCTGGAGATATGGGTTCAAATTGCACTAAAAAAATTTGCATCCAGTTCATAAACAAAATCTGGAATTTAAAAAGGTTAGTCTAAATGTAACCAGAAACCATTCACACTCCTTGTCAAAAAATCTAGTTCATTAATATCCTTTAGAGAAGGAAGTCTACCCATCCTTACCAGGAGTAGTACACATGTGACTCCAGGTCCACAGTGATGTGGTTGACTCTGTGCTGCCTTCTGAAACAGTCTAACAAACTATTCCATTCAAGGGCAATTAGAGATGAGCAAGAAATGCTGGCATTGTCAGCAATACCCACACCTCATGAAAGAATAAAGAATATCAGTCATTATTTTCAGAGCAGAACAAAAGGAGAAAAGTCTAATGAAGAATAATTAAACAAGTAAGCATCCAGAGATTAGATCTGATTTTTACAAATGAGGTGTCACATATAACCCTAAGGTGATCTTCAAACACATAACCCACACTATTACTAATACAGTCTACTTCCATTTCTGAAACATTGCCTGACTCTATCCTTACTTCAGCACCCTGCTGATATCATCATGCTTACCTTTGTCACCTCTGTACTATTCAAATCCATTCTTGATGCACCTGCCACATTCTGCACTCTGTAAACTTAAGATCATTCAAAACTCTGACCACACTGCATGCCCAGTCCTACTTTCAAAATAGACAAGTCACTTTTAAAATTAGCAGGCCTTGTTTTCACTTTCATTCAGGATTTCAACCTTCCCCATCTCAGCCCTGTAATCTTCCAATATCTCTGCTTCACCAATTCTAGCTTCTTGAGTGTCTCCAAGAAGAAGAGGGGTACGGAGGCAATTCCTCTACACCTTTTCTCTGTTTCCAAGCCTAATGGCATATGAAAAAGAATAAATATGTGTTTATCTATTTCCTCAGCTAGATTTTCCTGGAATAGGTTGCCAGTCTGTTGCCAGATGCGATGTTTTGAAGGTCACCATGATACATCAAGCATGGCTGCACAGGAGACTCTGGTGCTTGTACAGTTTGCTATAGGCATATCAGGAGGATATACACGCTGATAATCAACCTATCTGATGACATTATGAATGTACCTCCCATGGCCATCATGTCCTGGAGTGGAACTCAAACCTGAACCTTCTGGCTCAGAGACAGGGATACTATCACAGTGCCACAGGCCTCTGCCTTGCTTACAGCTTTCCACCTCCTTAACTCTTTTTCCTTAAAATCTGCTTTAAACCTACTGCCCAATCAAGTTTTTGGTCATCTGCCCTTCTATTGATTTGTGTCAAACCTTGTTTGATAATGATCTGCTGAAGTACCATGGGAAACTGTATAACATTAGATATAAGTTATTGTTAAGTATGGCAATGGCAGCTGATTACTGGATTACAATTCCATATTTTGTCTGAAAGCATTTGAAATCCTTTTGTGCCAACAGCTGTGGACATTTAGACAGTCTACAGCTACCTGATAGCTTAAGAATTATTTCATTAGCAGTGTTTTCAGATGATATTTTAAGAAACACAGCCACCCTCTGTTTCTTATGACCATTTCCACAGTATGGAATGTTCAAATAATTCATGTTGTTTCTCACTTTACAGCAGGCCGATATTCTTTAATCAATATTGCAACTCAAGAGTATCGACAGAAACAGCTGAATAATTCTTAGATTCTCGTTCTCTCTCATTTTGAGGTCAATTGGAGGAGATAATTTTGAGCATATAACCTTACTGATATAGAAGGAGGCCATTTGGCCCAACACCAACTCCTACACTCCTTCCTGTAAACTGTTTCTTGCCAAATATTAATCCAAATTGCTTCGATAAGTTGATACTGAAATTGCTTTCACCCTATATGTAAAACCTTTCCCTGCATCTCCCCTCTAATATCTTTGCCAATGAGTGTGAATCTGTATCCCCTGATAACTGAACCAGCCAGTGGTGGAAATAGTTTCTCCATATTTTCTTCATCAAAACACCGCATTTGGAACACTTTTAATAAGCCTTCCTTAATCTTCTCTGTTCTAAAAAAAAATCAAACTTAATTTTTCATATCTTTTCATTACTAAACTCCCTATATTCCTGGTATAATTTACTGAAGGCCTTACCATCTGTCCTAAAATGTGGAGCCCAGATGTGGATGCAGTGCTTTAGCTGCAGCCAGAATTGCCATAACTTGCTTGTTTTTGTACACTAAACTTCTATGGATTGTAAATGGTTTTTAATAGCTTTACCAACTTGTGTCATCTTCAAAAAATTGTGCACATGAACTGTGTCTGTTGCTACATCCCTGAATTAATATTGTACCATTTGATTTATATTGCTTTCCTCATTTTTTTCAAAGTGCAGCACTACACACTTCTCTGTACTAAATCTAATCTGTTACGCATACACATTTCAGAAGTCCCATGTTTTTACCTAGGCTAGGTTTTTGAATTCCTATCATTCCAATACCATTTCTTCTGGCCAAAGATGGATAAGCTATTTTCCTGTTAAAAAAGTGTTTTCTTATCGAATAAGGTAAGCGCTTAGTGGAACTATCCTCACTACTTTTTCTTTATATTCCTCAATCCAGTTCAAGACTGTTTCTCTTTACTCCTGAAATCCAGTTGTGTGGTGCTGTCCTATATGTGTCAGCCTTCGTTCCATGGAGTGTACTTATCTCTCAGTTAGAAGTTTTCCAGGTCAAGCCTCACTGCACTTAATCTGGAGGGACACAGAGCTGAAGGAGTGATGAACTGGCTGAGACATTAAATTGACCTGCGACTGCCGTGTTGGGTGGACATTAAAGATTCTGGGCCACAATATGAAGCAGAACATTGGAGTTCTTCTGGTGTCCTGGCCAACACTATTCCCTGAACCAACAGTCCTAAAGCTGTTTATCTGTTCTTGTATCTTGTTACTGTTTGTGCAACCTTACCCAAAATTAGCTGCTGAACTTCTTAATATTACAGTATTCAATACACTTTGTAATTACTGCATTGACTGTGAAATGCTTTTGGGAACTATGAAAATGTGACATAAATGTGGGCACTTTCTTTATTTTCCTCTCACTGTAACCAGATCTGTACAGTGTTTTCTGATACCAAGCCCATTAATGGCAAGATTACTGCAATTTGTGGAGTCTTAACTGTTTCTCTGTATCTGCCAATCTCTGCTGACTATTACACAAGCTTTTTTCAGCAAGCTGTAGACCATTTTTTTAAGATATTAGCTGTTCCTCCGAGAGAAATGAAATTTTCCCTTTTCTAATTGTGTGCTATTGATGATCATAACATTGCTAAAATATTGAGAAACAGTAGGAATCAATGATTAATCCTTTTGCTTTGTTAAATTGTTTAATTTTTGGATTAATCTTGTGACAAAGTACTTGTGTTAATTACTTAATATTGAATATTAAATGTTGTGGATTAATTTTTCCACATGCCTTACCTCTTAGAATGATTGGAAGTTTTTATGTGAGAAAGTGGCATGAACAGCAAAGACAGATGTTGGAAAAGCTCTTTTTAAACTGGAAAGCAAAATAGTCTCATCTCTTTTGTGAAAAAGAGACTTGTTTTAACAGTAAGTCTCAGTCCTAGTCACCCACTATGTAGACCTGTTAGAAAATTAAAACATTTTAATTTGGATCAATCCTTTATCATGAAGAGGACTAATAGCTAAAATTGCAATGATAGTTTCTGACAATTTGCTTCTGTAAAGTTTAGTCTGATTATCTTAAAAAATGGTAAAGTATTTCTTACTTGAACGACTGATCAGCAATTACATAGTTCTATCATAAAACAGCAAGCGGTGTCGTAAAACAAATAAATATTTAAACAATCTCTGCAGCTCTTTATTTGCAGCTCATTATTTGGCTGTTGATAATTTCTTTTGTCCCATCCAGGTCAAAGCTAGCATGAAAACATGCTAGGTTGGAGATACAGCAGCTCGCTTGGCATTTAAAGAGTTAGTTATACAGTGGAAAGATTTGGCAGGTTCCATTCGGTGCAATATTTACATGCTTATATTTGTCTTGTAGGCTGCTGCATTTTGATATTTTAACTGACTAAGTCTCAAGGTAGAAACCTGGGACATTTTAAAACCCTTGTTTATATAAAAGACCAAATATTATGTAATCTCCATTGATATTCCATTTGATGGTCCAGAGGCCATCAGGTTCAGAGACCACTAACCATTACATGAAAGAATTTCATGATAAGTTGTTCAAACCATGCAGACTCAAAGATGAAGGTGCTTGGAGAGATAACAGTATGCTACTGCTACAATACATGGTATTGGAAGCAATGTTTATGATGGCTTACAGAGTTTTTGGCTTAAATCGATTTACTAACATGATATTGACCAAGATATCAGGGAAAAGATGGGAATAGAAATTAAAAGGGAGGAAATGTACTCTGACCTATTCCTTCCCCATTTTTTTTTGTTCAAACCCTATTCCTCCATTTGTAACAGGGTCTCTAGCAGCAGATGGTGATGGTGATGGAGGGCACCAAGCAGGGGAGATTGGGTATTGAGTGGGCCCTTCCTGAAGAAAGCTGTATCTTCATTAGAAAGAGATCTCATGGAAAACAAGAGAGACAAACAGAGTATTTCCTAAAATTGATGTGAACTACAGACTTAATTCCATGTAAATAAAATGTTTTCCTAACTTAACCATAATTTTTCCCCCATGTTTATAAAGACCTGGCATCTTGTGGAATAAAGAGTCCATTCTTGATCTTGTGTTTTACTCTTATGTTACACTTGCCATCCTTGTCCTGAAAAAAACCTCAGCACATAGAGACATAACATTGATAATTGATACTGCTGATGAGTAATTTTCAATTTTGATTACAGTATCAAATAGCAACACCTAATTGAGCCTTCTTGTTTTACAAATATATTTTCCCTTATGATTTCATGCTAACCTTCTATTTACAGCTTCAGAAATGTTCTGGTTGTCCTTTATTATATGTGACAAAGAATAGCATTTGATTTTATTCAAGTTGAAATCACAATATAGAATAGACCATTTGTTGGTGCCTTTGAATTTTGCTGTATTTGTTCTCAAATTTGAGGGTTTCTTCACACTGATAGCTTGCTGTACGTTTTGTATCACTTTGAAAATCCAGTTTGTGAGTCAGGAATAATTTCACATTGGCTGCATCTTTTCTTCCAAGCAAAATCTCTTCACACTTCACTGAATTATATTTCTTTTGCCACTTGTCAGCTCGTTCCACCAACCCACTTGTCAATGTCCTTTGGAAGCTCTGCACTATGCTGCTCATGGTTCACAAAACTTTCAAATTGCATATCATCCACTAATCGTGAAATTGTGCCCTTTACATGAAAGTCAAGGTCATTAGTCAGGAAGAGCCAATGTAAAAGCCAGCAGATGCTAGAGATCTGAAATAAGAACAGAAAGCTTTGGGGAAACATAATAGATGGGGCAGCTTCTGCTGCAATGTCAACATTATGAGTCTGGTACAAGTCAGAAAGGAAGAGAGATGGGGTTTACGCTGTTGAAAAGGGGGATGAGTGCAAGTAACAAATGGAAATTCAGGGAACAGATGATGAGGTAGTTTAGAGATCAAAGCTGTCATGGGACAAAAAGCAAAGGGAGTGATAACTGTTACAGGGAAGAGACAAAGTATATATCCAGAACGTTAATAGCATAAAAAGGACAGCTCCGACTCAGCACAAACATGAAAATAAGATACAGACATTCTTATCTTGCAGTGGGGAGAGGGGAGAATACATACATATGTCAACCTGAAGGACAAAGTTAATAAAGTTGTTAAGCTCAATGTTGAGTCCAGAAAACTGTTCAGGCCTTAGGGATAAATAAGAGGCTTTTGTTCCAGTTGGCTTCACTGGAACATTTGAGCAGACCTCAGGCAGGAATGTGAGCATGCAAGCAGGATTGAAACAGCAAGCAACTGGAACATGCAATGTTGAATGTTATGAGTTTTGTCAAGAGCAATGTGAACAACACAGAATAGAGAAACTTAACTGATGGGGAAGTTGTTGCCAGAAAGTGATGAAGTAAAACCGATACCAGCAGCCTGCAAATATTTTCTTATAATTGCTTCTTTGCATCCATTTTATTTTGTTTAATATACAATATTTTTGGTGATTGGTAGGTAAAAAGTTCAATTGACTATTAATGATTTAAAGTGATGGCTAGGCTGCAAATATTGATGCCTGATACCACATTACGTGATACTGTTTGATGCAGGGACAAAAGATAATGTGTACCTCTCACATTTTATGTGCATTCTCACCAAAAACAAGCTCAGTGGGAAATGTAAATTCCAGGCCCAGGTTTCTGTCAGGTTCTTGAAATGGTTGCTGGAAGATATATGGAAACAACTTGACTTCCCACACTGAGTGCTTTCAGCTTGCTGCCTGTGCACATTATGCCGCTGAGACTGAGAAGATTGTCACAGGGGGAATTGAATTCTGTTGTTCACTTGTACAATTTACCACCACCTTTATCTGCCAAACTAACACTGCACTTGATGCTTTTTTGCCTGTTTAGTTGCTAAAAAAAAAGCAATTGTTTGTTTACAACAGAGGACTGAGGGTCTGCTCTCTGAGACTGATAAAAGGTATACGTCTCTAGCTCTATTTTCACAAATGCATCCAGAGCAATTAATTAAAACCTTTCTCATAGTGTCTCACTGAAAGTCTTTTTAAAGGGAAGTGACGAGGTGACTAATTACTTTTCCCTTTTCAATCAGTTTATTGAATTAATTCATCAGTGGGAGGTACCCTGTGGTTTCCTGTCTTTATTTGCTTCAGGTTCACATCTGATGGATTAATTTGAGGCCAGGGGTGCTGCATTACTGCATCAATAGAGACGATAGAATTGGCTTTTGTAGCTGCTATTTGTGGGACCTATTCAACCTTTACAAAATTTCTGTATGTTTTACTTACCATTTCTAATCTCTTCATATTGCTTTCATCCCTTTCAAATGATTATTCTGTGTTTCTGTTTATTCTCAGATTTTTAAAAAGTTAACTCAACAGTGGAAAAAAGCAGTAACAAACCAGTAATACTTGGAAATTAACATACTGGTTGTACTGGGGTTCTATTTTGAAGACAACTTGGGTCAGTTATAGAGTCATAGAGTTGTACAGCATGGAAACAGACCCTTCGGTCCAACTCATCCATACAGATCAGATATCCCAAATTAATCCAGTCCTATTTGCCATCATTTGGCCCATATCCCTCTAAACCTTTCCTGTTCATGTACCCATCCAGATGCCTTTTAAATGACATAATGTACCAGACCTCACCACCTCCTCTGGCAGCTCATTCCATACACGCATCACACTCAGTATGAAAAGGTTGCCCTCAGGTCCCTTTTAAATTCTTCTCCTCTCACCTTAAACCTATGCCATTTCATTTTGGACTCCCCTACCCTGGGAAAAGACCTTGGCTATTTACCCTATCCGTGCCCCTCATGATTTTATAAATCTCTATAAGATCACACCTCAGTCCGTGAGGCTCCAGGCAAATTAGTCTCAGCCTATTCAGCCTCTCCCTTTAATTCAAACCATCCAACCTGGCAATATCCTTGTAAATCTTTTCTGCACCCTTTCAAGTTTAACAATATCTTTCCTTTAGCAGGGAAACCAGAATTGAATGCAGTATTCCAAAAGTGGCCTGACTAATGTCCTGTACAGATATAACATGACCTCCCAACTCCTGTACTTAATGCACTGACCAATAAAGGCAAGCATACCGAACGCCTTCTTCAATATCCTGTCTACCTGCAACTCCACTTTCAAGGAACTATGAACCTTGTACCCCGAGGTCTCTTTGTTCAGTAACACTCCCCAGGACCTTACCATTAAATGTATAAGTCCAGATTGATTTATCTTTCCAAAATGCAGCCCTTCATATTTATTTAAATTAAACTCCATCTGCCACGATTCAGTCCATCGGCCCATCTGATCAAATTCCCATTGTACTATGAGATAACCTTCTTCACCGTCCACTGCACCACCAATTTAGGTGTCATTTGCAAACTTACTACACATACCTCCTATATTCACATCCCAATTATTCACATAAGTGACGAAAAGTAGTGGAAGCAGCGCCAATAATTTCGGCACACAGCTGGTCACAGGCCTCCAGTCCGAAAAACAACCCTCCACCACCACTCTCTGTCTATTGTTTTACTGCTTTTTCCTTCTCGTTACCAGTCAATCACAGAAGGGAAAACCTAATCCATTTATGTTAGCAATATGATATTCTTAAACACTAGATCTCATGCCATGATGTATTATAAGTATGGAACTCTTTTGGTGAGGTTATATCATTAGGATCTGATAGTGTTCACATAAAAGGAGGAAAAAAGAACCTTGTGTGATGGTTTCTGAAGAATTGGTTAGTTTGCAGCTGTCGTGTCTTTGCTCAAATAAATAGTCATATCATTGTTGATAGGAGCAAGAAAAATCATCATGCTGAGCCCAATTACCTTGTTATTTTGTGTCTCATTTCTCTGGATTAATGCTTCAAGCAATATGTGAACACATTGAAAGCTGTGCTCATTGCGCTGCCTGCCATGAGTAGACTGTTCCATAGAAGTTGAAAGATGTGGTTATTTACATTACTTTGGCACAATCTGCTTTGTTGCCTTAAGGAATATTACATTTGAATCATGATAATCCATTATGATGTACCTTTCCCCTCAAAGATGCATACCATTTCCAACAAAAACAAATAATTAATCCAACACACTAATTCTGGAAGGTTTACTGTACCGTTTGAAGTCTTGTCAATCAGCAAGAAGTATTTGATTCTCAGCACAGAAGCCAGTTGTAAGTGTGCAGTAATGATGTATAATTAACCTTTTTTGTAGCTTACTTTGATTGTAGCTCAAAGTAAGTAGCTCTGTTGATCATTAGTTAATGTCAGGATTAGATTGGGTTGAAATGATGTTTCAGTCGTTTTTTTGAAGAATAGGAATTTGCATCTAATTTTAAATGTTATTTTAAATATTATGCAGCTTTTAGATTGACCTGTGTGAGGTGGTCAACAGTAGTTGGAACAGCTAGAGATCTTTGAGGTGGTGGGATGCTATATGTTAATCATTTGAGTGAAAATTACTTGACTAGAATCTTAATATCTCTGCTTCCTTCTTGCACCAATCTTATCCCATAATCTCATAATCTTACTGTTATTTCATAGTATCATAGAACGGTTGCAGGACAGAAGGAGTCCATTGGCCCATTAGGTCTGTACATTAAGCCTGTGCACAGCTCTCTGACAGATAAAAAAACCCAGATCAAAATCCCCTTCCACCAACTCTTCCCCATACATACCTTTTCTTGTTCAGAGACTTTCAGTGAGGTATAACTTATGACTTTGAGACATATTGCATATATCATGAACCTAGGCTGTTTATTTATTTAACAATATTAACGTTGCTCTAATTCAGCACTAAATCAAATTGTCATTCTGTCCACCTGGGAGACTAGATAAAGGTGACCATTGCTGGATATTGGAACTAAATCTCTATTTATTTTGGCACCAAACCACACAACACATTATTGCTGGCTACATGTTGTGCTGGGATATAAATTCTGCTCAGAGAAATTGGATATAGCCAGTATATCAGTGGTGGAACATAATATATGTTCTAAGCTCTGAAGTAGATTCTCTGAAATGGTTGTTTCTATATGAAATCATTGAGGTTAGTCAAGCCCACCGACTCACTTCTTAAACACATTCAACCTGAAGGATCAATATATTTCTAAATCCCAATGTTGCTTGAGTGGCTGCAATGACATTAGAGAAATTGTCACTTTTATTAATGCAACAATCCATTGCTGAACAAATGATTGAGTGAAAATTTAATTTCCTGCACTCTGTATCCATGGACAGTTAAACCGCTGCAGTACAATCATTGAGTGACCACAAAATAAAATAAAATTGACAATGCTTTTTCTGTAATGGATGAGTACTCCTGTGATTATTTCTATCATCAATTGAAACAGAAAGTCAGACTCTTTATTAGTTGTTTTAATATAAAAGCTGTATCATCTGTTTTCCAGTAGTCTATACTTAATTAATTTCTTGTACATCTAAAACTTTTGTGTATAAATGCCTAAATGTATTGTAATATATATCCTGCAGTTTCATTTCTGTAGACATGGACTCAAACACAGCACTAAAATAAAACATCAACTCATCTAGTGTTTACAGGCATCTGCGCTGCACATGAGCCTCCTTCCATCCTTCTTTATCTGACCCAATGAACATAACCTGTATTGTGTATGCCTTCATTTACTTATTTGGAGTGAGATAGCAAGAACTACAGATGCTGGAGTCAGAGACAACAGTGTGGAGCTGAAGGAACACAGCAGGCCAGGCAGCAAAGTTGATGTTTCGGGTCATCATCATCATAGATAATAGAATCCCTACATTGGGCAAACAGGCCCTTCGGCCCAACAAGTGCACGCCGACCCTCAGAGCATCCCACCCAGACCCATTCCCCTATAACCCACCTAATCTACACATCCCTGAACACTATGGACAATTTAGCACAGCCAATCCACCTAACCTGCACATCTTTGGACTGTGGGAGGAAACTGGAGTACCCAGAGGAAATCCACATAGACACGGGGAGAATGTGCAAACTCCACACAGACAGTTGCCCAAGGGAGGAATTGAACCTGGGTCCCTAGCTGTGTGAGGCAGCAGTGCTAACCGCTGAGCGACTGTACTGCCCCCACCCTTCTTCAGAAATGGGGGAGGGGGAAGAGAGCTCTGAAATAATTAGAGAGAGGAGGGGTTGGGTGGGGAAGGCAGGTGGGATAGTGATAGGTGAGTGCAGGTAGGAAGTGGTGGGGATTGGTCAGTGAGGTGGGAGGGATGGATAGGTGGGAGAGAAGATGGACAGGTTGTGTCAGGTCAAGGAAACGGGGTTGAGAGGTAGAGATAACAAGCATGGGGCTGGATGAACACAGCAGGTCAAGCAGCATCATAGGAGCAGGAAAACTTGACGTTTCGGGCCTAGACCCTTCATCAGAAATGGGGGAGGGGAAGAGGGTTCTGAAATAAATAGGGAGAGAGGGGGAGGCGAATAGAGGATGGATAGAGGAGAGGATAGGTGGAAAGGAGGCAGACAAGTCGAAGAGGAGGGGATGGAGCCAGTAAAGGTGAGTGCAGGTAGGGGGGTAGGGAGGAGATAGGTCAGTCCAGGGAGGACTGACAGGTCAAGGGGGCGGGATGATGTTAGTAGATAGGAGATGGGGGTGTGACTGGAGGTGAGAGGAAAAACAGGTTAGGGAGGTGGAGATGAGCTGGGCTGGTTTTGGGATGCGGTTGGGGGAGGGGAGATTTTGATGCTTGTGAAATCCACATTGATGCCATTGGGCTGCAGGGTTCCCAGGCTGAATATGATTTGCTGTTCCTGCAGCCTTCGGGTGGCATCACTGTGGCATTGCAGTAGGCCCAGGATGGACATGTCGTCTGAGGAATGGGAGGGGGAGTTGAAATGGTTCGCGACTGGGAGGTGCAGTTGTTTGTTGCGAACTGAGAGCAGGTGTACTGCAAAGCGGTCCCCAAGCCTGCACTTGGTTTCCCCGATGTAGAGGAAGCCACAACAGGTACAGCGGATGCAGTATACCACATTGGCAGATGTGCAGGTGAACATCTGCCTGATGTGGAAAGTCTTCTTGGGGCCTGGGAATTGGGGTGAGGGAAGAGGTGTGGGGGCAGGTGTAGCACTTCCTGCGGTTGCAGGGAAAAGTGCCGGGTGTGGTGGGGCTGGAGGGGAGTGTGGAGCAGACAAGGGAGTCGCGGAGGGAGTGGTCCCTCTGGAAGGCAGATAAGGGTGGGGAGGGAAAAATGTCTTTGGTGGTGGGGTCTGATTGTAGATGGCGGAAGTGTCGGAGGATGATGCATTGGACCGGAGGTTGGTGGGGTGGTACGTGAGGACGAGGGGGATTCTTTTTTGGTTATTATTGCGGGGACGGGGCGTGAGGGATGTGTTCTGGGAAATGCCGGAGACACGGTCGAGGGCGTTCTCGACCACTGTCGGGAGGAAGTTGCGGTCATTGAAGAATGAGGACATTTGGGATGTACGGGAGTGGAATGCTTCATCCTGGGAGCGGATGCGGCGGAGGCGAAGGAATTGGGAATAGGGGATGGCATTTTTGCAGGAAGGTGGGTGGTAGGAAGTGTATTCCAGGTAGCTGTGGGAGTCAGTGGGCTTGAAATGGACATCGGTTTCTAGGTGGTTACCCGAGATGGAGACAGAGAGCTCCAAGAAGGAGAGAGAAGTGTTGGAGATGGTCCAGGTGAACTTTAGGTTGAGGTGGAAGGTGTTGGTGAAGTGGATGAACTGTTCGAGCTCCTCGTGGGAGCACGAGGCGGCGCCGATGCAGTCATCAATGTAACGGAGGAAGAGGTGGGGTTTAGGGCCAGTGTAGGTACGGAAGAGGGATTGTTCCACGTGACCTACAAAGAGGCAGGCATAGCTTGGGCCCTTGCGGGTACCCATGGCCACCCCCTTTGTCTGTCGGAAGTGGGAGGAATTGAAAGAGAAGTTGTTGAGGGTGAGGACGAGTTCGGCTATGTGGATGAGAGTGTCGGTGGAGGGGGATTGGTCAGTTCTGCGGGACAGGAAGAAGCGGAGGGCCTTTAGGCCATCAGCATGGGGAATACAGGTGTATAGGGACTGGACATCCATAGTAAAAATGAAGTGTTGGGGACCGGGGAATTGGAAGTTCTGGAGGAGGTGGAGGGCGTGGGTGGTGTCACGGACGTAGGTCGGGAGTTCCTGGACCAAGGGGGTGAAAATGGAGTCTAGGTAGGTGGAGATGAGTTTGGTGGGGCAGGAGCAGGCGGAGACAATGGGTCGACCAGGGCATTCAGGTTTGTGGATTTTGGGAAGGAGATAGAAGTGGGCGGTGCAGGGTTGGGGAACGATGAGGTTGGAGGCGGTGGGTGGGAGGTCACCTGAGGTGATGAGGTTGTGGATGGTTTGGGAGATGGTGGTTTGGTGCTCGGGGGTGGGGTCATGATCCAGGGGGCGGTAGGAGGAGGTGTCAGAGAGTTGGCGCCTGGCCTCAGCAATGTAGAGGACAGTGCGCCATACTATGACTGCCCCTCCCTTGTCCGCGGGTTTTATGGTGAGGTTGGGATTGGAGCAGAGGGAGTGGAGGGCTGCACGTTCTGCGGGGGAGAGGTTGGAGTGTTTGAGAGGGGTAGAGAGGTTGAGACGATTGATGTCTCGACGGCAGTTGGAGATGAAGAGGTCGAGGGAGGGTAGGAGGCCTTGGGGTGGTGTCCAGGAGGAGGGCTTGTGCTGGAGGCGGGAGAAGGAGTCAGTAGAGGGAGGGTTAGAAGAGGGAGGGTTAGATTCGTGGTTTGGACGTGGGATGGTTTATCTGGACTTCCCTTAATGCACCTATATTACTTACCTTCACATCATTGCAAATTCTAGATTTTCACATCACCCTTGGGAAGAAAAAGTTTCTTCTTCCTCTTTAGAAAGATACGCAGATTTTGTATTCTCTCTCTCTCTCTCCATTCTGCTCCTTCTTCTTCCTCCTATCTGGACAATCAATACTCACTGTCCCCTTTTCCCATTGCCCTCTCACAGCTATGCCTCCCAGTCACCCTCTGAAAATGATGTCCTTCTCTCATCTGTACCAAGCCATTTCTAACATCCATTATTCTCTGCTTTCTCTCCTTGCAGGAGAAGAGGGCTCACTACTTTCTGGAGAGGCACAGACTTGAGGCGGTGAGGATAAAGTGATGGCAGCTAATCCTCTGTAAGCAACATGTCACTGGTCTCTGGCAATAGGCGACCACCTGCTTCACAGGAGGGAAGGACATATTCTATGAGGCTGCAGACGTGATCAACAACCTGCTGCAATTGCCTAATCTTTCTGAAGCACTGGTGCTCAGACATGTTGAGACGTGATTGACTCCATGTAGATTGTTTGGCTGAGTGAAAGGTGATGTCCCTCTTCTTTCAAGCTTGCTTTCTGAGTCTGTCCCCTCTATAGTTTGGAAAAAACATGTGGCTGGAGCGATAGCGACTCGTACTCGTGTTGCTTATGCTGCTACTGGCATTGCTAGTATCAGTGCTGTTGCTCCTCTTGTACCTTATCAAAATGCATGAGATTCTTGCATTCCATGGTGTAGGCTGGCAATGGGGAAGTATAGATGACAGTGAGTGAAGACCAAGATGGGTGAGGGGAGACTGTGGCTTACTTGTAATGTCAATGGGCAAATGATTTAGGACGACAAGCTGTAATGTTCTGGGGACACAGGTTTGAATTTCACCATGGCAGATAGTGAAATTTGAATTTAAGAAAAGGAATTTATTTAATTCACTTGTTGATATGGTTGGCCAGCATTTATTGCCCATCCCTAGTTGCACTTGTGAAGGTGGTAGTGAGCTGCTTTCTTGCACTGCTATAGTTCATGACTGTGGATTATCATTAAACAGAGCACCTTTGGTTCACTAATATCCTCAAGGGAAGGAAATCTGTCATCCTCACCTGGTCTGGGCTAAATGTGACTCCACACCCATAGCGATGCGGGACTCTTAACTTTCCTCTGAAATTACCTAAAAAACTACTCAGGTCAATGGCAATTCTAGATGGGCAAATGGTGCTCAGCCAGCAAAGTTCACCATACTGTGAATTAATTTTTTTTAAAAAAGGTGAATTGCCTGAATTTGGCACTCATCCATTAAGTACTGAAGGCATTCTTTCAGAGGGAGTACTATGAACAGTAGCCTCTCACTTGGCCATGGTTAACATCTGAACATGACATAAAAACTAGGAGCAGGAGTAGGCAATTCAGCCCTTCAAGCTTGCTCTGCCATTTAATTGGATCATGGCTAATCTCATTTTGGCCTGAACTCCATGTTCCTGCCTGTTCTCCATAACTCTTTAACCCATTACTAACTAAAAGAACTCTTTATCTCCTCCTTAAATTTATTCAGTGTCCCAACATCCACCATACTTTGGGCTAGTGAATTCCACAGATTCACAATCCTTTACAGAGGAAATTTCTACTCATATCTGTGTTAAATCTACCACCCTTAACCTTGATAACGACCTCTCATTCTAAATTGTCTCAGAAGACATAAAATCACACATCATAGAAACAGCTCCTTTGGTGCAACCAGTCCATGTCGAACATAATCCCAAATTAAACTCGTCCTACCTGCCTGTTCCTGGACCATATCCGTCCAAACCTTTCCTACTTATGTACTAATCAAAATGTCTTTTAAACATTGTAATTGTATCCACATCCACCACTTCCTCAGGACGTTCATTTCACATGCAAACCACCCTCTGTGTAAAAAATTTGCCTTTCATGTCTTTTTTAAATCTCTCTCCTCTCACCTTAAAAATATGTCCTGCAGTCTTGAAATCCCCCATCCTAGGGGAAAGGAAACTACCATTAACTCTATCTATTACCTTTCATTATTTTATAAAATTCTATCAGGTCGCCGCTCAACCTCCTACACTGCTATGAAAAACGTCCCAGCCTATCTGGCCTTTCCTTATAACTCAAACCTTCCATACCCAGAAACATCCTGGTCAATCTCTTCTGAACCCTCCCCAGCTTGATAACATCCTTCCTATAACTGGGCAATCAGAACTGGACTCAGTATTCCAGAAGAGGCCTCACCAATGTCTTGTGCAACCTCAACATGACTTCCCAGCTCCTTTACTCAAAGGACTGAGCAATGCAGGCAACTGTGCCAGAAGTCCTTATAACCATCCTGTCTATATGTGACACAAACTTCAAAGAATTATGTATCTGCTTCCCTGGGTCCTTCTCTTCTACAACACTACCAAGGCCCTACCATTAATTGTATAAGCCCTACCCTTGCATTTATCCAGCTTGAACTCCATCTGGCATTTTTCAGCCCATTGACCCATTTGATCAAGATCCCTTTGTAATCTTAGAAAACCTTCTTCACTGTCTATTATGCTACCAATTTTGGTGCCACCTGCAAAGGGGAAACATCTGCTGTATGTCTACTTTGCTAATCCCTGTTAGCATGTTATATACCTCAATTAGATCTCCTCCCATTCTTCTAAACTCTCTGGAGGATGGCCATTCAGTCCTCATAAGTCAAGCCTTTCATCTTTGGAATTAATCTAGTAAACCTTCTCTGAACTGTCTCTAATGCAATTACATCCTCCTTGAGTATGGGAATCAAAACTGTACTCACTACTCCAGGTGCGGTCTCACTCATGCCTTGTATTGTTACAGAACACATCCCTACTTTTACACTCTATTTCTTTAGCAACAAATGCCAAAATTCCATAAGCCCTCCTTATTACCTGCAGTACCTACATGTGAGCTTTCTGTGACTCATGCATGAGGACCCCCAAATCTGTTGCACCAAAATATTTTAAAATTTCTCTTCATTTAATAAAACGTTTACTTTGTATTCCTTCAACCAAAATGGATAAGCTAACAGTTATCCACTGTAATCTGCCAAATTTTATTTATATCCATTTGTAAATTTCTTATTTCTTCATTGCAACTTATTTTCCCACCTATTTTAGCACTATCTGTAAATTTGGGAATAGCACTCTCTACCTCTGCATTCAAATCATGAAATAGGTTATGAATGGTAGGGGCCTGAGGAGCGAACCCAGTGACACTCCACTATTTACAGCTTGCCAATTGGTAAAAGACTCATTTATCCCAACAGTCCGCTTTCTATTGGCTAGTCAATCATCTATTCAGGTTAATGTATGCATTTGATTGTAAGTTGTGTATCAAGTTTTTGTGTGTCGAGGAGATCCACCAGGATGTTGCCTGTGATGACAGGTCTCAGTTATGAGGAGAGACTGGATAGACTGGGTTTGTTCTCCTTGGAACAGTGGAGGCTGAGGGGGGATCTGATTGAAGTATACAAAATATGAGAGACATACATAGAGTAGACTGCGAGAACCTCTTCCCCATGGCATATGTGTCTAAGACCACAAGGCATAAGTCAAAGATGAGGAGTGAGTGGTTTAGAGAAGATCTGATAGAGAAAAAAAAGCCACCCAGAGAGTGGTAGGTGTATGGAATGTGCTGCTTGAGAGGCTGGTGGAGGGGTATTCTCATGACATTTAAGAAGCAGCTGGATAAGTACTTAAAATGCGAGGGTATAATAGGCTGTGGACCGAGTGCAGGTAAACAGGATTAGTGAAGTTTGGTGTTTGTTAGCCAGCTTAGACATGGTGGGCTGAGCAGTCTGTTTATACGTTGTATGTGTCTATGGTTCTATGAGTCTAACTTCTCAAATTTTCAATTCTTCACGTCTGGAAGTAAATCTCAGTGCATGACATCATCTTAGCTTCTGCAGTGGCCGCTATTCGCGCTGCAGTGGGAGCTGAAACATCTGTCACTGGGTAATGCATCATGGCAGATCCACAACAGTACTGAGAGAGTTGGTCATTACCTTCATGTTTGAAAGGCTGGACTGCAGCTCTGAACAAAGTCCTGAGCCAATTGGATGTTGGGCTCAAAAGACTTTCTCACAGATTTCACAAAATGCATTTTATTGCATTACGATTCATGTTCATTTGTAGGCTGCCCAGTCCAAGTGCTGATCTGCATCCTTCCTCTGCAGTGGAACTCAGTCGTGTGCAGTTTTGGTTTTCTTCTCTGAGGCAGGATTTTCTGGCTAAGGAAGAAGTGCAGAGAAAGTTTACCTGACTGATTCTGGAATGGCAGGACTGATGTATGATCAGAGAACAGATTAATTAAGACTATATTAGATCACTGGTGGTGGCGGGAGTGGGGGTGGGTCTCATAGAAACCCAGAAAATTCTAACAGGACTAGACAGGGTAAATGCAAGATGGATGTTCTTGTTACCAGGGTAGTCCAGAACCAGAATTCACATTTTATGGATACGAGGTAGGCCATTTAGGACTGAGAAAAAGAAAAATTTCTTGTCCCAGAGAGTGGTAAGCCTATGGAATTCTCTGTCACAGAATGAGGCTGAAATGTTGACTGTTTCAAGAAGGAGTTAGATATATTTCTTAGGACTAAAGGGATCAAAGAGTATGGGGAGGAAGTGGGAGCAGGTTGCTGAATTAGATGATCACCCATGACCGCATTGATTGGTGGATCAGAATCGAAGGGCCAAATAGCCTAATTTTCTATGATTCTATCACCTGCCTAAGTCCAACTGGCACCTGTGCTACCCATGTCCTAATTAAGAGGTAAAACTAGTTACTGCTAGCATACACACAGAACCTGGCACTGTAGGTTGAGTCTTCATGTTGAGAGTGGAAAACAGAAACTGAGACTGTTTCTGGGCCCACCATAAAAACTGGAGGCCAACTTGAAGAACCCAGTCAACCTCCATGCCTTATTATTAGCAAAACTCTTAATGAGTGCTGCCTACCTCAAAAGGCAAACACCAGGATTGGGGGTCAGAAGATGGAAGGCCAGCTGGTGCGGTAATTCTAGGCTTCATTCAGCACAGTTCCATTTTCTGTGGGACCAAGAGATCTTATCCCATGTCTTCAGACAAAATTGCCAAGGGGCAAAATCTACATAAGGAAAAAGGCTTATAGTGTATGCATGTGAAATTCCACAATAATGGACAGAACCAGGAGGAGAGTCCACTGATAGAGATTCTCTGTCTACAGTCAAATACAGAGTGAAAGAAACATTAGTACCAAAGTACAAAAGCACAAAAGATTTACCAAGTTGTTAGTACACTGATACGGGATGAAGCTGTCCATGTCTTGGTTGTACTCTATTGATTTGGGTTGTACCCAAGTCTTTTCAACTGACAGGATTTCTATGGACCCATTGCCTGGAAACCGAAACACTGGGCTGTATTTGAGTCTTTGTGATGGGGACAGAGGGAGGGAGACCATCTAATTACATACCAACATGCATTCATGTTTACTGGTCAATTGGAAGCAGTTTGTACTTCCATACTAAGGTTTCAAATGTAAACCTTGAACTAACATTTTGAAATTTGAGGCTTTTGACTCTAAAGGCACACATTTATTCTCATGCTCATTGTTACAGATTTCCAAGCAACATCAAGTTGTTAGTTGATTATTCACTACGTGAGCTTCTTAACCTTAATAATGACACAACCTTAATAATAGTATTTTGAACTCTCAATTATTCTTACTGTAATCCATTGTTCTTTGATGTGAAATATAATCTACTACCCTCTGTACATGAAATTTGTACTTAAATTGCTATCTTATTTTAAATATATATTGTGGTTTATGATTTATCACATTAATATTAAAGTGTGTATCATCATTGTCGAGTATTTTTTGATACGTTTTATTTTATGAGTGTTATTGAAGCTGATGTCTCTGCCAGTTGTAAAGGGGCATCTTGGTCTATTACAAAACTTGAAACACTGATTAATTCCTCTTCAGGGAAAATGGTAATGTTTGCAATGAGGCTATATTACCCATGAACTTATTTTGTGCTTTTTCTGACCTTTCAGCTAACAGTCAAGTTCAAATTTGAATGAGCCAAGCAGCCGAATATGATTTAGGGATGTCCACCTTCTGGGGAATTCAATCCAAGACAGAAAGTTACTCCTACCAGAAACTGATTAATACAGGGCAAGTTAATGACAATTCTGAACTTACAGAACAGGGAGGGTTCCTTCAGTAATTTCCACTTTCAAACTATGCTGCCTCTTAAAATATGCTTAACTGACAACTTTAACAAAGTCCTTTTTAGAAAAAAATGAGCATTAAGCCCTAATAGTGTAAGATATATTTTTACATTCTCATTGCAGTTATTAGTTTTTCACAATGTGAGATGTTGAGTTAAATGGTAATTTTTGTTCTTGGAGTAACCCAACAGAAATAATGATGATATATGATGGCTAAAGGCAGTCAGTGCTGAATTATCATGATAATGTTCAAGAAGGAAAGAATAGTGTGCTGCTCTTACTTATTTAAATAACCATAGAAATGCACTTACATGCTTTAGGAGCATTTACTCAGAGGCCTCTAAATCAAATTCACCAAGTTGGCTGTCATGCCCGTACCAAAATAATGATATCATGATTTTTTTAATATGAAGTATTCCATATAAAATGAACCTTGATGAAGTATTAAGATAGCTGCCAAAGGTTGAGTGACATTTTTTAACTTCAGACTATCAAGCTCCTGCAATGTTCTAATTGAATTATAATGGGTGGGGTCTTCCTTTTGAATGGTCAAGCCTGAACAGCATACCTATTTGGAATATCACTGCTTCTATTCTTGAAGATTACTCTAAAAAACAATGGACTTTGCGACTGTATGACTCCAAGTTTGTAATGTAACAAAGAAAAGCTATCGAGATCAATCTGTCACAGTCTTTGGCCCTTTATTGAATAGTACGGCCTTTGACAATGTGACAAATTCTAATCTTTTATGGCTGAAAGAGCACCATTGTCTTGTATTGTGTATCAGTAACAGTCAGTTAGGTGATTAAAGCTTTTCTGGAAGTAAAATATTTTATTCCAAAATCCAGAAGAGTCCCGAGAATCAGCAGACTAATATCAAAATATCATAGCTATGGAGAAAGGCTGTGTTGACTTGCCTTCCAAGAATAGTGATGCTTAAAAATCTTTTAAAAGTGGCCTCAAGTCTGAAAAACTCTATGTTTACATGTAAAGAAGTTGGACCTCATGGTCTGTCTACATGACCTGCTGAACATTTTTCACTTCAGAGGAACAGTTAACCCAGATATGACACCTGTCATTTGAACTTACCTGAAATGCAATTTAAAAGTGGTAGAAGCTGTCTTCTTCACTGAACTTTCAAATATTCTTCAGTTGCTAACTATTATGTTCAGTTTGAATACTTGCAAAAATGCTTTATATCTTACTTGGATATGTAATTGATATAGCATGAGACCTTTCAGGGTGACCGTGAATGCACTGTGCTCTTTGTTTAAGGGGAGATAGTGGTCCAGAGCCCAGGCTATTTGTTTGGGGGTCATGGACTCAAATCCTACCATGGCAGGGTAGTGCAATTAGAATTTGATTAAACAAACCTGGATTTAAAACTTGTCTAATTGTGACTTTGTAACCATTGTTGATTGTTGTAAAAACCCATTTGGTTCATTAATATCCTCTACGCAAGGAAATCCACAGTCCTTACCGTCTGGCCTACAGGGTTATCCAGATCCATTAGGATCTGGTTTTCTCTTATCTGCCCTCTGAAGACCAAACCAATTGAAGAGCAATTAGAATGGGCAACAAATGTTGGCCTTGCCAGTGACACCAACATCCCGTTCAAGAGTTTTAAAAAGAATCTACGGAAGATTACAGTGATAACTTTTAAATTAACTACATACTAACAGTGATTTGGAAACACATGATTCACCTTTTCAAAAATAAACTGTGTGGATTCTCGACAAAAGGGAAAGGGAATTGCGGATTTCACTTTATCAGTCTCCATTGTCTACAGCAGTAGCAGATGAAAATCCATCAATAGAAGGCCACTAAAATCAGTCTTTTGATGTCAAGGATTTTATATACAGCAGCTGCAGTAACACTCAACAAAAAGGAAAGTGGCTGTGATTGTCAGATTGCATGCATGTCAACCCAGACACCACTGCAGGTTCTTCTCAGAGAAGTGCACTGGGCCCAGACTACTTCAGCTGCTTCATCAATGAACCACCTCCCACCACTTTGGCAATGTTTGTGCGTGAGTGGAGTATGTAGTTCCATTGCACCTCATCATACTGAAACAGTCTGTGTCCACGTGCAAAAGCTGCACAAAATTCAGGCTTAGGCTGGTAAATGGCAAGAACATACATGCCAAACAAGACCCATGTAATGAACATTCCCAAGAACAGAGGATCTAACCATTTCCCCATCACGTTCAATAACACAACCATTGCTAAAGTTCCCAATAAGAAAATCATAGAGGTCTCCATTGAACTATGACTTAACACACCAGGTACATGTCTGTTGTGGCAAAAACAGCAGGACAGCAAGCTAGGAATTCTGCCTTGTGTAACTCACTTCTAAATTTCTTAAAATGCCTTTTCACCATCTGTAATGTAGAAGTGTGGAGTGCGATGGAGTGTTCCCCACTTAGCTAGATTAGCTCAGTTTGTATTACACTTTTAAAAAAAGCTTAATTTGAAGCAAGAAAAAGCAGCCTTTTCAATTGACAATGCATCTGTGACCTTAAATGTTTACACCTTCCTATATCATCACATTGTGGCAACAATTTGTTTCACCTAAAGGATGTACTGCCTCATGAAGGCTCTTTTAACAGCTTTTTCTGAACCTGCAATCTACACGGTAACAAGAGTTAACAGGTACATTGGAACACTGCAGCCTGTGAGTTCCCCTCTAAGTCACACATTATTTTTGGTGGAAATGTAGCCTTCAATGTCACTGGGTAAGAATTGTGGAACTCCATCCCTAATAGCACTGTCCTTGAACAAATTACAATACAGGTCAAATGTTGGCAAGGATTTTAGTACATGCCATTATCACCCTGTTCCAGTCACTGGGTCAAAAGAAATCTCGGTATATGTTGCGAGGCACTAAGTGCATATATTGCCCCCAGGCAGACAAGACTCAGACACACCAGCAGAGTGCAGACTGAATGAATGTGCATCCTGTCCTTTAATGTCAAACACATTTTGAAAAAGTCATGAAAAAGTTGCATTTTAGGTATTTGACATTAAAAACAAATTAAACAGCATTAATCCTCTTTCACATTAAGTTAATATTGGTTCCACAATCATATTCTGGGTTTTCTGGAAACTTCAGCTTGGAGATTCATATTGCAGCATTCGACTCAGCTAACCCAGTGCATCTGCTGAAAATGTGACAGCACATTGATGCACATATATTTCCCTGTATGTTTTCTGTAGAGAAGAGGAATATGTCATTGTAAACCTATCTAGACAGGTATGTGCAATTACCTTCTGTTTTTAAATCTTATGTATAGTGTACATGACATGGCAGCCTATGAATTATTAACTACAGCTTTGTTGTGAGGGACTTCATAAATCGAATGTTAAAACATTTTTGAATTAGAGATTGTGTTGTAGCACCTTAATGGAGTGAATAGCAGTCAGATTTTAGCAATGTTCCAGTGAAATACCTATCAGCTACTCTCGTTTCTTTTGCGGTTACTTGCTGTGACATACACAAATGTGAAATTCAAAAGAAATGGTCCTGAAATCATTGGAATAAGAAGGCCAAGGTTGTGTGGTGCTGAGGACACTGGATGCGAACTTGTGGAGGATCTTAATTCAGAGGAGGCTACTGTCCCAGCTGCCAGGCAAAATATAGGTTGATTCTTAGTCATGTATTTTCACTGGAATAACATGCCACCCCTGACTACAGATCTATCACACCATCTCCTTAATGTTCATAGCTGCTCAACTGCTTTCAAATGAAAATATTTGCCTTTCGATCTCACAAAGAATCCTGCCTCAATACCCAAAACAGATCTCAGGAAAACTAATGAGCTCATTGAACTCATTGAACTCATTGAACAAAAGAGCCAATGCAAATAGCAACATCTGTTTAATTATTATTCTTGAAGGCATATCCTCCATAAGTCAATCACTATGCTTCCTCCAGATACCTATATGTACTTTTATTTGACCTATTCCAGTATTTCTTCTGACTGTAACCTGAGAGCCAGTGTTCCGAGAGATGGTTTGTTCCATATGTGACTGAGTGTCTCTAAGGTCTTCTGCCTTTTGGCAACTTCATCGTGCAAAAGCCACATGTGGCCTGTATTTCTCTTCTGGCTGCTTTGCCTTTTCCATGCTACTTCAGTAGGTCTTGGAAGGAAGTTTGCCTCCTGTTCTATTCTGTAGAGAACTATGTAATGTCAGAGGACCCTCACTGTGACAAAGATGCTAGGTACAGGTTAATAAGGGCCACTTATCAGCAGGATGACAGTTCTCAAGTTTGGACGACATGCTCAAAATCCTGAGAGAGGATCTATTTTAACTTAAGAAGAGAAAACTGTAATATAGCATTCCATCAAATCTGTTTTGCAAAACCTCAAGAGCTGCTGTCTTCACTCCTAAAGAGAAAACACACCTGAAGTGGTGAGTGCAGAGGATAATGATGCTCCCAGCTATCACATTACTACCACAATAATATTGATGCTTGTAGTTTGAAAACTTGCTGCCCAGATGAAAGGAGTGAACTCCACTGTGACTACTGCTAACAACTGTATTTCCCAGAAATCGGATCTCAGTTTCTGAATATCATGCCAGTTGAAATATCTTCTTTTTAGAGAAGGCCCATGAAATTTGAATCTGTTATCTTTTCAGTTGCCCCAAGCCTTCGCTTCGAATATTTGAATACAAAGTGGATGGTGAATATCCCTGAGAATTCTTCAGCCACATAAATTACAGCCCCATGGTGAGAATCAGCTCCGTGGTGAATAAGAGAAAGCAGCTCAGTAATGCGAGGAGCGAAAGAGAGGAGTTGTGGCCAGAGATTGCGCGATCTTCTTTGTTATCATTATCCTCCTCTTCCACTTTGTCGCATTCAATTGTGAATGACCAGTACTGGCCAAAGAAAAGCATATTCCTGTATCTTGACATCCAATCAGCAGTTTCTCTGCAGTAGCACCTCTGCTTGATACTCGATCTGGCTTTACTTCCAGTAACCATCTGACAAATCTTCCTTTCACATCTTCATCTGCCTCACCTCAGGTTCAGCATCTGAGAACCTTACACTGGTCCTTCCAAGAACATCAGTGCAGCTGCTGATGTTTGTGACCAGGAAATTGCCATAAAGTCACGCAGCACCTGGAAATACAACTAACCTCTTCAGAATCTTTTATCATAGAAGTTAATATTGAATTAAGTACAATGGGTTGTCAAATGCTGCAAGATAATTCTCATACCCACTTGTCATTTACACCTCACCCATTTTGCACATGAATTATGCTCCTATACCCATTATGACATGAAAGTTTGCTGTCCCGTGGTCCAATGGTAGCACTCTCTCCTCTAACTCAGAAAGTTGCAAATTCAAGATCCATTTCAGAGTCTTGTGCATAGAGCTCAGACTGACACTGCTGTGGAAAAGCTGCAAGATCATTCTCTTACCTATGCTCCTTACATATCCAGTTAACATTTGAATTATGCACACCACACTATTTTGCCAATAAATGAAGGAGTCACCTACTGGTTGAGACATTAAGCCAAGACTCCATTTGTTCTCTAACTCAGACGTACAAAGTCCTACCATTATGAAGGGCTTCAGAGGAGTAATCTCTTGTGTTCTGACCAATGCTTATCCTTCATCTAACATTCTTTGTTACAATCTCATGATAATGTTATCATTGTCACTTTGTTCATTGTGGGACATTCCTGGGTGCAACTTGGCTGCAGTATTTCCACTTCAAACCTGGAATGTTTTCTGTAACATTTTAGGATGCACTGCAATAATGGAAGATGCTATCTACAGTAAAATGATGAGAAGTTAAATTAAGACACCCCAAAACTCTGGTTTTAATGAAGTTGTCAGTGACTTCCTCCAGCAGAATAGAAAATCCAATAGGAGGACAGCTGTGACCAGCCAAAGTTCTGAATTGGTAACTCCAGATTAGCCAAACTCATAATACCATGTCATATGACTACGCCAACCAATCAGAGCAGAGGCCACAGCAGAATGCAAACACCAACAGCAAATCATTATTTGACATCGAGATCTCTCAGTGAAGAATGTAGATGCAATACATTCTTCAGCCAAAGAGCCTGAGAAGACTGATGATGCTGAAGAAACTGATTAAATGCTCGAAAGCTCACTCCACTTATTCTGCTTTCTGAAGCTGCAAACGCCATAGAGATGCTCTGGGATTCACATGACAGCCCAAAAGCACAGAAAAATATGTTTGACTGCATTGCACTCGTCTGCAGACAGCACATGAAGAAAAAAATGATTATTTGTGTTTATGCTGAGTTAATTCCAATGTTTGCACAGCATTCACTGTTTAAGGTCAGATCATTATAAGGTGTGAACAAATTGAAAATTAAAAACATTTTACACTTACTATCCAACTGTGCTTCATTTAATGGTTTTTCTAACACAGAACACATCTGAAGGCAAATTGAATTACAAAGGGGCTTCCTTGCAGTTTCAATTAACACAAATCTGTAGATCGGTGGGCTTCTTGCAATTGTTGCGATTTTACTGTATGTGTAATAAATCAAACCAGAAGGTATAGGAGCAGAATTAGGCCAATCGGCTGCATGCATTATTCAATTACGGCTAATATGTTTCTCAATTCCATTCTCCTGCTTTCTCCCCATAACCCTTGATCCCATTACTAATTAAGAAACTATTTATCTCTGTCTTAAGTACGCTGAATGACTTGGACTTTGTTGTCTTCTGTGGCAATGAGTTCCACAGATTGACCACTCTCTGGCTGAAGAAATTCCTTCCCATCTCAGTTCTAAAGTGTTGGCCCTTCACTCTGACGCTGTGCCTCTGGTCCTAGTCTCTCTTACTAACAGAAACATCTTCTCCACATCCACTTAATCCAGATCTTTCACTATTCCGTAAATTTCGATCAGATCCCTCTTCACCTTCTAGACTCCATCGAGTACAGACCCGAGTAGTCAACCATTCCTCTTCAATCCCTTCATCCCTGGGATAATTCATGTAAACCTCCTCTGGACCCCCTCCAATCTCAGCACATTCTTCCTTAGATACAGGCCCCAAAACGGCTCACAACATTTCAAGTGTGGTCTGACCAGAGCCTTATACAGCCTCAGCAGCGTATCTGTGCTCCTGTATTCTAGCCCTCTTGACATGAATGCTAACATTGCACTTGCCTTTCAAACTGCAAATTGAACCTACATGCTAACCTTAAGAGAATCCTGAACAAGAACTCCCAAGTCCCTTTCTGCTTCAGATTTCCAAAGCCTTTCTCTACTTAGAAAGTAGTTTGCACCTCTTTTTTCCTGACCAAAGTGCATAACCTCACACTTTTCCACATTGCATTCCATCTGCCTCTTCTTTTCCTGCATTCCTGGCCTGTCCGAGCCCTTCTGCAACGTCCCTGCTTCCTCAATACTACATGCCCCTTCACCCACCTTTGTATCATTTGCAAACTTAGCAACAATGCCCTCAGTTCCTTCATTTAAATCATTAATATATCATGTGAATATTGGGGTCCCAACACTGACTCCTGTGGAACTTTACTAGTCACTAGCTGCCATCCTAAAAACAACCCTATACCTTTCCTCTCTGCCTTCTGCCAGTCTGTCAATCCTTTATCCATGCCAGTACCTTGCCCCTAACACCATGGGCTCTTAATTTATTTAGCAGCCTCGTGTGTGGCATCTTGTCGAAGACCATATGGAAATCCGAATAAATCATGTCCACTGGTTCTCCTTTGTCTAACTTCCTTGTTACTTCCTCAAAGAATTCTAACAGATTTGTCAAGGATGACTTCACCTTGATGAAGCTGTGCTGACTCAGCCCTATTTTGCCCTGTGCTTCCAAGTACTTCATATTCTCATCTTTATTGATAGACTCTCAAATCTTACTAAGGACCACAGTCAGGCTAATTGGTATACAATTTCCCGCCTTCTGCCTCCCTCCCTTCTTAAACAGGAATATTATATTAGCCATTTTCCAGTCCTTTGGGACCCTCTCTGGCTCCAGTGAATCCTGAGAGATCATCAATGCCTCCACAATCTCCTCAGCTATCTCCTTCAGAAGTTTAGTGTGTAGGCTATCTGATCTGGGTGACTTATTCCTGTTCAGATGCTGCTGTGTCTTCCATTGTGAAAATTGATGCAAAGTACCCGTTCAGTTCCTCTGCCATTTCTTTGTCCCCCATTACTACTTCTCCAACTGCAATTCCTGGTTGTCCAATGTTCATTCGTGCCTCTCTCTTAAATATCTAAAAAAGACTCCTGCAATCTTCTTTTATATTACAAACTAACTTGTTGTCATATTTCACCTTCTCCTCATTGCTTTTTTAGTTATCCTCTGCTGGATTTTAAAGACTTCCCAGTCTTCTGGCCTCCCACTAATCTTCAGCATATTGTATGTTTTTTCTTTTACTTTTGTGCCACCCCTGAATTCCCTTGTCAGTCATGGTTGTCTAGTCTTCCCCTTTGTATCTTTCTATTCCCTTGGGATGAGTTTCTGCTGTGCCTCCTCAATTATCCCCAGAAACTCCTGCCATTGCTCCTCCACCAGCTTCCCTACTAAGTGTCCCTTCCAATCAACTCTGGCCAGCTCATCATGTCTTAATATTTACCTTTCATCAAATGGTATTACTGGTACGCCTGATTCCAGCTTCTTTTCCTCAAATTGCAGGGTGAATTCTATCATATTATGGGCGCTGCCCCCTTGGTGTTCCTTCACCTTAAGCTCTCTAATCAAGTCTATGTTTTTTGGCATCACCAAATCTAGAATTGTCTGTTCCCTAGGGGGCTCTACCGTAAGCTTCCACAAAAAAAATCTTGTAGACATTCTACAGATTCCTTCTGTTGGGATCACACCCAATCAGATTTTCCCAGTCCACCTCTTTATTGAAGTCCCCCATGATTATTGCAATAGTGCCTTTCTTGCATGTTTTTTCTATCTTCTGATTTATTTTCTGCCCCACATCTTGATTTCTGCTATGATGCCTGTACATAACTCCAATCAGGGTCTTTTTTCCTTTGTGATTCCTCAACTCTACCAACATGAGCTGTAAGCCTCCTGACTTGCTATCATTTCTTGCTATCAATTTCATTTCATTTCTTATCAACAAAGCAACTCTAACGCTTCTGCCCATCTGCCTGTCCTTTCAACAGGTTGTGTATCCTTGGAGACGTGCAGCCATGTCTCTGTGATACCTACAACATCGTACCTACCAAGTGCAACTTCCTTCCTCTTTCTATGCCTTGCCAACTCCATTAGAATTTGTAGTACATCACTGGCAGGAAACATTTTGTGCCAGAGTATTCCTAATACTCTGTCCCGTACCACCCCTCCCCAATTTCCGTGGGAATTCACCATACACTTTCAGGTAGCTTTACGCCTTGAAAGTCATACACACCATTAATCCATTACATCATTAAACCCTATTCCAGTGCTTTAGTTCTGAGAAGGAATTAAAATACTGTGGCTGCTATTTAATTCAGATAGTCAGAAACTGATAGCTATTTGCCTGAACCAAACATAAATAATCATATGACATCTTGGAGGAGCTTCATTGATTGTACAATTTCTTTATAAAATGAATGAAAAGATTCATTTATCATGAACACACTTCTTTAAGTTCAGCCAAGAATATAAGAAGAAGCAAGACTAGTTTGCTTTAAGTTAAGCCTTCATTCCCTATTGGCAAACATTGCTGGTGCAGTTGCCTGGAGACTAATTGCATTCTTAAGTAGATGCAGAAACACAGTTGCAATGTGCAAGTTAAGTAAATGTAGAATGTTCTTATTTATGGGTAAAGGAAGTACACAGTTTTTGTTTAACTCTTATTGTATCTTTCAGACGCATATTCCCCAACCCTCCCTTGTCAGCCATCCACAGTGAGTGTTCCCTCCAGGACATCCTGGTCCACGCCTCCTCAACTCCCAACACCTCCCCACACCCCGATGGCACCTTCCCCTGCAACCACAGAATGTGTAGCACTTGCCCATTTACTTCCTTCCTCCTCTGTATCCGAGGGCCCAAGCATACCTTCCTGGTGAAGCAGCGCTTTACCTTCACACTCAATCTAGTCTACAGCATTCACAGCGTCCTCTGCAATGAGGAAACTGAGTGACCACTTTGCAGAACACCTACGATATGTCCGCAAAAAAACACCCTGAGCTTCCAGTTGCTTGCCACTTCAACACACGGCTGTGTTCCCTAGCCAATATCTCTGTCTCAGGAATGCTGCAGTGCTCCAGTGAAGCTCAGCACAAGGTCTTCCCCTCCCCCCATTTCTGATGAAGGGTTTAGGCCCGAAATGTCAAGTTTTCCTGCTCCTATGATGCTGCTTGACCTGCTGTGTTCATCCAGCCCCATGCTTGTTATCTTAAAAACAGCACATCATTTTCTGTTTGCGAACTCTGTAGCCTTTTGGACTTAATATGGAATTCAACAATTTTAGGGCTTGTGGCACCTTGTCCCATGTCCTCACCCGAACACGACACACCAGGCCTTGTCATTACATGGGCTGCTACCACACATAACCTATTGTCAGCTGCTAATCGTCCCCATTAGCAGCTAGTCATTCCCCAAGACTGACGTTTAGCCACTCCTTTGTCTGTCCAACTGTGTTTTCTCTTTCTTTAGGCTCTATTTTCACCTAGCATTTACTCCTTACCTCCTCCCCCCACCCCACCTTCTGTATAAATGCTGATTGTAGCCAACATCAGTTTTGAAGAGGGCTCACGAGGCCCACAATATTAACTCTGATTTCTTTCCACAGATGCTACCAGACCTGTTGAGATTTTTCCAGCATTTTGCTTTATTCTCTCATTGTACCTTAATCAGGCTTGTTAATTTGCTAAAGTCACAGATTTTGGGAGCAGTTGTTGGAGACAGTGTCCAAAATGAATCGGGGATATATAATATAGCGCAAAGTTTCCTCATCCAATGCAGGCAAACTTCCTGCAAATTAAGAAGCAATTTGTAACAAAGACTTGGTAATGAAAATGAAGACAAAAAGAAAACGCAACAGGAGAAAGATATTTATGTAAGTAACATTGTACTAGATGAAACGCACTACTACGTGAGATAAAAATTGGTTCATTGATTAGACTAATGTAAGCTGGTTCCTTCATGGAAGATGTGATGTTGCAGTTGCTACAATTTCTGAAGGACACTGAAGTGTGTGGTATCCACAAAAAGTAGGGAACATCAGATTCTGCCAATATAGTCCACTCTCGATCCTCAGCAAACTGATAGAAGAAGTTTTTGACAGAGCAATCAAGTCACAGTAACGCAGCGACGCTATGTCACTTATATCACTGTTACTCAGTTCAGATTCTGCCAGAATCACTCAGTTTCAGACCTCTTTACAGCATTGGTCCAAACATGGACAAAAGGGTTGAATTCCAGAGACGCACTGAGAACAATTGCTCTTGTTAGTGAGACAGCTTTAAATGGAACGTGTAATCAAAAATCCCTCTTAATACTGGAGTCAATTGGAATCAGGGGAAAATGCTTCACTATTTGCCATCAAATCTGACACAAAGGAGGACTGTTGCAGTTATTGAGGACTATTCATCTCAGCTCAGCAAGTTACTTTTGGAGTTTCTCAGGGTACTCTCCTACAACCAATCATCTTCAGTTGCTTCGTCGAGATCTTCCCTTCATCAGGTCAGGAGTAGGGATATTCACTGATGATTGCACAGTGTACAGTACCATGTGTAACTCCACAGACATTGAAGCGGTTTATGTCCAAAAGCACTGAGACCTTGGCAGGCTAGGGCTGAGAAGTGACAAGTGACATTTCCATCACCCAAGTGGTAAGCAACGACCATCTCCACCAACAGAGAATCTAGCCAAGTCCTCTTGATAGTCAATGATTTTATTTTGCTGTATCCCCCACTATCATTGATCAAAAACCAAACTGTGTATAAATATTATAACTACAATAGCAAATCAGAAGTTAGCAGTTCCACGGGTGTAACTCCCTTCCTGATTCCCCAAGGCCTATTCAGCATCCAAGGGCACAAGTCAGAAATGTGATAGAACACTCCCTATTTGCCTCTACTAGTTAAGCTCTAACAATATTGAAGCCACTTGATAGCACCCAGGACAAAGAAGCTCATGCTACAGGGAGCTGGGGGCTGCAGAATTTTTGTGTACATTTAAGGCTCAGTTAGAAACATTCTTGTTTAGTAGGGGAATCAATGATTATGGGTAAATGCTGAAAGTGGCCATGAGAAATGTCAGATCAGCCATAATGAATGGCGGAGCAGGCTTGAATGGCTAAGCAGCCCACTACTGTTCTTATTTCATATGGTCTTATAGCTTACTTGGTCAGTTCCCAGTTTGCTACATTAAGCAATCACTCCCTCCACCACTACTGCACAGTGGTAGCAGTGAGTACCACATATAAAATGCATTACAACAACTCACAAGGGTCCTTTATCAACGCCTTCCAAACTTGCATCACTGGGAAAGAGAAGGACAGCAGATGTATAAGATCACCACAACCTTCAAGTTACCCTCTAAGCCATAGACCATCCTGACTTGGAACAATATCACAGTTCCTTCATTGCCTAGAACTCACACCCTAAAACAATGAGTGCACCTACATCTCATGGACTGTGGTCATTCACCTTTTGAAGAACAGTAAATACTGACACTGCCAGAAATGCCTCCATCTAAAAGTGAATTTTACAAATTAGTGATTTGTAATTTAAAGACATATCATTTGCATGGTCAAAGAATGAATAATATTGATTCATGCCTCAATACAATGGATAAGAGACTTGTGTAAATCTGCAATTCCTAATGTTTTCAAAATGTGAGACCATACCTGTTCTTACATGAATCTATAGATATACAAAGATGACATAACAGGAATTCTCTTATTAGATGAGAAAATGAATAAGAAGTTGTCAGTGTGGAATGATTGCTAAAGTTCAAACATGTAATGGCAAAATGTGCACAACACAACAATTGTTTTCTTCCCAGAAGACACAGTCACCAACAGAAACATTTTGAGATAATATTAATCTTATCCTGCCTGGATAGCAATCTGGTTGAAAGAATGGTGGAACTAACCCATTTTTTCATCCCATTTGCTCCTCTACACTGACAGTTTAATCCAAAATAGTCCCAATCTTTCCACCTGTAACTTAACTGTATCCATCAAAAAACTATCAGAATAATTCACATCAATTAACAATGTGTGGCCACCAGCTATCAGAGGGACACTCTCACACATAACACAGCTATCCATCGCTAATTTTCACCATTTTCTTATCCTGTAAAGTCTATCTGATGTACTGTCTTGTGAAGTTTTTTGTTACTATGCTGTGCGCCCTAGTGGTTTTGGCATGTGAAGTAGAAGGACAATGTAGCTTGATTTTCTGATATGCTCCTGGTTGATGAACTTTGGGAGTTTAGGCTTTAGAGAACCTTCATTGGCTGCTAGCATGGTCTAGCCAGCTCCATACAAAGAGAAAAGGGAACATGCCTAAACACCATACAGTGTGTGGTTTCCAGCCATCTCTCTCTGCTTATGCGATTCATGGTCATCATGTCCATTGGTGTCAGGATGTGTTCAGATGGAAGTCTTCACCCTTTTTGGATAATATTTCTATTTGAGTTCCAAATTGTGTGAGGAGAGTGAAAATGTATTGGTTCCCCATTTGATGGCTTTAAAGATGTGTGAAGCAAATTAGCATAGTGTCCATGCTGAGAAGCAGAAACAATGAATGTGACCAGCACGAGGGAAGTAGTTGTGAGGGTAATTTTGGGAGTGTGAAAAGCGAGCAATCATTCAGAAGCAAGTGCAATAAAGTGCCTCATTGTCATTGGTGGAGAAGCGTGGGAATTGGGATAAGGCAGAATGGATTGTGCTGGAATACGACAGAGTGTAAGAGAAGGATAAATACATTTCTTACATTGACAGTGCTGTAGCTGGATTCTGGGAATAATACTGGGTGACAGGTAGGAGGTAGAAGGTTAACAGAAGAGTTAGGGACGTTTTTTTCACTCAAAAGATAGTGAAAGTCTGGAGCTCATGCCTGAAAGGGTGTTTGAATTAGAAACTTTTATACCATTTAAGCAGTATTTAGATATTTACTTGTGCTGCCATAGCCTCCAGGGCAATGGGTCAAAAGCTGGAAAATGGGATTGGTGTAATTAGAGATAACAAGCATGGGGCTGGATGAACACAGCAGGTCAAGCAGCATCATAGGAGCAGGAAAACTTGACGTTTCGGGCCTAAACCCTTCATCAGAAATGGGGGAGGGGAAGAGGGTTCTGAAATAAATAGGGAGAGAGGGGGAGGTGGATAGAGGATGGATAGAGGAGAGGATAGGTGGAGAGGA
>JAHRHZ010000038.1:2904647-3100775 GCA_024137785.1 Ginglymostoma cirratum
GCGACTCCCTTGTCCGCGCCACACTCCCCTCCAGCCCCACCACACCCGGCACTTTTCCTTGTAACCGCAGGAAGTGCTACACCTGCCCCCACACCTCCTCCCTCACCCCAATCCCAGGCCCCAAGTAGACTTTCCACATCAGGCAGATGTTCACCTGCACATCTGCCAATGTGGTATACTGCATCCGCTGTACCTGTTGTGGCTTCCTCTACATCGGGGAAACCAAGCGGAGGCTTGGGGACCGCTTTGCAGAACACCTGCGCTCAGTTCGCAACAAACAACTGCACCTCCCAGTCGCGAACCATTTCAACTCCCCCTCCCATTCCTCAGATGACATGTCCATCCTGGGCCTCCTGCAATGCCACAGTGATGCCACCCGAAGGCTGCAGGAACAGCAAATCATATTCAGCCTTGGAACCCTGCAGCCCAATGGTATCAATGTGGATTTCACAAGCTTCAAAATCTCCCCTCCCCCAACCGCTTCCCAAAACCAGCCCAGCTCATCTCCACCTCCCTAACCTGTTTTTCCTCTCAACCCAAGCCACACCCCCATCTCCTATCTACTAACATCATCCCGCCCCCTTCACCTGTCCGTCCTCCCAGGACTGACCTATCTCCTCCCTACCCCCCTACCTACACTCACCTTTACTGGCTCCTTCCCTGCCTCTTCGACTTGTCTGCCTCCTCTCCACCTATCCTCTCCTCTATCCATCCTCTATCCACCTCCCCCTCTCTCCCTATTTATTTCAGAACCCTCTTCCCCTCCCCCATTTCTGATGAAGGGTCTAGGCCCGAAACGTCAAGTTTTCCTGCTCCTATGATGCTGCTTGACCTGCTGTGTTCATCCAGCCCCACGCTTGTTATCTCAGATTCTCCAGCATCTGCAGTACCTTTTATCTTTGGTGTAATTAGATCTTTGTTGGCCGGTAAGATGAGCTGAATGGTATGCTTCTGCCTTTACTTCTCTTTATTGGCTCAGATTTGTAGTTCCATTATCTGTCCCACATTAGAGAGGAAATGGGCCTCTTTCCTGTGACACAGATGCTCTGGTAGTGTCTCCGTTTGCCCTGCCATTAAAGTCATGGGATAACAAGGTGTAGAGCTGGATGAACCCAGCAGGCCAAGCAGCATCAGAGGAGCAGGAAAGCTGACATTTTGGGTCTGGGCCTTTCTTCATTTGTGACCCAAAACGTCAGCTTTCCTGCTCTGATGCTGCTTGGCCTGCTGGGTTCATCCAGCTCTACACCTTGTTATCTCAGATTCTCCAGCATCGGCAGTTCCTACTATCTCATTAAAGTCATGTTGCCTGTTCATTCAGAAAATCACTTCCCAATCAATGCCATTGAACAGGATGCCTCCTCTTTCAGGATCTGCAGACTTGGCTTTCAGTAGCGGTGCTCTTGCTTGATTTCCTATCCTCCACATCAGTAAGCTGCCTTTTTTAAAATTCATTTGTGGAGTATGGGCACTGCTGGCTGGCCAGTTTTATTGCTCATTTCTAGGTGCTCTTGAGAAGGTGGTTGTGAGCTGTCTTCTTGAACCGTTACAGTCCACTCGCTGTGGGTTGACCCACAATGCCCCTAGGGACGGAATTCAAGGATTTTGATCCAACCTGTAGGGAATACAATTGCGATGGTAACTTACCAATTATACTAATGAAACCTGACCACAAAACCAGCTAGGGTCTTTCCTTAGCTGAGGGGACATAGTAGATTCCTTTCTTATTACACACCCAACAACTTCCAGATACAAAAATCGAACCCCAGTAAGTCCAGCTACTGAAATACTACATGTCTTTTAATGGCTTGCAAATTCCACGCCCTCAATTGTTTGCTCAGACTGCTGCCACTGTCAATGAGCTGCCCCCAAATGGGAAAAAGAAACTGACTGAATTATATCTTAATACATTGGCATATAACAATGCATGCTTATGAAACTCATAGCACTAAACAAGAAAGATTAAGGCTACCACCTGTTAAACAAAAATTGAACAGAAGCTTTTGTCATTGTGCTTTTTCCCATGCATCAATACTAGACACTCTGACACGTGTTCATGAAGAAGACCATCTGGCTTTCCTTGGCTGGGAACCACAATATTCATTCTAAGCGAACACATCTAAACATCCATTCATTGTATTGTGTGTAAAATGTGATTTGTTAGTCCGATTAGCTTGATTATTTTCATGTCTGAACTTTGTCCTAGCCTCACTAATAAATATTGACCCCAACACTGAATGGGTATAGATGCTGTCATTGTTGAGTAAAATTAAGTCTGCATCCTTCTAGCGTTTGTCAGTCATCCAATCAGCCAAGCCCTTTCCTTTCAAATCCAAGCTATATTGACAAGATTTGTCAAAACTGCAAATTGTTGCATATACTTTCTTGTATTTTCAAACCCTGTCTATTTCATGATATTATCTCTGGGTTTAATATTCTAACAAATCGAGAGATGATAATTTTAGGGGAAGAAAACCTTTCCATTAGAACTAGGCTTTCACCTCAAGAGATGAATTTAACAGATTAAGTAATTAAATTTATTGAACTCAATATATTGGGTGATAAATATAAAAACAAAAAAAAAATCCTGATTTGACAAGCCTTGTGATGTGAAAGCAGATGTGTTGTTTTCACTGGACCGTTTTTTGAGAAGTAATGTATTTATATTTCTGACTCATCCCACGCCACTTATACCTTTCCAAATATTGGTTAGGGTTAGAATGCATCCAAATGATTTAAACCATTCTCCTCAACAAAGTTCTTTTTGTAAGCTTAAACACAGGTAGAACAGAAGCCTTTATTTTTGTAGCCCAACAACATTGCACTATTTATTGTTAGGAGCATGAAGTAACTGGGACTGAATTTCTGAAAAAACACACTTGCACATGGAAAGCAATTACTGATGACACATCTTCTGACTCATATTCAATTTATTTATTTCTGTTTTAATTAAGATAGGATTAACAGTGCTGCTGCAGCTAATCCTAAAAAATTAGTGTGAAACTTAGTCCTGAATTGTGAACTTTGCTGTTATCCAAACTCACATTTCAGGCACTAACATGATAGGGTATAATTTTCCAATCATTTCTGAAGGGGCAAATAAGTGGAAAGGATGTTGGAGGCTGCAAAATTGGATTTCAAAACACCAGGGAAGATCTTTTATCAATTTTATAGATTATCCTAGAGTTAACTCATTCAGAATAAACCATTCAGTTAAATATTACAATGCACTAAATGGCATTTAGCATGCTGTTTCATCCACTTATGGATTAGTGCAGGTGCTCCCTTCAATAATTGGTAGGATTTTAAAGGAAGTAACTATAGAGATGCGAATGCACTGGTAGCAATTTTCCAAGGATGTTAAGATTCAAGAAAAGTCCCAAAAGATTGGAAAACTGCCAACACCCTCATTCAATAAGGGGAAGGAGACCTAAATTGGGTACTTGCAAAGCACTTAGAAATATATGATATAATCAAGCAGTGTGAACATGGCTTCATGAAGGGGAAAGCGGGCCTAAAAAAAAATGGCAATTTTTTTGTGGAGGTAACAAGCAGCATAGGTAATGGGTAACCAGTAGATGTAATATATTTGGATTTCTATTAGGTATTCAATTAGATACCACATATAAGACTTCTTAATAAGATAATACAAATGATGTTGGGGATAGTATATTGGCTTGGGTAGAGAATTGGCTAACTAATAGAAGATAGAGAGTTGGAATAAAGTTGGAATAATACATTTTTAGGGAGTCACTAGTACCATAGGGTTCAGTGCTGGTGTCACAATTATTTACAATATAAATTATTGACTTGGATGAAGAGAGTGAATGCACTATGGCCAAGTTTGCAGGTGACACAAAAATAGGTAGAGGGCAAGTAGTAAGGATGACACAAAATGTCACAGAGGGAATATAGACAGATTAAGTAAATGAGAAAAAATTTGGCAGGTGGGATATAGGATGGGAAAAGGCGAGGCTTGCACTTTGACAAGAATAGACGAATTGTATATTAATTAAATGGGGAGAAAGCACAGAAAGCTGCACCATGGAGAGATTTTGAGCGCCTTATACATAAATTACAAAAATCTAGCATCCAAGTTCAGTGGGAAATAGGGAAAGCAAATGGACTGTGGTCTTTACTTCAAAGAGAATGAAGTATAAAAACAAGGAAGTTTGCTAGAATGATCCCAGCCAGACCATGCCTTACCTAGGAAAAGATATACCGGCATTGGAGACAGTCCAGAGAATGTTCATAAGGTTGGTTCTGATTTTTGTGGGACTTTCCTATGGAGAGGGGTTGAGTAGGTTGTGTTTGAACTCATCGGAGCTTAGAAAATAGGAGACAATTTCATTGAAACACTCTCAGTGGGCTTGACTGAATAGTTGCAAGAGGTTGTTTCCCCTTGTTGGAGATTCTAGAACCAGAGGACATAATCTCAGGAATCAGCCATTTATAACAGAAATTAGGATGAATATTTTCTCACAAAGGGTTGTAAATCTGTGGAATCCTTTATAGCCCAGAGCTGTTGAGACTGGGCCATTAGGTGTACTCAAGGCTGAGATACACAAATCTTTAGTCAGGAAGGGAATCAAGGATTGTTGGAATAAGGCAGGAAAGTGGAGTTGAAAATTATTAAGTCAACCATGATTTCATTGTTCGGTGAAGCAGATTTGTTGCGCTGAATAGCCTACTTCTGCACTTATGTCATAAGGTCTTATATTCTCACATCTTGTGCCAGTTGTCCTATCCCACTTTCCACAACTGAGTGGCCACCATGCTGCTGTGCAAGTTCTAAGTCTCCTCTTCAAGTTTTTTTTATTCACTCACGGGATGAGGGGCATCACTGGCCAAGCAACATTTATTGTCCATCTCTAATTGCCCAGAGGGCAGTTAAGAGTCAACCACATTTCTGTGGGTCTGGAGTCACATGTGGGCCAGACCAGGTAAGGATGGCAGTTTCCTTCCCTAAATGGCATTAGAAGGGTTAAGAAAGTTAAGAAGTGTTTCCCCATCGCTACTCTTGAACCTTGAGCATCATGGATGCTCTTTACCTGCAGGAACAAAGATTAATGATGATGAATTTTGGAATAAAAGACAGGCATAATGCCTAACCAGGTAGCACTGCAGTTGAATAAATGAACTCAAATGATCCCTGCATTCTGGAGCAAGTTTACAAGAGTCACTGCTGATTGATGAGTGCCTGCTTAACATACTTCAATCATTCCTCTTACAGAAGATGCTGCAGCCAAATCCAATTTCCATCATAACAAGCATGGGGCTGGATGAACACAGCAGGTCAAGCAGCAATTTCCATCAATTGGGTGAGCTTTCCTTCTTCAACATTTGCACTCTCACATGTTGCCATTTGTAAACCCCTAAGTGAACAGAGGTGTGACCTCATCATTGTTGGAAGAGAGAGGTGCATTTGTAGAATTGCTTTGAAAATCTTCATCTCCATGCCTAGTGATGTCCTTTAATTCCCCTCTAAACTTGCTTGGAGGGGATGTTTCCTCCTTCAGCCTTGTCTACCTGATGAAGGAAACTTGGAGACATCATTGAACCATGGAATCTTCCTTCTACATGTCAATGTGCATCGACCTCAACCAATAATGATTACTCAGGCTGCTTGGACTGAGGCACATTCCAGGACAGTGACTCTAATCAAGGCTGTGGCTTCTTTTGAGACTCTGATCCCTGTCAGGAGTCTGGCTCCAGCTGAGGCTATGAATCCCGCCAAGGTTGTGACTCCATTTATGACTCCAGACAGGGCAACTGATATATTCAGAGAGTGCCGACAGCTATTTTATATATTGTACTAACACTTCAAACAGTGTCACTTGGCATCAGGGTCAGTATGTGATTGTGCACCTCCATTTCAGGACTGGACAAACAGCCCCAGCACACCTGCCAGCAGTGAATTGGCCGACTGACATGAGATTACAGTCCACTGGAGGATTGCTTTGTGAGGAGAAACAACAGCCGTATCTGGTCCTCACAGTGGGCCCTAGGGCTATCTGTAAAGTTCCAGCCCATGTACCTTCTTCCTTAGAGCTTTACTCATCACTTCTTTTCATCTGTTCAATCTTTGGAAATGCTGAAAAATATTTTTCACCACATAGCCACATACCTTTGGTCAGCTTCATTGACATTAAACTTTGGGTTCAGCCCCTCACAAGCGTTCTTATACACAATTTTCCCTCTCCCTCTTTACTGAGCTCCCAGCACGAGCTTCCACAGAAGAAGCACACAGACCAGTCTGAGTCTCAGTATATCCCCCAAAGTTAGTCCATTGTCATATCAGCCAGTTTGATGTTCACTGTCTTGTGGTCTTACAGCTTTGGTGCCTATGGAAATGAAAACTAAAAATAAATACATACATAAAGAAGATAAAGAAAGCAGTTTGGCTTGTATTAAATTCATCTTTATTATATTAGTAATAATAGTCATTTAGAGCAATTATTAATAGTGTGCTTCTTTCATTATTTTGCTGATTATGCAGACATTGGTTAGCTTCACAAATAATGACAAGGAGGAAAAAGCAAAAGAACTACTGATGTTGGAAATCATAACAAAAGAATGGAAATTGCTGGAAGAATTCAGCAGGTCTGGCAGCATGTGTGGAGTAATAGCAGAGTTAACATTTGCTCAGAGCTAAAAGGTACTGCAGATGCTGGAGAATCCGAGATAACAAGGCGTGGGGCTGGATGAACACAGCAGGTCAAGCAGCATCATAGGAGCAGGAAAACTTGACGTTTCGGGCCTAGACCCTTCATCAGAAATGGGGGAGGGGAAGAGGTTCTGAAATAAATAGGGAGAGAGGGGGAGGCGGATAGATGATGGATAGAGGAGTCCTCCGGATCCAACGCATCATCCTCCGACACTTCTGCCATCTGCAATCAGACCACACCACCAAAGACATTTTTCCCTCCCCACCCTTATCTGCCTTCCGGAGGGACCACTCCCTCCGCGACTCCCTTGTCAGCTCCACACTCCCCTCCAGCCCCACCACACCCGGCACTTTTCCCTGCAACCGCAGGAAGTGCTATACCTGCCCCCACATCTCCTCCCTCACCCCAATCCCAGGCCCCAAGAAGACTTTCCACATCAGGCAGATGTTCACCTGCACATCTGCCAATGTGGTATACTGCATCCGCTGTACCCGTTGTGGCTTCCTCTACATCGGGGAAACCAAGCGGAGGCTTGGGGACCGCTTTGCAGAACACCTGCGCTCAGTTCGCAACAAACAACTGCACCTCCCAGTCGCAAACCATTTCAACTCCCCCTCCCATTCCTCAGACGACATGTCCATCCTGGGCCTCCTGCAAAGCCACAGTGATGCCACCTGAAGGCTGCAGGAACAGCAAATCATATTCAGCCTGGGAACCTTGCAGCCCAATGGTATCAATGTGGATTTCACAAGCTTCAAAATCTCCCCTCCTCCAACCACATCCCAAAACCAGCCCAGCTCATCTCCAGCTCCTTAACCTGTTTTTCCTTTCACCTATCCCCTCCTCTCACCCCAAGCCACACCCCCATCTCCTATCTACTAACACCATCCCGCCCCCTTGACCTGTCCATCCTCCCTGGACTGACCTATCTCCTCCCTACCCCCCTACCTACACTCACCTTTACTGGCTCCATCCCCGCCTCTTTGACTTGTCTGCCTCCTCTCCACCTAACCTCTCCTCTATCCATCCTCTATCCGCCTCCCCCTCTCTCCCTATTTATTTCAGAACCCTCTTCCCCTCCCCCATTTCTGATGAAGGGTCTAGGCCCGAAACGTCAAGCTTTCCTGCTCCTATGATGCTGCTTGACCTGCTGTGTTCATCCAGCCCCACGCTTGTTAACATTTGCTATCCAGTGACCCTTCTTTAGAACTCAAAGGGAACAAAATAGAGCAGAGGCTACCAAAGCCATTCATTTCTCAGCAGCATAGCAAAATTCTCTAAGTATCAAATGGGAAGTACAGGGAAGCTAACAGAACAGGGAGTAGGAGATACTGCTTTTAGAATGGAGTGTGCAAATCATTGCAAGTAACAACAAAAAAAGGGAAGAAACGCCTTTACTTATTAGGGAAAGCAACAAAACAATTTATTTTGGATTTTGGCTCTATAATGCAGGAATTTGTGTGATTTATCAATCAATATCAATATTGTTTTATTGTCACTCGTACTCCATTGTAGGGTACGGTGAAAAGCTTTTACAATGTCTGTCTTCTTATAGCGACATCTTAGGTACAAGTACCTACATACAATTCTTGGGTACAACAGAGGAATAAAAGTAGTTCCATTACTTACAGAGTTGAAAAATAAGTTAAAAAAGGGCATTATTAGAGGGTTGACACATAGTAAGTTAGGAAATTTCAAATAGACATTACAGTGTAACAGCTCAGTGCAGGGCCTCCACACATGGTCTGACTGCCCGCACCAAAGTTCTACAGCCGTACTTCTCAGAAATAACAGTTCTCCCATTGAGCTATAGGGAGAGGCTGAAGAGGCTGGGGCTATTTTCCCTGGAGCATCTGAGGCTGAGGGCTGACCTTATAAAGGTTTATAAAATCATGAGGGGCATAGATAAGGTGAATACCAAGGTCTGTTTCCCAGGGTAGGGGATTTGAAAACTAGACAACACAGTATTAAGGCGAGAGTGGAAAGATTTAAAAGGGACCTAAGGGGTGACTCTTTCATGCAGAGGGTGTTGCGTATATGGAATGAGCTGTCAGAGGAAGTGGTGGAGGCTGGTACAATTACAACATTTCAAAGGCATCTAGATGGGCACATGAATAGGAACAGTTTAGGGGGATATGGGTCAAATGCTGGCAAATGGGACCAGATTAATTTAGGGTAATTGATTGGCATGGATGAGTTGATCTAAAGGATTTGTTTCCGTGCCGTACCACTCTATGAATCGTATCAAAGATTGATTCCTGATGTCTTCTACAAAAGCAGCTTACATTAATTTTATCCTTAAGTGCTTGAACATGATTGATTTCCTACCTCTATTGATGTGGTTAACTATTGGATTCCTCCAAATAAGTTATTTCCATTACAAATATGTGTTTCTAATTTCACCTCAGCATTCAACTTCTCTCTTTTCACTTTTATGTAAGTTGTCTGCTTTTACTTAATGGCTAAATCCTGATATTTTCGAGCAAATGAGCAATTATATGACTACTACAAATACATGAGATCAGTACAAGATGACTGATATTAAATATTGACCTTCTGACTATTTTCAGATTTAGTCAAGACTGATGGAGCAGTAGCTGAATTTCCTTTCTGGCTAAGTGATCAAGGTGGAGTGAATTGCACCAGTTTCAATATGGTTGTTTGTGCACATGAACAGTTGGCAAGGGAAAGTATCCACATTGACAGAGCCACCTTCTCTTTTAAAGCTAAATTCCATGCCTTGGTTAAGATAGGTTTCTCTTATGATGGATTAAGCTGTACTGCATTTCAGACAGATCTTGAGGTTTGACATCATTTATCAACAACAGATCTGCACTCAAATCAGAAATAGTGAAAGAAAATACTGACAAACGTTTCCTAATTACAGCCAATGTGTAGAAATAGGAGTGAAACATGACAACCTTGCAAACTCAAATTCTGTTTTATGCAATGGATACTGGTTTGCTCTTCTTTATACTTAAACATAGTCACAATGGGCTGGATTTTCCAAGGAGTTACAACCTCACACGATTTGTCACTCTGCCCTTTCTTTCTTAGGAAAGGAGGAACCTCTGTATTTCTGACAAGAGGTTCCAGTCAATGTTCTTTCAGAACTGTGGAGGTGTAATTTCATTCTGAAAGTTCTTTTTATAGTGCAGAAATGTCTGAGGTAGGTAAAACATGACCTCTTTTCACAGCAATCAGCTGATGTGTTCTGAAATTTAAATGTCCTAACAGTGAACTTGAAAGTTGCTGTCAAGTGCTTGGTAAATAAAGTACATGCAATATTAGGGTGCTCAGTGAGTAGGATGCCAGGTAAGTAAGGCACCAGGCTGGTAGGGTGCCAACTGGGTAGGAGGTAGGACGAGAGATGTTTGAGTGTAGGATACCAGATAATTTGATTGCCAGGTGGGTAGCATACCAGGTAAGTAAGGTTCCAGATCAGTAGGGTACTAAATGGGTATGGGAAGGGTGTCAATGGGAGAATGGCAGATGGGTTTTCGGCATGGTGCCAGGTAAATAGGGTCCCAGATTGGTGTGGTGTAAGGTCAAAAGGGTGCCATCAGTGTTAGGGACAAGGTTCCAGGAGTTAGGGTGCACATTGGTAAGAAGCCAAGTGGGTGCAGGGTGGGGTGCCAAGTGGGTGGGGTGGCAGGTAGGAAGGTGGCAAGATACAGATAGGTAATGCAGTTTTTAGATAAAAGCCAAAAGAACTGTGGACGTTGTAAATCAGGAACAAAAACAGAAGTTGCTGGAAAAGCTCAGCAGATCTGACTGCAGCTGTGAAGAGAAAATCAGAGTTAATGTTTCGGGTCCGGTGACCCTTCCTCGGAATTGATGGTAGATGGGAAAATGTCAGTTTATACGCAGAAAATAGGGAGGGAGATGGGTAGGGAGTAAACGATAGGATAGAGCCCAAAGAGAGAGAAGGGCATTTAGATAGGCAAAGGAGTTGATAATGATCTGGATAGGAGGTGAGTGGTTGTTAATGGGGACTGTTAGTGACTAACAACAGGTGGTGTGTAATGGCAGAGTATGTGATAACAAGGTCCGGTGTGTGGGGCATGGGTCTAGGGCATGGGAAAGTTTAGGCCTTAAAATTATTGAGCTCGATATTGAGTCTGGAGGGTGCAGGATCCCCAAGCCGAAAATGAGTTGTCCTTCCAAATTGCATTGGGCTTTGCTAGAGCACTGCAGCAAGCCAGAGACAGAGATATTGGCCAGGGAGCAGGGTGGTGCGTTAAAGTTGCAGGCAACAGGTAGCTCAGAGTCTTTTTTGTGAGGAGAACGTAGATGTTCTGAGAAGCGGTCAGCCAATCTACGCTTTGTTTCCCCAATGTAGACGAGACCACGTTGTGAGCGGCGAATGGAGTAGACTAGATTGTGGGAAGTGCAGGTGAAGTGTTGCTTCACCTGGAAGGTATGTTTGGGCGCTTGGATAGTAGGGAAGGAGGAGGTAAATAGGCAGGTGTTACACTTTCGCCAGTTGCAGGGGAAGGTGCCGTGGAGCTGTAGGGGGGATGTTGGGGTGAAGGAAGAGTAGACCAGAGTGTCCCGGAGGGAATGGTCCCTGTGAAAGGTGGACAAGGGAGGGAAGGGGAATATGTGTCTGGTAGTGGCATCTTGCTGGAGGTGGCGGAAATAGTGTCTCATGATCTTCTGGATGTGGATGCTGGTGGAATGGTAAGTAAAGATAAGGGGCACCCTATTGCTGTTGTGGGAGGGAACGGAAGGAGTGATGGAGGAAGTGAGGGAAATGGGTCAGACCCGGTTGAGGGCCCCATCGACAACGGAGCTGGGGAATCCTCGGATGAGGAAGAAGGTGGACATTTCAGAGGCTCCCTTGTTGAAGCTGGCCTCATCTGAACAAATATAACGGAGATGGAGGAACTGAGAGAATGGAATGGAGTTTTTACAGGAAGCAGCATGGGAGGATGTATAGTTCAGGTAGCTGTGGGAGTCTGTGGGTTTATAGTGGATATTAGTGGCCTGTCTATGTTTAGGATGTGTTGAGGCGAATAGGAGAAATCAGGACTGGTGGAGACTGGGAGGGTGGGTGTTGAGTCCAGAGGCTTTGGTCGTGTGTGTCGGCTTTGGGGTTTGAGGTGTTAGGTAGCAGGAGAGTCAAGTCTGGTGTTGGGGAAAGGGTTTTCGGTAATGGAGTAGGGGAAAGGAAGTGTAACATGACCAGTGGCAGGGGAAGCAGGGGAGAGGGGTTATAGCGTCCTGGAAGTGTCAGGTCAGGGCCTGGGGAAGGTGTAATTGAGGGTGTGTGAGTTAAGTATATGGTCAGTTGAATATTTACTCAGGAGTTAGATTATGTATTCAATAACCTAACATTTTCTAAGTTATTATTTATTTACCTTCATCAGATCCCTCCAAGTTCTTCATTCGATAAACGGGACTTTCAGAAGGTTCCAGGTTTTGAGAAATTGCCCAGTGAAACCTTCAGTTTCCCAAGCAATTCTTTCAGAGTTGGCTATGATGGTGATTCTATCGGGCCCTGTCTGCAATTCCCGTCTGCACTGGAATTACAACTGTCCGGCCCTCAGAAAATCCAAGCCAATGTTTTTAAATGCATCACAGCTACCAATTAGCTAATATTGATCAATAATGAATGCCCATGAGGAATTTAACAAAATAACATAACAAATAGGAGCAGGAACATGTCATTTAGCCCCTCAAGACCACTCTGACATTCAATGAAATTATGGTTGATATTGGACTTTGACATCATATTCCTGCACTATCCTTGTATCTTTTGGTGTTTTTAACATCATATCTATCAATATCAGTCTTAAACATATCCAACAACTAATCATGCATGGCCCTCCTCATCTCAGTCTGAATTGGTTTTCTCTTTATTCTGAGACTGTGTCCACTTGTTCTAGACTCATCAATCAGGGATCTACTCCAATGCATCCTTTGAGAAATTTGTTTATTCGAACGAGGTCACTTCTTATTTTTCTAAACTCTAGAAAATAAAGGCCCTGTCTATTTAATCCTGACTCACAGGGCAAGCTTCATTGCACTCCCTCTATGGCAAGTATATCTTTCAGTACATAATGGAGACCAAAACTGCGCACAATCCTTCAAAACATAGCATATTATAGGCAGACAAATTTACTCCTATACATAAAATCTCTTGCAATAAAGGCCAACACACTACTTGTTTCTTACCTACTGGCTGCAATTACATGTTAACTCTCATTGACTTATGAGAATGGTCACCCAAGATCCTTTGAAATTCACTCTCCTTGAGCTCTCACTATTTAAGAGATACATTGCATTTCTGTTTTGTTAACCAAAGCAGATAACTACGCATTTTTTTCGCAATGTATTCCAGCTGCTGAGTTTTTGCTCATTCTCACAGACTTTCCAAATCCCCTTGAAGCATCTTGCACTTCCACCTAGTTTAGTGTCACTTGCAAACTTGGAAATACATTTACAAACACTTCTTTCATCACTCTAGGATGTACATTATCAGGTCCATATGATTTAAAGACCTTAAATACCATCAATTTGTCCAGTACTAATATGTTTAAACATTTAAATACTTTAAAATATTAATGTTAAAGAATTTCAATATTAACATTAATATCTTTGAGTTTGTAATTTACACTTGTCCCTCATTTCTTCATTAGTATTGGAATGTTTCCTCTTTGAAGACAGACCTAACGTATTTGTTTAGTTTATCTACCAGTTAATTATCCTCCAATATATATTCTCCCGACTTCATTTATAAGAGACCCACATTTGTTTTTATAAGTCTTTTTCTCTTTACAAATCTGTAGAAGCTTTTATTAACTAATTTTATGTTTCTCGCTTGTTTAATTACACATTCTATTTTCCCTTTCTTGAACTTTTCTTAGTCCTCATCTTCTGAATTCTAAAATCATTCCAGTCTTCAGTCCTATCATTCTTTGGTAACTTTATATACCTCTTCCTCTAACCTAATGCATTCCTTGAATCTTTTTGTTAGCTATGATTAACACAGATTTTGTACGTAAATAGAACAAAAAATCTTTGACAACACATTATGGAGCTGGAGGAACACAGCAGGCCAGGCAGCATCAGAGGAGCAGGGAAGTTGACATTTTGGGTTGGGACCCTTCTTCAGAAACAAAAAAAAACGTTGTTGTCCAATAATATAATCAAAATCAACATTGTTCTTTATATCCTGTCTCATTTTGCTATAATTTTGTGTTTTGCTAACCTCAGCAAAGAGCCTTTTCTGAAAGGGATCCTGATTGAAGGCTGTCCAGATTTAATTTTCATCCCCTTTTTTATTTAAACTTTTTTATTGTAACACTTCCAGTATCCACACTTCCAGTATCCTCATAAAGTCCTCCTGCATAGATATCAAATGGCGGGAAGAGTTGTTGGTGCGTCAAAGACTTAATACTGCTGTGTGGTTGAGACTCAATGTACAGCCAGATATTTCACTACTATTACAATTCAAAAAAAGTCAATAATAATTGTTGAATTGGTTTTTGCATATATGGCATTTATGAAGCCAGGACTGGATGAGTTTTGATGTCTGCTGGAGTTTTTGCTTTATTACTACCATTAATCTATTTTAGCAGGACTAGACTTCTTCAGGTTAAATTGCATTGTGATTATTAGCCTGTCAGAAATCACTGGGTTTTGACTAATGGTATTGAAAATGTTTTTGCAAGAAGCCCACACATGAAGTCAGGCTAATCCTGGAGCAGCGAATTGAGCACCAGTGATGGAAAGATAAACTTTCTAAACATAGGGTTAGATGAAAGGAAATTGATGTGCAGATAGTTTATAGAAAGATATGTCTGTCATCTGATTCAACATAATCATTGAGGTCATTTAACATTGAGTAATCTTCATGTGAGAATGTGCTAACTGCAGATATAGCAGCAGAATTTTCTGGCGTATCACATTCCTTCCCTCAATTTCTTGTCATATTTATTGCTTCTCTTTTAATTTCGTAAAAAAAAACCTAAATTTTCAACTCAAGGTCAATGGGTTTCACTGGACGACAGCCCAAATATAAATTGTCTTTTTCATAAAATGAAAAGAAATATATTAATCAGGCCTGGTCTGAACGGCCTACATAAATAGAGACTGAGTGTACCCTAAAAGATGTGGAATTCCTCATGCAACAATGACACAGGAATTGCCCAGGAAGTTTGAAATCTCCAATGGACAATTATACAACATTTGGAACTTTCCAAAGAGGTCCCCAGATCTGAGTGAAAGAGACATTGAGTCATTAGAGCTGTACAGCATGGAAACACACCATGCAGTCCAACACATCCTTGCGAACAAGATATCCTAAATTAGATTAGTCCCATTTGCCAGCATTTGGCCCATATCCCTCTAAACCCTTCCCAGTCAACACTACCCATCCAGATGCCTTTTAAATGTTGTAACTGTACCAGCCTCCTCTACCTCCCCTGGCAGGTCATTCTACAGTCAGACACTTTGGAACTTATTTCCTTACTTACTTAAAAGCAAACTGCAGCAGATGCTGGAAATTTGAAACAAACACGGGAAGTGCTGGACAACCTCAGCAGATCTGGCAGCATCTGTGGAGACAGAAACAGAGTTAACTTTTCAAGACTGATCTGACTCTTCTTCAGACCTGCTGAGTTTCTCCAGCATTCACTGCGTTTGTTACTTACCTCAATAGTCATCCAGGAAAATTCAGTGGAATTAGAACCTGCTCTAACTCTTGGTCCATGATAAAACTGATGCCTCAGTCCCTCACAATGACACAATGGACACCCTCAATGCCTCCAGCCCTGATGTTACCTGCCTAAGTCGCAATCCTACCTTGGCTTCCATCTGAATCTGACCTCCATTTCCCCGCAAACAGCCCCCAGATTCCCCCAACAGACACCTTCCACACTCCACTTAGCCCAGGCTCCCCTCCACGTCACTTTCCTATTAGTCCTGCCCACACAGACCCAACTTCTGACCCATTTATACCTCATTCTTACACAACTCCTTCATTTTCCAAAACAATCCATCCCTAACCAGAATCACCCCAGAATCTCCTGATTTTCCTCCCAGTCGACCCTTTTCCACGATTGGTTTACTTGCCATTCTACCCCAACCCTCATCCACCTATCATACTGACTCCTCCAGCTGGCACTGAACATCCCCCTGACCTGGCTGTCTGCTCCTCATTCACTTCCAAGCTTAACCCCTTCACTTAACTTGAAGGCTATTCCTCACCTATCTGTCACCTTAAACCCCCTCACTCACCTGATACTCTTTTCTGCACCTGTCTCCTGCCATATCCTCCATTGCCTGGCACCATGTTCCACAACCCACTAACACTCTACTGCTCACCCACTGCCACTGTACCCCTACACAAAGCAGCTACCTACACACCCAACCCACCTGATACCTCCTACACCCACCTAGAGTCCTACACTTTTGTTCCTACATTTTCTCAATTCATGGGCTGTGTTTGGAACTCTGTAATTTCTAGTGGTCTTGGATACAGCTAAAACATTGACTTTCCTGCTCCTCTGATGCTGCCTGACCTGCTGTGTTCCTCCAGCTCCACACTGTGTTGACTCTGACCCCAGCGTCAGCAGTTCTCACTATCTTCCAGTTGCCATACCAATCCGTGATGTATCTGGATAAACAATGGCTTTCCATTGTGCAAGCTGTGTCAGTGATGGTTGTGCTCTCTCGAATTCGTCTGATAGCTCTGGTGCTTTGTCAAGACTCAGGCATTGCTCCTTCATGTGACAATAGGAGGCACAAGTTGATAATGAAAACTAGCCATGGGGTAGCAGAATTTACAGCAATACTGAGGCTTCCCAATGCAGCTGAATCTTTGGCTTCCCTCTCCTCCTGAAACCCTTCTCCTAGTGTATCAATTGCCAATATATGCAGCATACAAATAATGAGCCAGAGTCGTGCCTGACACAAGCTGTCCATCTTCCTCCCCAGCTATCCACCCCACCATTCCCACTGACCAATCCCCACTACTCCCTAACAGCATCCACCTATCACCATCCTACCTACCTTACCCCATGCCCACCCCTCTTCCCTTTATTTATTTCCCAGCTCCCTTCTCCCTCCCCAGTGCTGATGAAGGATCCCAACCCAAAACGTTGACTTTCCTGCTCCTCTGATGCTGCCTGACCTGCTGTGTTCCTCCAGCTCCACACTGTGTTGACAAAGCCAGGGTGAGTTGTGAGGAAACGTAGTCATATTTGTAGATGCTCAGGTGTTGGAGCATGTTTTAATCTATCTAACATTTCCTGAATAATTATCCAGGTAAGTGAATTAGAATGCACTGAAGTCTCTGATTCGAATTCAGAGTTCAAGACTGTTCTGAAACATTCCAGAATGTGTTTAGTTAAACTTCCAAGGTTTCAACTTCCTGGGCAATTCCTGGTGTGTCAAAACCTTCGCAAGATCCCTGGCACATCTCTCAGAGCATGTTGATGAAACAACTATTGTTCACTCAGAATCTGGGCCATTAATTGCTGCAAAGAAAAGTCAGGGAACTTATAGATCGGTGAGCCTGATGTCTGTGGTGGGTAAGTTGGAGGCAATTCTGTGAGACAGGATCTACATGTATTTGGAAAAGCAAGGATTGATTACGAATAGTCAACATGGCTTTGTGCCTGCGAAGTAAAATCTCACTAACTTGATTGAGTTTTTTGAAGAGGTGATCAAAAAGATAGAAGAAGGCGGAGTGGTAGACATTGTCTACATGGACTTTAGCAAGGCCTTCGACAACGTTCCACATGGTAGGCTGGTTAGTAAGACTAGATTACATGGAATCCAAGGAGAGCTGGCCAACTGGATACAAAATTAGCCTGATGATTGGAGACACAGGGTTACTAGAGGATTGTTGTTCAGACTATGACAAGCAGCGTGCCACTAGGATCGGTGCTGGATCCACTGTTGTTCGTTATTTATATAAATGATTTAGATCAATTTTGTGACATGCACTTATATTTATCAATGGGCATTCTTTCCAGTTAGACAGATCAATTCCATAGGCATGGAATCAGTGAACAAAGACTTGGCAAAGTGACTTTGTTGAGAAAGTGATATGCTGAGGGAATTTTTGAAACGAAGACTACAAAGAGTGCTGAGACTTTCAAGAAGCACATGACAGCATTTCTTGTGAAAGCTTACTCGTTAAACTCAAAACAGTGAATGGGAAGGATCATGGAAATGGCGAAAGTATAGAGAGCAGCTTGTGCCAGCAGGAACAAAAGCAGGAAGTGCCGGAGAACCTAAGCAAGACTGGCAGCATCAGTGGAGACAAAAACAGAGTTAACGATTCTGATGAAGGGTCACTGGATTCAAAACATTAGCTCTGTCTTTCTTTCCACAGATGTTGCTGAGTTTCTCTGGCACTTTCTGTTTTTGTTTCGGATTTTCAGCATTTACTGGTCTTTATTTTTGTCTTGGATTTTCAGCTTTATTTTTGTTTTAGTGCGCTAATAGTTTTGTCAGGCAACTTAACCCCAGGATCAGTGTTAGAACATTCACCATTTCTCTTTATCAAAAAGGGGCAAATAGTCCAAAAGTAAGCAATTTATGTTAAACCAGTATACAATGCTGATTCAATCTCAACGGGAGTGTTGCATCCAGCTCTGGGTTTTACACAATAAAAAGGATGTAAAGGCATGAAAGAAGATGCAGAAAAGATTCAAGAAACTGTCTTCAAAGATGAGAAACTTCAGTTATGGGGAAAGATTGGGGAAGCTGGAGCTGTTCATCTTGGAGAAGGAAAAGTTGAGAGGCGACCTCTTAGATGTATTACAAATCATGAGGCAATTGGATAGAATACCTGGAAGAAACTTTTCCCATTCACAGAAGGATCGAGAAACACATGGAAGAGATTTAAGGTAATTGGCAAAAGAAGAAATGTAATGTAAAGAAATGTAAGCATACTGCCTGTGTTGTGTTGGAGGTGGAATTAATTGAGATTCTCCGAAAGGAACTGATTCATTGTCTAAAAAGTAAAATCTTGCATGACAGTGGTGGCGAAAAAGGGAAGGAATGGTACCTGCAGAGGACCAGTACTGTCATCATAGGCTGAATTGCCTCCTTCTGTGCTGTAACGATTTTATAATTCTATTAGTTAAACCTCTCATTTTGTCAAAATGCTCCAACCCTGTAGTTTAATGATCTGGATTTCTTTAAATCTGTAAATCTAAAGATGAAAGATCAATTCAAGTTTTCTTCTTAACTTGCTTCACCATTTCTACATTACTTTGGACTCACGTTTTAATATTCTCATGCTCATGTATCATTGCCCCCGACCATGAGATATGCTCCTTGATTGTGAGAGTTTACACAACAAAAACAACTTTTGCTCAGCTAAATGATTGTACCTTGCATTGTTGTGCACATTCCTTTAATGCAATTTTCAGAATGAGTAGCACTGGCTGGTATCTGCAGAAGATACTCATTAAATACATGCTCCATCAGCTGGAAATGCATCAAGAAGGAAAACCATACTGACTCCAGCTGGAGTTACTACTACAAAGGCTCCAAGATTATAAAAGTTGCCTTTCAAGCAACATGATCAAAGTAAAATTTATTGCATCTTGAATAATGAATAATCTAACCTTAGTTTCCACTTTCCTGTTATTGCGTGCCAATAAAAGTGAACATGGCAATTGAGAAGGGAAATCATTTCAATGTGAAACTTTATCCAGTAAGAGGTAGAGATTTCATTCTCCCTGACTTAGTGATTAAAGCAAAAGATCATGCCAACATTTAGGAATAAGGTATATAGGTTGTTGAAGGAAAATGGAATTATGAGACATGAGAACAAAGCAAGCAGTTGGAATTTAGACAAATGCTAGTGTGGAGGAGAATCAGTTACCAGTTGGGCCAAACAGACTGTCTGCATGTTGAAATTCCAGTGAATTTGATGGAGCTCAAACATTAAATACTGGTATGCAGTATCACTAGCTCAGAATCAGCATCTGGATTGGAAGAATGCCAGTCCATTGGCAACTGTAGAAGCAGTCAACTAGGAACCCACTATTTGCATTAGCAAAATCATTCCATTATCACTTTCAGATCAAAATGACAAATCCAAAAAAGATTCAAGGTAATGGTTCCAGGGATGAGGAACTTCAATTATGTAGAAAGACTGGAGAGATTGGAACTGCTCATTTTGGAGAAGAGAAAGCTGAGAGGTGATTTGATAGAAGCATTCCACACTAGGAGGGGGTCAGGCCAAAAATAGGCCTGGAGAAATTGTTGCCAATTTTGGACGGATCAGGAACCAATGGGAAGATATTTAAGGAATTGGCAAAGTAAGTTGTGCAGTCAACAGGTAAGAATTGCAGAGCACTGCATCAGAGTATGGTGGAGCCAGAGTCAAGTAAGATTTTTCAAAAAGTAATTCAATCATTATCAAGCCTGGATCCATTATAATTTACAAGCTCAATAAATTTCATTTTAAAAATCATCTGCTGTCAAAAGACTTACTTTATTACTTCATTGCAATTTATGATTTTAGTAAAATTACTAAAAGAAGTTAGTAAAAACATTGTCCATAGGCAATCAACTGAGTAACTGAATATTGTCCTGATTCAGACTGTACTAATTCACAGGTCTTCAGCACATTCTGCAATGGTCAAAATGACTTTGGTGATCTCAGAGGAATTAACCAACAGAATAAATCTTCCCCTTGATTGCAGTTGACAGGTTAGGTAGGATGCTGGCGATACATAATGATTCAATGTTCAACTTTTCATGAGAACAGTGCTAAAGCCCTGATAATTTATGGCATCACTCATGCTGTAACTTCCTGGAAAGTCTACAACATTCAAAATCAGAGTTCAGCATAAACACTCCTTGGTTATAACATTTGTTTTTTCTGAATTCATGTCCATTCCATCTGTAACACACAGAAAAGAGATGCAACGGATTGAATCTTGTAATGTTTTTTGCTCAGTGCAAGTTGCTTTGAGTTTCTTTGGAAGATTTTTCACTGGAAGGTGCAACAATTTTTCTCACTTAACTTCCAAACTCACCTCATTAGCTATCAATCCTGCCCCTATGGCTTCCCTGTCATCTGATTCTAGCCCCATCTTACCACTTGCCATTCCAATTCACCACATACAGGTACCAGATATTCTAGAGTTGATGGGTAACCCTTGCACTGGTGCCATTTTTAAAAGCCCATTGTGCAACTGGGCAAACACTGTCAGTCCCCGTTTGCCCTGAATGGCTCCTAACATTTGCCCCGAATTTGGCAGAGAAAGAGAGATTTGTGCCCCTGTTTGCTGAAGGTCCTGCTGGGCAGTGTAGTGAACAGGAAGAATGCCCTTTTACCCCAGGACTGGCAGTAGAACAGCTGAGTGACAAATCCATGACCTTAGACTGGTATTAGAGGCTGCCCTTGACATACTGTCCAAGGACCCCCGAGTGAATGCTATTTCCTTTGACTTGACTAAGGCCTGCTGACAACCATGACAAGCTCCCTGGTTTTGTGTCTGCGCTAATTGGCTGAGCTCAACTGAAGTAAAGCGAGCTAATATTGCTGGCTGATGGGTCAAAGCGCAAAAAAGGGGAAGACAAGGCAATCAAGGCAGGGTTGCTGTGAGGATTCAGGTAGGCTCAGTGTGAGAGTATGCTAAGAGAACAAGCAAACAGACCAGAGATGCAGCCTGGATGCAGCTGAAAATTAGTGGCAAGGTATGGCATTACTGAGGCAGTATTAATTTATAATCCCCCTTAACTGGCAACTTGCTACTGCCTAGTGAGAAGCTCACCTCACTGCTTGGCAAATGCATAAAAGGTGCAGTGAGTCAGCAGTTCGGCCTCACTGATGATTCTGCCACAAATCTTGCTCAAGGCCATGTTGCTCAGGTCCTTATAAGTTTCCACCCATAGATTTAATTTTAATCAGCTTAAAGGGAAGCATAAATACTGTAAACCTTGTATTAGCTGGCATCTATGGGGCCAGGAGTGTGCCGGTTGATCAAATGTCCTGGGTAATCAAGAGGTTCTCATAACCGTAGCAAACCCTGACCAAACAAAAGTTTGAAACACCAGCATCCCTCAAAAAATCTACGCAAAAACATCAACAGAGCTCCTAAATACAATGCAAAAACACATTGTAAGTAATAGAAAGGTCATGCGGGGGAATACACATCATTGTTCCACTTTAGTTACACCAAAAATACTCGCACGTCATGGTAGATTGTGGTATTTGAGGCTTATAATTATTTGCCAGTTTATTAAGAATGCTGGTTGATTAAGATGCCGTTTTAAAAAAAGTGTGTTGTATATAAAGTATTCCATAAGCATATTTTCCTTATGGAAAAGAGGAAACTGTTACTCACTCTATTGATATCAGGCATGATTTCAAACCAACAACTAGCCAACTTGAATGAATATGTGAACAAATAGGATAAATTTCTCTTAAGTTTTCTGCACTCCTCAATCTGAAGAACTAGGAAAGATGTCATTTGACAACTTCTTAAACAGGGGTTTACTAAGCAAAAATTCTTACTCAGCTTTGCAAAATAATTTGCTCAGACTACTTCTTATTTCCTGTCACAAGAAAATTCACAGTTCTGATTATCATAGAAAGTGAGACAAAACTGACTTCTCTATGCTGTTTTTGTGTTGTATTTGGAGTGTTAAGATAGTACTCTAGGATGTGGGATATGGCGCTCTGAGACCTTTAGTTCACTTAATCTTCAAAAGCTTTGCAAATAGAATGAAGTAACATTTAACCCGCTTAGTTGGCACATGAAGTGCTCTACCTACAATGCATTTGTGATTAACAATCCTTTCTTTACCAATTAAAATTCCAAATCGCTGCGATAACCAGCTTTGTTTTATATTACTGAGATATTGTTGACAAAGAAAGTACCCGACCTAACCTCAATTGTAAACTGAGACATTCAACTTCAGCAACACAAGCAAAAATTCAATCTGTTAGTCTCAGAAAATAATTTGGTTCATTTAATTTTTATGAGAAACAAACAAAATGTTACACAATTTGCAACCAAAGACTACAAGAGTTTGACCAAAGTTCTTAGAAATCTCACTAATTTTCAGGTTAAGTCTATCAGGAATATACAGTTTGAGTAAAATCAGATTTTTCCATCAAATTTCTGACTGTGTCGTCTGATCTCAGCAAGGAGATTTACTTGCTCCAATGCATACATATTGGCAGAACAAGGCTCCAGGAATTTTCAGGGAGATCAATCCCCATTCAAACAAAACCTGAAATCATAGAAGAAACTCTGCAAATTTTGTACTTATCACCATCCAGTATCAATTCTGCCCTTGGCATGGGAAAAATGCAGGAGATTGAAACTAAGTAATGATGGTCATTTGAGAGCTGGTCCACGCACAATGAGCCCAGCGGCCTTCTTTTGCAATAAAAGATACAAAATGGACACTGCTGTCCATGGGTTGGACCAGTGGGAGTGGCAGAACTGCACAGCCATTGAGATCCATTTTCCTGTCTTCTGTTGGAAAATATGCAATTATCTTTGATAATAGGAGATAACAAGGTGCGGGGCTGGATGAACACAGCAGGCCAAGCAGCATCATAGGAGCAGGAAAGCTTGATGTTTCGGGCCTAGACCCTTCATCAGAAAATCAGAAAATGCGATATCAGAAAATGCAATTATCTTTAACTGTTTGAGTACAAAAAAATGTATGTTTGTATCTTTTATTACCTCAGAACCTTCCAAAACACTTTCCACTGAACAAAATATTTCTGAAGTGCTTTGACTGTTGTAATGTAGCGTAAAGGCACATGTAGCCTGAGCCAGCTGGAATGTTAAGATCTTTAAATAAACCATTTCTAATGGTAGAAGTGGCCTCTGCTCTAATGCAAAAAAAAAGCATAGTAATGCTTAATGAGGGTAGTAACAACATAAGCTGTTCCACTGAGCATTTTTGGAAGATATTACTTGGATCATGCTATCTGCAGAACTGCTACCATGAATTACTGGCAATCATTTGATTGGAAAACACGTGTATAAGCATTTTTACAGGAATTGTTCACAATAACATTGTGTATTTTGTGCATGGAACTGGATGTTTTGCTAACATGTTATTGCGTACTTTACAGTTTTATAAATTCAATTGAGGAATGTCAAGACTTGCTTTATATAAGTTCAAGTTATTTTTACTTGGTTTACCATTCTATCATTATGTTTAGTGTTTTCTGCATATACTTCCAGAATACAAAGGTTCATTTAATAGTAAGGAAAAGGTTGTCCACAAAAGAATTAGACTAGCTAACACGGACAGAGGTCCAATTTCTGCAAAGCATTTAATTACAAGTCTTGTTCTCAACAGGACAAGCGTACTTTGTATCACTATCTAAACTGATAACCCATAATTGCAGATAAAAAGGAGGTTGTATGATGGCAGATGATCAGAAAAGGTGTGAAAAATTATTGATCACTGTCAATAGGTATTTCATTGGATATTAGCATTTAATCTGTGACCTTGCCCGAGTAGTCCTGCCACAACTTCAGCAGGAGTTGGAGCCCTGAGTCAGGACCAGAAAGGCCACAAATTAAGCCAGGATTCAGCCTACTTGGACTGCAATGTTTTTGCATATCTGAAAAGAATCATTGTTGTAAGTCAGATGGGGCAGGATCAAAGTTTCGAGTGCAGAGTACCTCTCTCTCGACGGAATCTAGTGTAGGCAAGTGAACCTCACTGACAACCTGTAAAAACTTGGCCCAGTTGCAAATTTTAAAAATATATTATTTAAACTAGATTCCTTGCAAAAAGGAGCATCAATCTTGAGTTTCTAGAAGAAGATAAACTACATCCACAGCATAACACAGCAGCTATATGTTGGTTAGAGACAAAAAAAACTGCAGATGCTGGAATCCAAGATAGACAAACAGGAGGCTGGAAAAACACAGCAAGCTAGGCAGCATCTTGTGCTGCCTGACTTTCTGTATTCTTCCAGCCTCCTGTTTGTCTACCAAGCTACATATTGGCACCTTGTCAGCAGGTAAACAGTGGAAATGCCTAATATTTGTGAACTACAAAGACTAATTTTCAAACCATGATTTATGTAAAGTTATTTTCAAATCAGGAACTAATCTTCTGAGCAATCCAGACAAATGTGAAGTGATGCATTTTGGATGGTCAAGTACAGGTGGAAATTATACAGTGAATGGCAGAACCCTTAGGAGCATTGGTATGCAGAGGGTTCTGACTGAGCAGGTCCACAGATCATTGAAGGTAGCAGCACAGGTAGATAAGGTAGTAAAAAAGGCCTATGACATGCTTGCCTTAATTGGAAGGGGCATTGAGTATAGGTTTAGACAAACTATGCTGCAGCTTTGTAGAACTTTAGTTAGGCCACAATTGGAATATTGCACACAGTTTTGGTCACCATGCTACCAAACGAATGTGTGGAGCTGGATGAACACAGCAGGCCAAGCAGCATCATAGGAGCAGGAAAGCTTGACGTTTTGGGCCTAGACCCTGACCCTTCATCACCCTTTCTGATAAAGGGTCTAGGCCCGAAATGTCAAGCTTTCCTGCTCCTATGATGCTGCTTGGCCTGCTGTGTTCGTCCAGCTCCACACCTTTGATATCTCGATTCTCCAGCATCTGCAGTACCTATTATCCCCTCTACCAAAAGAATGTGGATGCTTTGGAGAGGGTACAGAAAAGGTTTACCAGGATGTTGCCTGATGGGGGATTTTAGCTATGAAGAAAGGTTGGATAGACTGGGTTTGTTTTTACTGGAATGCAGGAGGTTGAGAGGCGACCTGATAGAAGTTTATAAGATTGTGAATGGCATGGATAGAGTGGAAAGTATGAGGCTTGTTCCCAGGGTGAAGGGGTCACTTATTAAGGGACACAGGTTCAAGATTTGGGGGAAGGGAGGGAAGTTTAAAAGAGGTGAGCCAAGTTTTTCACACAAAGTGTGGTGAGTCCCTGCAACATGCTGCCAGAGGAGATGGTGGAAGCAGACACAATAGCAGCATTCAAGAAACATCTGAATGAATATATGAATAGGAAGGGAATAGAGGGATACAAATCTTGTAGTGGAAGAGACTTTTAGTATGGAAGGGCAAAATGTGTTGGCACAGGCTTAGAGGGCCGAACGGCCTGTTCCTGTGTCGTATTGTTCATTGTTCTTCTTTGTTCTTTGCTCAAACTTAAGGAAGTAAATAAGCATGCATAAAATATATTTACTACTTGAATCATATTATATTTTCTTCACTCCACACATAATAATTTAGGAGGAATAACAAACTAAACAATGCAACGGTAAATTAGATGAAAACCCAGCACTCAATGACTTGTAAGTAAGTTGAATGATCTTCAATAAGGATTGCTTAAGGCACACAAATGCAATAAATTATATGCAATTTCCAGTTACAAAAATGACAAATATCAGAGATAAAGAGAAACATAAATACTAGTCTAAAATTTTTAAAAATGAAAGAAGGGAAGAATTAAAGGGGTCTGAATAAAATAGCATTCACTATCCTGCATCAAAATTGTTCACAGGTATCACCTCAAAACAGAGGAAGTAATAATATTTCATGGAATTATTCAAAACAGTATTGTTGATTGATTAGTTGATTATTGTCACGTGTACCAAAGTACAGTGAAAAGCTTCATTTACAAACAGTACAGATAGATCATAGTAAGCAAGGATGTACAGATCAAAACAACTTTGACAGAGGTACAAGTTACATTGCACAGGGAGTGCGCTAGGCGACATCAACGTTAGCAAGCTCAATCATTATTTGAAGCTAGAGAGTCCATTCATTCGTGTAATAATGGCCAGGAAGAAGCTGTTTCTAAACCTGCTTATGCATGTCTTCAGTCTTCTGTCTCTTCTGCCTGATGGAAGAGGTTATAGGAGATCATTACTGGGGTGCGGTGGGTCTTTGATCATGATGGCAGCCTTTCTGCAGCTGTGAGCCATGTAAATGGTGTCCATGGATGGAAGATCAGCTTCGGTGATGGTCTGGGCTATGAACACCACCTTCTGTAGCTTCCTACAGTCCGGGGCACAGCAGTTGCCATACCAGGTTGTTGTGCACCTGGACAGTATGCCTTCAATGGTTTGTAGAAGTTGGTGAGGATCCTTATGGACATGCCAAATTTTCTGAGCCACCTGAGAAAGGAGAGGCATTGTTGTGCCATCTTGACTGTTGCATCTATGTGGGCAGTCCATGACCAGCACATTGCAAATTGAACTGCATGTTTTACCAAAATAAAATATTGAGGAATACAAAAACTAGTTGAATATTGTAATGCTACTGTTTAAGAGCTGAGTATGCTAATGACCAAGGACCAGGAATGAAACCACATGGCCGACAACTTTGTGGAGTCCAGGCAGCAGCATGCTAGAATAATGTTGTGTAAATAAATTGTTCTGTACCCACATGTTATCAGTTCATCTGTTAAGTAAACTTGCCTGAGTTTTTTTAAGTAAGTTAAACCTGCGTTACTTACAAATCCAGATCATTCTATGCTAATGAACACAACACAAGGATACAACATGGTGATCAGCAGTGATTTTTCTTTAAAAAATGAAGACAATTATGCAAACTTGAAACCTACAAGAAAAAGCCTCAGACAAGATCTTAAGCAGTGTGTAAGCATTATTTAAGACCTCAAGAGTTAAAAAAGGTCACTATACTTTTCTGAAGAAGGGTCTGGGCCCGAAACATCAGCCTTCCTGCTCCTCTGATGCTGCTTGGCCTGCTGTGTTCATCCAGTTCCACACCTTGTTATCTCACTATACAAATAGCTCTGGTCAGTATGTATATGAATTGTGAGCTGCCCAGATTCATGGTCCATGAAGGAGGTGAGTCAGTTCCAAGTGGGGCAGTAAGAAACTACAGGAACTGGAACCTCGGACGCCAATTTCATGCATCAGGTAAAACGCCTGTGAAACAAGAAAGATTGAACTGAAATGAGAAAAAAGTCCAGGATAAAATTTTTGCGAAGTGAAAGAAGCATAGCAGCTACATTGCAGGATCTCCACAAGGAACAACCTTACAGTCTTGCCATGATACATCCCCTGCACATCAATAACATTTACAAAAGACAGGGATCATCAGGAAGATAACTGGCAAATTCTCTAGTATAAATCGAAATGATACAGATGTCCCATCTGACTTTGGGCTTCTTAAATAAAAGTTGAAGCTATGATTCTGAGATTTAACCATTACAGAGCTAGATAAACAAGCAGTGAAAATAAAGAAAGCCATTACAAACAAGAGGTTGCACATCGGACCTGCCTCAAGAGGACCAGAGAGATCCTGCTAAATGGGGAATATTGGAGCAGCAGCTTTGTGTAAAAGTGAACTTTAGAATTCACCATCTAGAGTTGATGTCTTACAGCAACAGCCATAAGAATTGTTCGATCAGTTGCTCAGTAGATGCCATGTCAGAGGCATGGTCTACAATTTTTCAAAATCAGAATTGTCTAAGCAAGAGATGAAAATTGGAAGAATTGTAAACTATGAGAAGGACAGCTAGAATGTAAGTTCAAACAGTATGGACATAACACATCGGCGCAAGAATAGGTCATTCAGCCCCTCAAGCTTGCCTCATTATTCAACATAATCATCGCTGATCTGTCCCTGGCCTCATCTCTTCTTTCATGCCAGCTCAGCATAGCTGTCAACTCCCTAATATTTCAAGAATTATCTACTTCATCTTTAAATACTTTCAGTGATCTCTTCTTCACAGATCTCTAGTTTAGAGAATTCCAGACATTCACTACCCTCTGGGAGAAGAAACTTACATGCATCTCGGTTTTGAATGAGTGTCCCCTTCTTCTGTAACCATGCCCCCTAGTTCTAGATTACCCCATAAAAGGAAACATCTTCTCATCATCTATCCTAGCAAGCCTTCTCAGGATCTTGTCTGTTTCAATAAAATCACCCCCTTTTTCTTCTAAACTCTAATGAATAAAGGCCCCCAAACCTTTTTTAGCCATTCTGGTTTAAGTTAATACCACAAATCAGCTGAATCTCTCTTGTACAGTTTGTAATGCCAGGATGTCATTTTTTAAATACTGGGACTAAAACTGTGCATTGTTCTCCAGGGCCATCCATACCATTGTTACTGTTGTAACAAGACTTCCATGTTTTTAAACTCCAAACCCCTAGCAATAAAATTCCATTTGTCTTGTTAATTACTTGCTGCAACTGCAGGCTAACATTTTGTGCTTCGTGCATGAGAACACCAGATCCTTTTGGTTATTCCTACCAAATGCATGACCTCACACTTTCCCATACAATCTTCCATCTGCCAAGTTTTTGTCCATTCACTCAACCTATCAATATCCTTTTGCAGATTCCTAATGTCCTCAGTGTAATTTTGACCTTGTCCACCTTAATCCAACACCAGCATCTCCACATCATATTTTTGTAGATTACACTCTGCCCTCTTCTTCTAGTCACTAATATAGACAGTACATAACTGAGGCCCAACGACAAATCCTTGTGATACTCAAAGGCCTTTTCAACCTAAAGAAAACCTATTCATCCTGACTCTCTATCTCCTGTGTGTTAGCCAATCTTCACTCCAACTTAATACATCACCTTCAATACCTTGACCTCCTATCTTGTGCAATGACCTTTTATATGGCATTCAGTGAATGCCTTCTCTTTAACAACTTTTGCCACCATTATAATACATACCCAAATAAGATTGTTGACCACATTCTTAAGACCAAAATGAACACAGGAGCTAGTGCAAACATCTTGCCAGTCAAAATTCTGAAGGATATGTACCTGGAAGATTGGAAATCAATGATACAATGTACAAATGCTAAACTGACTCAATATTATGATCACTTGCAAAATCACCAAGTAATTTTTGCAAAAGCACAGATTGAGAATACTCACGTTGAGTTAGTCAGGACTTACATCAATTGTACCCAGCTAGATTCTATATCATAGGAAACTTCAAAGATTGCACCTTAGAAAAATGCAATCTGTCAACTAATCATCCCAGGAAATGCAGTGTTCGCATTTTTTTACTGCAAAAATATACCTTATTCATAAAAATGTCTATATATTCTTACACAGTTACTGAAGCATTTCTGTACAGTCTTTGCAAGTGAAGAATAATCAAACGTTGGAATTTGGCATTCCCTGCAGGTGCAAAACAATCCAAAGTATTTCTTACTTATACAAGACTATTTACATAATTTGAGGCTCTGAGAGTTCTGGTAACTGAACGAACCCCTATTTTACTTTGGCAGAAAGAACTTGGGCAGTGGCCTTTCCCCACTGTGCCTTGGTGCACCCTTCAGCACACATTCCTGAATATGTGGGCCTGCAAAACTCAGTCAAGGTCAGTTCTTCACACTGGAAGATCAATAAGTTTCAGGCAGACCAAAGAGTCTCTTTCACCGTGTTAATGGTCCTCCAGGTACAGTGGAAGTTTGTCTCTGTGTGTATCTTAGGAAACAGACCATAGAGCACAGAATCCTGCATCACGGAACTGCTGGGGATGAACATCAACAATAACTACTGCATCTCTCTCTTCAGCCCGGCTTCGATGTCAGCATGTGATGGCACAGAGACATAAATGAAGGATCTCACAGGTAAAACAGCAAATTACTTAGGGTTAAATGTATTCAGAATTTGAGGGAATGGTTCATGACACATATTCACACACATGCATCCCAAGAAAGAAATAAAGGAGAATGGTTTAAAATCACAAATTACATGCATTCACTCCAGCCCGGAGACTCCCAGTGAGTGAGGAGCAGGTTCTGGACTGACTCCCCTGGCCTGGACTCGTAGGCTGAACTAAGGCTCTAGTTCTGTGGCCAGGCCTGGACGCCCGAAGGAGTGGTAGAGTCGGCGAAAGGAGCGGTGGAGAAACCTTGACAACCGATGACTGGTGACAATGTTTGGAGAAGTGTCGGATGGGGAACGGGAGACATGGAATCCGTGCATCTCCAGGCCCACGGCTCTAGTTCGGATGCAGCAGTTGTGATTGTAGCAGTGGCAGATGCCCGTAACTGAGACCCCAGAGCCCATTTCAGAGACTCTGACCAATGTCAAACAGCGACTGGAGGAGCAGCAGATTAGGAACAAGGAGAAGAGACATAGATGAACTCTATTGCTGCTAAATGTTGCATGTTTCAAGATGGCATCAGGACATGGCGACACTTTGTGTAGAAAGACACTTTTCACTGCATTTTTATATACATTTGACTCTAAATCTAATCTACCTAAAATCAAAGACATCAGAATTTATTCATGTGCATCAGAGTCCAGAGAGTCAGTGTCCAGTGGGTGTTCATTCAATTGGTTGTGTACAGAAGTCTGAACATACTAAATTTGTTCAGGAAAGAGATAGATAAATGTTTAGATTTTAAAACCATTAAGGGGTGCAAGGAGAAAGTTAGAATGTGTCAATAAGGAAAAGGATCAGCCATGATCATACTGAATGGTCGAGCAGACTTGAAGGGCCGCATGGCCTACTCCTGCTCCTAGGTTCTACGTTTCTATGTCAGTCTCTTTCACAGGAGAACAGATGCAGTTGAATTGCTCACGAAGGTGCAACGGCTGTGAACCGGGATCTGATTTAAATTGCAGGCACAAGTGAGGATTCTTTCCAGAAAACAAACTTTTGAGAAAGATTGAGATTAGAGGCAGGCATTAGCTTACCAGGAGCATCTTAGACATCAGAGATAGCAAGAATTGCAGAGTCAGAGATGACACTGTGGAGCTGGAGGAACACAGCAGGCCAGGCAGCATCAGACAAGCCGGAAAGTTGATGTTTCGGGCCAGGATCCTTCGTGGGAAAATGGATGTGTTATTTTTTGGTATTACAAACAGTCTGAAGGAAGACATCAAACACTACATAGTTAAAGCTGATTCAAACATACCAGCAGTTTTTGACAGCTGTATGGGGCTTTCGATTGAGATATTCAGACAATGACAAAAATTTGACATCCCCTCATCAGAAAGCATTGTTTTTGTAGCTATTAGCAGTGGAACATCAGTACCAAATCTAACCATAATGGTTTTTAATGGTCTGCTTTGTTTGGAACTGGCTGAGGTACACCTCATCTATTAATCTTTTATGTTGGACAGGCTGGAGTATTCATATAACATAATAAGTGTAATATTCCAACAGGTGCTAAAATTGCTTTTGCGGGGAAGCCATGGCCTGGTGGTATTATTGCTAGATGATTAGTCCAGAAACTCAGGTAATGTTCTTGGGGCCCAGGTTTGAATCCTGCCATGGCAAATGGAATTTGAATCCAATAAAAAAATCTGGAATTAAGAATTTATTGATAACTATGAAAAATCATTGTCAATCGTTAGGAAAAACACATCTGGCTCACAAATGTCCTGAAGGGAAAGAAATTACCATCCTCACTTGATCTGGTTAACATGTGACTCCAGGTCCACTGCACGTAGTTGACTCTCAACCACCCTATGAAATGGTCTAGCAAGCCACTCAGTTGTAGCAATCGCCACAAAGTCTCAACCAAGAAATGAAACTGATGGACCACTTGACATCGACTTGGGCATCAGAAAAGTCAAGGGCAGAAACAGCCCTGTTGACCCTGCAAAGTCCTCTTCATTAACATCTGGGCATTAGTGCCAAAACTGGGAGAGCTGTCTCACAGACTAGTAAAGCAACAGTCTGACATAGTCATACCAATAGAATCATACCTTAAGAACCTGTGTACCAGACCACCATCACCAGCCCTGGATATATCTTGTCCCACAGACAGAACAGACCCAGCAGAGGTGACGTAATAATGGTATACAATTGGGACAGATTTGCCCTGAGAGACTCCATGAAATCCCATGCCTTCAGGTTAAACATGGGCAAGGGAACCTACTGCTGGTTACCACAGACCGTCCTCCCTCAGCTGATGAATCAGTACTCCTCCATGTTGAACAATACTTGCAAGGGCACAAAATGTGCTCTGGGGATTTATCCACATGCATACCTGCAAACAATTACCTCCTCCTTATTAATCATAACGTGCTTTGAACATCACCGTCCCAACTGAAATTCCTGAAATGTCTTTGTCCTCTGTGAATACAGAAGAGAGTTTTAATTTAAGACCTCACCCACTACCTCAGGCTCCAAGCACAGGTTGTCCCTTTGGTCTCTAATAAGTCCCACTCTTTCCCTGGTAATCCTCTTAACTCTTAATATTACTTACAAAAACACCACAGGGTTTTCCTTAATCCTGTCTGCCAAAGATATTTCATGGACCTTATTTGCCCTCTTAATTTTCTTGCTTGAGCAACCTCCCACATTATCTATTCTTTTGAAGGGCCTCCTCTGTTTTTAATGCATTGCATTTGGCAAATATTTCTTTTTCTTAATTAAATTCTTGACATCCAGGGTTCCCATGATTTGCTGCCTTTCTCTTCACTTTTTGAGGAACATGCTGGCCTTAAATTCTTACTATACTACTTTTAAAAAGATTCCCATTTTCCAAATATAGACTTACCTCCAAATAACTGCTCCCAGTCTATGTTTGTCAGATCTTGTCTAATGATATTGAAATTGGCCTTCTCCAAATTAGACACTTAACTCCTCCACTATCCTTATCCGTTTCCAGAATCGCTTTGACACTTACAGATATATGATCACTAGCCCCAAAATGCTCAACCCGCTGAAACTTCAACCACTTGACCGACTTCATTCCCAAGGATCAGGTCAAGCACTACCCCATCTCTAGTAGGACTATTTACATACTGGTACATGAAGCTCTCCTGGATGCATTTTAAAAATTTCACCCCATCTAATCATTTCACACTAGGGTGATCCCAGTTAAATGTTAGCAAACTTAAAATCCTTTGCAACTATAACCCTTTATCGCCCACAGCCTTCTGTGATTTGCTAACATTTCTGCTTCTCTATCTCCCTCTGACCATTGGGAGGCCAGAAGCATAGTCCCAACAAAGTAACCATTCTCTTTTATTTCTAAGGTCTCCCCAGACAGCCTCATTTGATGACCCTTCTAGGTCATCCTTCCTCAATTCTGCAGTGATGATTTCCTTTATCAATAATACAATGCCCCCACATTTCTTTTACATTTCCCCCACATCGCACCTGAAATTTCTATATCCTGGAATGTTGAGCTGCCAGACCTGCCCTTCCTTGAATCAAGTCTCAGTGAGTGCAACAATATCTTGCCCCATACCTCTTTAACGCAGCGGAGCTTTTGTTTTGCTACTTCTCTCTTCTGTTGCTAGAAGCTCACTTTCAATGAGTTCCATAAGTTTACTTTAGAAGGCCTATATTTCTGACTGTCAACCAATTTTGAAATTTGATTCAGATTAAACGCTCAAATCTCTGAACTGAGGCTTAAATCAACAGCCATATGTGAAGCTCACCCTGATGTGAAGCTCACCCTGATGAGAGCAGAGGTCAGCTCTCTGCATTATATGTACAATAACCACAAACCATCTGAAGTAGAACCTCTAAAGTAGAACCCACTTCTTCATGACCTGTGATTGCCAAGTCTTATTGCATCTGTTTTTTTGGTGTATTTATTGTTTCTGATCAATTTTCTCTTGCTAGTGAAGAGCATTCCTGAACAAAGGTAACATTTTGTCCCTAGGTCTTAGCCAATTCTGTAAGAGATGCCAAGGAAAATCCTGCTTAAATTTTACCAATGGCCTAGTAGATAGTACCAGGCTCATGTCAGGACTTTCTTGTCAACAAAACACAACAACGATGAGGGTGGATCATTTAGAAGGAGGGCCTAACATCTAAATCTAATGTTGCACTATGGTCTCCATTTTTCTATGTATGCAGTTTTTAAATGAATGGTTATAATGGTAGATAAGTAATAGTTCATGGTTTTATTTACATTTTGGATCCTTTAATAATAATAGATGTTGTGACTGTGGCGCTCTTGTGAAAGACGTGGATGAAAAGCAAAGCCAAGTCAAAGGAATATCATGAGTGGCCAAAATAATTCAGATACCTCACTTTTTCTTCATCCTGGTAAATGCTTCAAATAAACACAAGCATAGGAAGCATAGGACATACATCCTGCAAATTCCAGAACCAGAAGCCAGGCATGACTAACCTGACTTTAAATGTACAATACTGGATTCTTAGGAATGAATTTTCCAGCTTTCATTTAATCAAGGGACTTGAGACCGAATTTTAAATTACTAAACATTATTCAGACATGAAAATTGAATTAAAGCCTATTAAATTAGATCCTTGAACTCATTTCCTGGAATGTGGTAATGTGATACATCAAACATTTGGATAAAATCCAATTGTGATTTTGGAGTGTCCAATGTTTCAATGACTAAATTTAAATCATAGTGAAGGGATGGACATATTGTACTTTATATCTGTAGTCCATTATTTAGATCAATCACAGATATCTATGCTATCAATGTGTAGATAATTTTATTAAAACTCAATCTAATTTTATAAGCTTTTAAAGATATAATGCAAAGTTTGTGTAACTGGATGATTTCATGCTCTCTTGTGCTCCCAGTGCTGTAGCCCTAGGATAGATTTTCATTTTTACTGCTTAGGCATGAAGGATCACGGGGCAACGAGAATCTCATTCTCCTTACAAAACTTACCTGATTTTCATTCCAATAAAATAAATGGCTACAAAACCCTGTGAGCTTTCTAAGGGACATGTATACCCTGATGGTGAAGAGGGTAAGAACCAAATGTACCTTGGGGTTCTGCAGTCTGGTACTCCCACTCCTGGATTGACAGCCATTCATCCAGAAAGTGATTTAACAAGCTCAAATGCCAGAAAAATTGGGATATTCTGGTTCTTTCGCAAGCTTGCAGAGGAACAGTGGGTTGTTAAGTTTGGAGCTGGAAGTTACAAAGGAACATAGATCTAGTTAGATTATTAAAGCATTCCCTACACTAAATCTAGTGTAACAGTATGGCTAGCAACTGCTGATCACCTGAACAACCTGCAATTGTATCAGAGGTAATAGGTACTGCAGATGCTAGAGAATCCGAGATAACAAGGTGTGGAGCTGGGATTTTCATCAGAAGGGTCTAGGCCCGAAACGTCAAGCTTTCCTGCTCCTATGATGCTGCTTGGCCTGCTGTGTTCATCCAGCTCCACACCTTGTTATCTCTAACCTGCAATTGTACCTTATTTGTCTCAGCGATAGGTCTCTACCTTAATTAATCAAAGAACCATAAATTGTACAGTACAGAAGAGACCCTTTGGCCGGTCAGACTGTACCAACAAAACTACTCTAAATCTACACTAAGTCTACATCACGCTAAGTCCCATTTTTCAGCATTTGGCCTATAGCCTTCAATGTAATGACATTTCAAGTTCTCATCTGAGTACTTTTTAAAGGTTTTGAGGTATCCCACCTCAATTACACTCCTGGGCAGTGCATTGCAGATTCTCACCACCCTCTGAGTGAAAATAAAAATTCCTCAAATCCCTCGACCTCCTGTCTTCTACCCTAAAATGACACCCTCTTCTTACTGATCCTTCAACTTCATGATGAAGGGTGTCTTTCTCTGGTTCCTCACAGCCTCAGCACTAAATAAAAAGTTCTCATTAAAATTGGGAATAACATTTGAGGATTCCAAATTCTCACATTATATTCTCTTGCTTTCAAATCCACATTCTCCAAGTACAACCTTTGGATTAACCCTGTAAATACTAGAGTTGAGATTCTGCCACATAGATCTCAATGCACAACACCTGCTGCTGTGAAATGAATACCAAACCCAAAGGAAAAAGGATAGAGTCATCCTAGATAAAATGCCAGATGCACCGAATGTCCCTTCAGATTTTCCACATGATATTCTACACGGGTCCTCCATCCCATCCCTTCCCATCCACCAATGTTCCCACATCCTCCTTATCTTTATCATCTGCTAAATGTTCATCTAGTAAAGGGGGAAACAGAAACCAGTCTGTTTCCCATTGAATCAGTATAACATAAATGGAAATTATGAACCTCTTTGATGAAATGATTTTTCATCTCCCACTATCAAATAACAAATAATAAGTTGTGCCCTTTAGGGGTAGTGTTACATTAAACATAATAAAATAAGGGGAACCAAGGAGGTAACCAAATCAAAATAGTGTTAAAGGGGGATATGATGCACTCCAGGCCCTGTGGTGACCACCTCCCTCTTAGGGCTTGAGGGTACTAGAGGATACTGTTTGCTCATATGGACATATCCACACTCAGTTAGCTCAGCATTTACAACATTAGCAATCTCCCTCAGGCTTTGTATTCCCAATTTGCCTTTCAGTTAATATTGTGGCCATTGAGGACAACCTGAAATTATTCATTTTGATTTGAGTAACGCGAATTTTTTTTAAGGATAAGGATTGGGAGCTATGAAAGAGTAATGTGTTATGGACCAGACCAAACTCCCTTCAAATATATCAAGGAGATAGCCTAGATCCTATTTTTTTCTAATTTATAAATAAGTGTAAGGTGCTGTGTTCCAGATGTAATTTAATTGGTTACACTACTTGGCTTTAAGCAAAACACAATTTATTTTTGTTGTACAGTTAAAATACAAGCAATAGAATGCAGAATTGGTGTACCTTTAACTCTCGTGGAAAACTTAACAGAAAAATAGATTCCAACTTGTTCCAACTTTTAACAAAACTGAAGGCCTCATAAGCTGTTTATTTTATCGCTTGGAACAGACCACCCACACTTCTGTCTCAATCTCTCTTCATAAACAAAGGGACAAGAAACAACTCTTAAAGCCATAGTATCATCACAAAAGGGGTTTGAATCTCCAGGTTTGAGTCTCAAGGTGTACAAGGTAATTCAAATGTAGTGGACAGGTTCAAAGAACTCAGACTTAATGCAGAGCAGTTCAAAAGAACATTGCGTCTTATATTATTGACTGGAGTACTGCAACAATGAAAATTTCCAGGTTCCAACCCAGTTATCCTGCCACAATTTGAATGAGATTGATAACGTGGGTTGAAGATGACATAATTTCTATTATTGGCTCACACTAAATAAAAAAAAGAGAAATCAGAGAGAAAAAAGGAGAGAAAGGCTAAATTCAAACCTTACACATATGTTATCTTACCTCCGTTAATATTGTCAGTATACATTTCAGAGACATGGTCATGATTTTATCATTGCATTTTAACATGTGACCAGGGAATATAAAAATCTCAGCCTCCACCTTAATTTGCACAACTTGAAGCAAAATGTACAGATGGAAGCACACTACTCTACTGAATAGCTTAATGTTAACGTAGACATGGACATGCCTATGAATGTAATAGTTGTGTATGTTAGTGTTTGTTAGATCTTTCAATACCATGTCCTAGTTCCTTATGCTATGAGGGACAATGTTAGCAATGCCATATCAGGTGACGTATGCTCCTGGAGGCAATATGCCCATTGGCACAGATTGTATACTCTGGATTTGTTAGATTTTAACAGTATCTCATGACAAATTTCTGGGGTAACAAAATAATCATATTAGTTCATGAATCCATGGTTTAGAAACCTTTAAGAGTAAAATAATTATTTTATCCTTTGTAAAAACGGAATATAATAGAACAACATCTTCATTATGAGCTGTGCAATCGAGAGGTCCATTGTCACTTTGTAGTATACAGCTAAGAATAATACTTGTCATATCATATTTTGCAACCATATCCTTGCTGTTGGCATTGAAAACCTCCCTTGTGAGAAGAAAACTCTCCCAATGCTTTTAAGATAGAAGCATGATGTCATTCTGAGTGCTTGCAAATTGCATTATCTATTAGACAAAGTCGCCAAGAGATGAAAATGTAGTCTGGGAATATCAATCAATCAACTGGAATCTATTAGCTGTTTGATGAACTTCATTAATACATTTTCTCTCCTAGTATTTCTGTTGCTTCACATTTTTAAACCTTATCCTACATGTTTGAAATAATGTGCACAGTGAAATGAACATCATTAAAATCAAATTAACTTCCCTGTTCCTCCTTGATGTAAAGAGGTGATGATCAACCGTGTGACCTCTCCCTGTCCTTTGAAGCAATATTACCATAGTTATGAAGAATTCAGTTCTCCTGCATCCTCAGCTGTTCCCTTTAAAAAAAATAAGTTGCAAGGCTTTACTTGTAACTTTAACCTTGCTTCATATTTTTATTTAATAATTTACTTAAATAGCAAGTTCTGGTGACCTCACTGGAAGCACAGGCTAGAGAAATGTATTAAGAATGATCATTTGAGAGAGATGAGTTATCACATGTTGTTGAACTTACACAATTATTGAAGCACCACATGGTTTGCTTCATATCTTCACACATATCTTTTCCTTAGGAGTATAATGGAGAATTATTAGCAGGCTGAATATCAAACTGTCTGAAATACATTATGAATGCCACTTTCATGGCCAACAAGTCCAGGAGCAGAACTTGTATGTGGAAATTCTCATTCAGAGGCAGAGCCGCTGCCAACTGAGGCATAAAGCCTCCATCATTAAGCACATTGAGCTGGAGGTGAGGGGTGATGGAATGGGAGTCATAATGCAGGGATTTGGAGGATTGACAGTGAGGGGGGAGAGGGCAGTTGATGCACAAGAAAGAAGCATGCACTTAGCTGTATCTTATTGGGGTTGGGCTCAACTACAAGAAAGTAGGACTTTAGCTCTAACTGTGATGAAACCTCACACTCCAGAGCTGCCAGTCAATCTAATTGCCCGGAAACTCTGGTAGTTGCAGCAGCTGCAGAACTGCAGGGCGCAGCTTGGAAAGGTGGGCTGCTGCTGGGACTGTAACCAAGTCAACCCAAAAGACACGATGAATGTCAGATACAGGTGGTCCCACACATTTAAGGTGGAAACACCCTGAAAGCCCAGGGGAATGGAGCTCGTTTTGGAATGTAGGCAGTGAGGAGCAAAGGATAAAGTGTTAGGGAAGGAGGTGTGGGAGTGTGACGAGAATTAGCATCTTTAGCAATAGCGAAATGTTTAGAATTCCGAAATTCTGAATTGTAAAAAAGTGCTTTCATTACAGAAAGAGATGAGTGTGTCTATAAGGAATGTGTAGCTCAAGTTGTTCTGTATGCTTTGTTGAAAAAAGAAGCAAAACAATGGTTGGTATCAGTGCATTGCCAATTTATAAAGAAGTATTTGATGCTTTCTTTAGCTCTTACAGTTTCTACTGTTTTCAAAACTACAGCACAGTAACATTGGTGCAGTACTTATTCCTGTAATTGGTTTGCCCGTAGCTTTGTGTCAAGTAATCCAATTTTAGATTTAAAGGACATCAATCTATGAGAAATTATTTTATTTAATTAGTATGTATTCTTGATTACTCTCTGACAGTGTAAGTGGAATTCCAATTATAAAAAAAATTGTCTGTGTCTAATTGCTCAACCATTTGATAAGCCAAATAAATCACAACTTCAATTTCATGCACAGTTCAATTCTGATCCTAACATCTATTCACTTCTGTGGTTCTGAATGTTAAAATTACTTCACTAGAAAAATAAATTGCTTTAAGATTCAGTACAAACAGAGAAATGCCAGATGATTTTATTAGCTTGCAACTTCTAACAGGGCAAGCGAAAAGAGCAGCTGCCAAGTTATTGGAGCTTTTGAAACCAAGGCAACATTTATGGGCATTAATGAAACTGCTCATGAAGAAATACTATTGTCAAGCTTCTTCAGATATCATGGATGGAACTTTCTGCATTTAGCCCCGGCCAGAACAAACAGACAGTTTCTGAGTTGAAGACTCAATTCACAAAATGGCAGACTTTGCCAAAGATCTTTCTTGCCTCTACGTTCCCTGATCAATTGGAAAGCAGAAAGGATGTTGTCCTGTATCTATCAAAGGGAGGATTCATAACTAATAAACAGGTCTCGGGGTAGGTTAGAATGGTTAAACTGCACGTGGGTGTTTGCTGCTGTAGTAAAACAAAAGAATAGGGAGGAGACCTGGGACAACTTCGTCTGCTCTGTCTCCCTCTTAACTGGAGGTCCTCCTCTGGGATCTAAGGGGCTTCAATGACCTGATGGTTGCCAAGGATTTGAGAAAGAGGACAACATCTTTAATCAAGCAGACATGTTATTAAATTACTGACATTGTTAACATCAGCAGCTTGAACCCACCATCCTGGAGACAGTGATTAAGGAGGATCCGGGAGCTCAGGAATGCAGGAAAGAAATATCACTTTCAGGTGCCAATCCTCATATTCTGACCTGCCCAACATTCTGGTGCTTGGCATTCCTCAGGTCAACATTGTATACGGGTGAATGCTAAAGAGTGCCTTAATCATCGTACACTGTGATGATGTTGTATGGATTTGGTGGGAGAACTCAAGAGAATGAAACCCACCATCCAAGCCCTGTTCATAATCTTTGTTACAATGTCTGTTACATAAAGTAACTTGAACATAGTTGTCATCATACAATAACCCGCATCTTGTTTCAGAGAAGTTGTATTTGATCCCAGCCATGAAGAGGATGGTGACAACAAATCTACCTTATAGTAAGCTATAATACAGACAGCTGATATAACAGAGATAAAAGGTACTGCAGATGCTGGAGAATCCGAGATAACAAGCATGGGGCTGGATGAGCACAGCAGGCCAAGCAGCATCATAGGAGCAGGAAAACTTGACATTTCGGGCCTAGACCCTTCATCAGAAATGGGGGAGGGGAAGAGGGTTCTGAAATAAATAGGGAGAGAGGGGGAGGTGGATAGAGGATGGATAGAGGAGAGGATAGGTGGAGAGGAGGCAGACAAGTCAAAGAGGCGGGGATGGAGCCAGTCAAGGTGAGTGTAGGTGGGGGGGTAGGGAGGAGATAGGTCAGTCCAGGGAGGACGGACAGGTGAAGGGGGCGGGATGGTGTTAGTAGATAGGAGATGGGGGTGTGGCTTACAACATGGTTAGCAGCAGCTTATACAACATGGTGACAATAGGCACTGCTTCCATTTTGCTGCCTCCCACAAAGCTGGCAGTAGTGAACGTCTGAAGATTTCTTCAGACTCAGCTGGAAGAAGGCTGCTCATGCAGGCAGGCAGAAGAGCTAAATATTCCAAACCCTGCAGAAGACAGCCTCATGACAAGATTCAACAAGGCAGAATCTGCAGTCATTGTTTAAATCATTTCAGACCTAGTAAGACAGCAGCAGGAGATTGTTGCCACTCCAAGGCAGTTACAGACCAGTCAGCAGAAGCCATTCTGAATTGAAGTAGGCACAGCCACATAGCAACAATTATCAAAGACTCTGTGAGCAAATCTGAAATTCCTGACGAGCAAAGGGAAACAAAATGCAGCAGATTTCTGGGCAGTGAAAGCACAAATTAGTTGGAGTACTAATAGCGCATATTGAATGTCACTGCTGTACAGTGTGGCACCACAAGGCACAGCTACAGTAATAAAAATCGAAGGCCACAGAAGCAATTTAAAATGAGGTTGCAGATTCTGGAATGTTGTAAAGTAAGTAAAATCTAAAGCGGTAAATGGATGTTTTAGAAGTCTAACCAGTCAAGATCTCATGGAAGAAGAAAGTTAGAAGACTATTGATGCCACAGAAAAGGCAGGAAATCCATTGCTTAAACTGCAGTAAGGGTGGCAGGAAGCATTTATTTAAAATCACTGACAGAGGGTCTTGTCCAGGGAGAAAAAGAAACTGTGAAATTAACAGGTATTATTATTTAGAATAGCAGACAATGGGAATCATCAAGAAAAAACTGTCAAAGAAATGGGACTCATAAAACCAGAAATAATGAGTCATTCACTGAATTCATGATTTGCTAAAGGTTTAAGCAGCACAATTCATTCAGTAAAGCCATTAAGGAAACAGGAATCATTTATTGAGGCTATGACTGGGAGTCATTCAGAGAAACTTTGAAAAAGGCACCAATTTTCCATTTTATTCACAGAAGGTGGGAATTCTCAATTTTACTTGCAGAAGATTGGAATCCTTTGTTTTGACCACAGAACTGTAAGTAAAACCTTCACTCCAGCAGCACACAGCAGCTGCCTTGCTATACCACAAAGTTAAATACTCATTACTCAAGAAAAATAACTAATCCTATTGGGAAGACCAGGGACCAAAAATAAGATGTCCAAAAAGGTACGCTTTCAGAAATTGACCAAACAGAAAGTAGAGTTGGACATCTTGAAGAAAACAATTCCTAAAACACAGATGTGCTTCAAACTAGATACAAAATCAGAACTGAACATTTCTAAGCATAATTGGGAGTATAGCTAATGACCCAGCTTACCAAAGTGTAAAAGAAATAATATATACTTTTGATGAAGCATTGAAACACTTTGACAATTACTTTGACAAAATTCTAGAAAGAGCTAGGTTTAGTTGATGTGTTACTTTAATGGATTAAAGGCTTGTAGCAGTTCAAGAAAGCAGCTCATCACCACCTTCTTAAGGGAAACTAAGCGTGGGTAATAAATGCTGGTCTAGCCATAACATCCATACCCAGTGAGTGAATGAGACAAAATTCAGTATCAAGGTAAATCCATAGATAATTTCCTTAATGATCTCTGCAGAATAGTGGAAACAAGCAATGATGGTGATTTGAAGTCAGAGTTTATCAGCAACAGATTTGTTGGAATGACTGATGGTCTCTGTCAGATTTATTGGAAGCCATTCAGATTTTTCATGGAGCTGAACTCAAGAAACATAGAAACATAGAAGATAGGAGCAGAAGGAGGTCATTCAGCCCTTCGAGGCTGCTCCATCTAACTCAATAGCCTAATCCTGGTTTCTCCTCATAACCTTTGATCCCATTCGCCCTGGGTGCTATATCCAGTCGCCCCTTGAATACATTCAATGTTTTGGCAGCACAGATCGATCGTAAGAAGAGGGGATCAAGCTTACTATGGGAGAACAGCTGAGCTCATTCATCTTAAAGTTCAAACCACCTGAAGAAAAACATGAGAAACCGGTAGAGTGAGTAGAACAGACACCAGATACTAACTAAAACAGAAATTGCTGGGTATCTCAGCAGGTTTGAACTCCAGTTCTGAAGAAGGTTCAGTGGAGTCAATGTTAACTCTGCTTTGTCTCTAAATATGCTGCCAGATCTGCTGAGTTTGTACAGCAATTTCTGTTCTTGCTTCAGATTTCCAGCAGTTTTTTGTTTTATTGTACCAGATACTGTCATTGTCAGCACTACAGAACAAGGAGACCATATAGGCAGTGTCGAGTTTTTTTTAAATCTTTGCCTGTGAAACAATAGGTTATTTCAGAAAATGGACCAAATTAGGACATAGTTACAGAGCATCAAGAAGATAGGTCAAATGAATGTGTGACTAAAGGGATAGTGTAGCAGGGAGGACTTTAGATTTTTGGATCATTTGGACAGTTTCTGGGGTGGATGGGACCTGTACAAGTGGTATGGGTTACACCTGAAATGGAATGGGTCCAATATTTTTGCTAGGATGTTTGCCTATGCTGTTGAGGAGGTTTTAAACTGATTTGACTGGGGGGTGGGCACAGAGTAGATGTAAAGTCATGAGCAATGTCCAATCAGACGTAAAAGGAATGTTAGGACAGCCCAGTAGGTGGAGAAGACTTGGTTGTGCTAAGGCACATGGGAGACCCAGAAATTCAAATTGTATTTATTGTAGTGCTAGGAGCTTGACTGGTAAAACAAATGAATGCAGATGTTTGATCAGCACATAGGAATGTGATATTGTTGCAATCACTGAGACATGCTTGAAGGAAGGCCAGATTGGCAATTTAACATTCCAGGGTATCGAATTTTCAGGCATGATGTGGGAGGTGTCAAGCTGGTCAAGTTGATGAAGTTTCAGTAGGCAAGCATTTTAGGGATTGTGACTGTAACTCTGTAAGCTTCAAGATCATTATGGGAAGGAATAAGGGTAGTGCAGAAGTTAAGTGTCTAAACTGGAGAAAAATCAGTTTCAGTATCATTAGACAGGATCTGGCAAACATAGACTGGGAGCTGCTACTTTTGGGTAAGACTGCATTTAGAAATTAGGAACCATTTACAAGTAGTATAGTGAGAATTCACGGTCAGCGTGTTCCCCGAAGAGTGAAGATGCAAAGGCAGCAAGTCCAGGGAGCCCTGGATGTCAAGGGATATTGTGAACTTAATAAAGACAGAAGCATATGTTAGGTACAGCATATTAGATACAGGTGAAGTCCTTTAAAAGTAGAGGGAGTATAGGAGTTGCTTAAGAAAGGAAATTATGGCAAAGCAGGGCCATGAAACATCTCTGGCAGAAGGAAAACTCTAAGACAATTTGTAAGTATGTTAGGAGTAAGAGGATCACCAGGGAAAGAGTGGGACCTGTTACAGACCAAAAGGGCAACCTGTGTTTGGAGCCTGAGGATGTGGGTGAGGTCTTAAATGAATAATTATCAACTGTATTCACAGAGGAGAAAGGCATTGTAGCTGGGGATTTCATTTGGGATGGTGAAGTTCTAGAAGATTTTAAGATTAAAAAAGAGGAAGTATTAGATTTCTTAGTGGGCATAAAGGTGTGTGAATTTCCAGGCCTGACGAGATTTATTCCAGGCTGCTCTGGGAGGCAAGAGAGGAGATTGCTGAGCCCCTGGCAGAGATATTTAATATTTCAGTTGGCACAGGTAAAGTGCCAGATGACTTGAGGATAACAAATGTGATGCCTTTGTTCAAGAAGGGCAGGAGGGGTACCCCAGGTAATTACAGACCAGTTAGTCTGATGTCTGTGGTAGGGAAATCATTGGAAACAATTCTGAAGGACAGGATTAATCAACACCTGGAAGGGCAGGGATTGATCATGGAGTATCAGCACAGATTTGTTAGTAGGAGATCCTGTTTGACTAATTTAATTAAGTGTTTTGAAAAGGTGACTAAATACATGGATGAGGGTAGTGCAGTTAATGTAGTTTACATGAACAAGGTCCACGTGGAAGACTGGTCCAAAAGGTAAGAACCCCGCAGGATCCAAGGCAAGTTGATAAATTCAATCCAAAATTGGCTTGCAAACAGGAGGCAAAAGGTGATGGTGGTGAGGATTGTTTTTGCGATTCGAAGCTTGTAGCCAACAGTGTACCACAGGGATCAGTGATGGGACCCTAGCTGTTTGTTATGTACATTAGCGACTTAGATGTGAACATAGAATGTATAAGTCATGTGTTTTCAAATGATACAAAAATTGATAAAGTCTTTGATAATGAGAAGGATGGTCTCAGGCTACAGTCTGATATTTATCAGCTGGTAAATTGAGTAGAGCAATGGCAGATAGAATTTAATTCTGATAAGTGTGAGGAGATGCATTTTGGGAGGATCAAGATGTGAGGGATATACACAATGAATGGTAGGTCCTTAGGGCCTATTTCCTTAGGGAGTACTGAAGAACAAAGGGATCTTGGTGTTTAAGTTCACAGATGCCTAAAGGCGTCAAGACAGGTAGATAGGGTGGTGAAGAATGCATACAGGATGCTTGCCTTCATTAGCCAGGGTGTAGAGTATAGGAAGATAAACAGAAATTACTGGAAAAGCTCAGCAGGTCTGGTAGCATCTGTGGAGAGAAATCAGAGTTAATGTTTCAGGTCCAGTGACCCAGTTCTGAAGAAGGGTCAATGGACTCAAAATGTTAATTCTGATTTCTGTCCACAGATGCTACCCGACCTGCCGAGCTTTTCCAGCAATTTCTGATTCTGTTTCTGATTTCCAGCATCTGCACTTCTTTTGGTTTTTATTTACATAGAATATAGGTGCAGGGAAGTCTTGTTCTCACATTATAAAACATTGGTTAGGCCACACATGGAATACTGTGTGCATTTCTAGTCACCACACGATCAGAAAGACGTGATTACATGGAAAGGGTGCAGGGGAGATTCACCAGGATATTGCTTGGGATGAAAAGTCTCAGTTATGTGGAGGATCTGGATAGGTTGGGTTTGTTTTCCTTGGAGCAGAGGATGCTAGGGGTGATTCTAATTGAGGTATACAAAATTATGAGAGACACAGGGTAGACCATGTCTTCCCCATGATACACATGTCTAAAACCCAAGGATATAAATTTAGGATAAGGAGTAAATGGTTTGGAGGAGATCTGAAGAAAATGTTTCTCAATTAGAGGGTGGTAGAAATGTAGAATGTGCTGCAAGAGATGATGGTGGAGGCAGATACTCTAGAAACATTTATGAAGTGTCTGGACAAATACTTCAGAGGCCAGGGCATAGTCAGCTATGGACCAAGGGATTAGTGTAGTTTGGTGTTTATGATTCAATGCTCTATAACTCTATGACTCTCTGAATTAAGGGTTGAAAACACCCATTATATTCATATTCCTATACATCATTGAAACAATATGCACTTCACAATCAGGAATTATCACTCTTGAGTATGAATGCATGTCTTGGCTTCAGATTTCTTCAAATGGCGAAAGGAGCCAAACCAGTTAAAGTCAAGAAATATCCGGGTCAAGAACAGTCAGTCATGGAATAACTGGTCAAATGACAACTGGTGAAAGATATCATAGGATTCATGGTGACAACCAAACAGAATACATAATGCATTGAGATTGGATAGGTTGGCATAAGAAATTTGTTTCACATTGTGCTCAAAATGGAAATGTGCAACTACTTTGAATGTCAAACATGTTTTCCACTGTCACCAATGCTGAAGAGAGTTGAGATTGCAAGAATCAGTAAAGTTTGCAACGAAGTACAAATGATGAGATAGCCAATGAGTGGCTTAATACATAAGTTCATGGATGAATCATTAACTGGTGTAATTCAAGTGCAATAGTTTTATGAATGGCTACGACAGATTTAAGTCTAATTTCATGTTTTGAGGTGATTTGTAGGAATCAAATTCAAACAGAGAAATTCAGTTCCTCATCTTCCCAGGAAGAATCCTTGGTGACAGAGATCAGGCCAAGCGAGAAGCAATCCTCAAATAACACGTCTGAAGGAGTGGGTATGCTGGCTTCACTAGGAATATAATTGCAATGGGTGGAATGAAAGCATCCATTAGCAAGATGAAGTAAAGAGTCAACGCTGATTTACTGGTAGATTCAGGATAAAAATCTGTGTGCACAGATTGAAAATGCACTCTTTATAACTCATTGAAACCAGACTGAGAAGGAATGACCAATGAACATCCTCTAGACACCGCAATGGAACAATTTCATGTTTTAGCATGAAGTTAGAAATTGTGAAGGAGATACGGTAGTGGGAAACGTAATTGCGTACATAGGGTATAAATATTCATAATGAGAAAAAGGTCTAGTTCCAGATGCTGGATGAGAGAGTGAGGGTGTGAAGGAGTTAATACTGAGGAGTGCCTTAAGAACCACCCAGAGAAACAGGAAAGGAGCAGTCTCTTTATTGGGAGTTTTCTATAGACCCCAAATAGCAACAGAGGCACTGAGGAACAGATTGGGAGACAGATTTTGGAAAGGTGCAGAAGTAATAGGGTTGTTATCATGGGCGACTCCAACTTCCCTAATATAGACTGGAACCTCCGAAGTGCAAATAGCTTGGATGGAGCAGATTTTGTCAGTTGTGTCCAGGAAGGATTTCTGACTCAATATGTAGATAGGCCGACTAGAGGGGAGGCCATATTGGATTTGGTGCTTGGCAACGAACCAGGCCAGTTGTCAGGTCTCTCGGTGGGAGACCATATCAGTAATAGTGATCACAATTCCCTGACCTTTACTATAGTCTGGAGATGGATAGGTGCAGATGGTATGGGAAAGTATTTAACTGGGGGAGGGGGAATTACAATGCTATTAGGCAAGAACTATGGAGCATAAATTGGGAACAGATGTCTTCAGGGAAATGCACGATAGAAATGTGGAGGTTGTTTAGGGAGCATTTTTTACAAGTGCTGGATAGGTTTGTCCCACTGAGGCAAGGAAAGGATGGTAAGGTGAAGGAACCTTGGATGACAAGACATGTGAAACACCTAGTCAAGAAGAAGAAGGAAGCTTACTAAAGGTTGAGGAAGCAAGGATCAGACAGGGCTCCAGAGGTCTACAAGATAGCCAGGAAGGAACTGAAGAATGGACTTTGGAGAGCTATAAGTGGGTATGAGAAAACCTTGGCAGGTAGGATCAAGCAAAACCCCATGGCTTTCAATACTTATGAGAGGAACAAGAAGATGTCCAGAGTGAGGGTAGGACGAATCAGGGATAGTGGATGGAGGGAACTTGTGTGCAGAGTCAGAGGAGGTAGGGGAGGCCCTTAATGAATACTTTGCTTCAGTATTCACAATTGACATCACTTGACATTTGCGAGGACAGCGTGAAACAGGCTGATATGCTCGAATAGGTTGATGTTAGGAAAGAGGATGTGCTAGAAATTTTGAAAAACATGAGGATAGACAAGATACCTGGGCCAGACAGGATATACCCAAGGTTACTATGGGAAATGAGGGAAGAGATTGCTGCACCTTTGGCAATGATCTTTGCGTCCTTATTTTGAAAAGCACAGTTTGATTAGAAATAGTCAGCATGGCTTTGTGAGGGGCAGGTCATGCCTCACAAGACTTATTGAATTCTTTGAGGATGTGACAAAACACATCAATGAATGTAGAGCAGTGGATGTGATGTATATGGATTTTAGCAAGGCATTTGATAAAGCTCCACATGGTAGGTTCATTCAGAAAGTAAGGAGGCATGGGATTCAGGGAAATTTGTCCATCTGGATACAAAACTGGCTGTCCAATAGATGACAGAGGGTTGTAGTAGATGGAAAATATTCAGCCTGTAGCTCGGTGACCAGTGGTGTGCCACAGGGATCTGTTCTGGGACCTCTGCTCTTTGTGATCTTTATAAAAGACTTGGATGAGGAAGTGGAAGGGTGGGTTAGTAAGTTTGCCGATGACACGAAGGTTGGTGGAGTTGTGGACAGTGTGGAGGGCTGTTGTAGGTTGTAATGGGACATTGACAGGCTGCAGAGCTGGGCAAAGAAGTGACAGATGGAATTCAACCCAGAAAAGTGTGAAGTGATTCATTTTGGAAGGTCGAATTTGAATGCAGAATACAGGATTAATGGCAGGATTCTCAGCAGTGTGGAGGAACAGTGGGATCTGGGGGTCCACATTAATAGATCCCTCAAAGTTGTGACCCAAGTTGATACGTTTGTAAAGAAGGCGTATGGTGTGTTGGCGTTCATTGGCAGGGGAATTGAGTTTAAGAGCCATGAGGTTATGCTGCAGCTCTATAAAACTCCGGTTAGACCACACTTGGAATATTGTGTTCAGTTCTGGTCAGCTCATTATAGGAAGGATGTGAAAGCTTCAGAGAGGGTACAGAGGAGATCTACCAGGATGCTGCCTGGACTGGAGGGCAGGTCTTATGATGAAAGTTTGAGGGAGCTAGGGCTTTTTTCATTGGAGCGAAGAAGGATAAGAGGTGACTTGATCGAGGTTTACAAGATGATGAGAGGCATAGATAGAGTGGATAGTCAGAGACTTTTTCCCAGGACGGAAATGATTATTACGAGGGGACATAATTTTAAGGAGATTGGAGGAAGGTACAGGGGAGAAGTCAGAGGTAGGTTCTTCACACAGAGAATAGTGGGCGCATGGAATGCGCTGCCAGCAGTGGTAGTGGAGTCAGAAACTTTAGAGACTTTTAAGCGACTCTTGGATAGGCACATGGAGGATAGTGAAATGTAGGGTATGCAGGGTAGATTGATCTTAGTAGGATAATAGGTTAGCACAACATTGTGGGCCAAAGGGCCTGTACTGTTCTACGTTCTACGTTCTATGTTCTAAAATAATGTCATGTTGATTTGGTTACAATCTCAAAGAAGTAAGAGCAACCATCTGGGTCTTCCTTATGGTTTCTGTAACAATATTTATCATATTAATGTAACTTGCATCTAATTACTATCATGCAATAAAATACATTTTGTTAAAAAAAATGCGTCTTCAAAAGCAAGTGGTTTCCACACCCACACTAGACTAAGTAGGCCCAGTATACCATGAAAGAGGATGTTGGCAGCGAATCTAACTTCCAGTGAGAAATAATACTGAGGGCTCATATGACACCATGAGTGGGTATATAGATTGTTCATACAACAATCTACTCCCCTTGCAGCTCCATTGATTCCTTCTTCTATAGGCACAACCCATCTCCTTTTGAACAGGCAATATTCACCCTCATCCTATAATCATCTCATACCCATTTCCCACATTCATCCTTCAAAAATGTTAACCTTTTCTCCTCACTGCGCAAGTTATTGGGTATACTCAAACTTCTCTACTATCAGGGGGAAAAAGCACACAACTAGTTGAGAAGCAGAAACTCGGGCAGTGGCCTTTCGATGAGACACCTCATCAGCCAATCACAGTGCATCCCCACCTGACCCACTCAGTGAGAGATCTAGTTCAACAAGACAACAGACTTCAGGAGAGGCTGCTGTGACATCCTGGCCTTCTTAGGTACAAGTGCTCACACATGTCAAGAGAGCTTATCCTGCACCCATAGGAGTGTTAGGTTCTTGTCTCCTCTAGCTGGACCTTTGTGTCCATTCCTTTTGCGTATGGAGGGATATGTGTCTAAGAAGAAGGTAGTTTGTACTGCTACCAATGTAGATGGAAGTGCGACAGTTCCTCCCCTGATGCAAAGTACAGCTGTAAAGCATCCTGCCATGCCAAGCTGAAAGCTGACAGCAGAAAAGTGCAATTAAAGGTGAGTGAAGGGTAAGACAGGTGGAGAGCCTACCAAGAAGTTAGCAATCATCTCCAAATCAAATATTGGCACTCTCTCAGAGAAGTACTTTGAAAAGCAGCTGCTCAGATTGCCTTGGCTTGAACTCTTCAATTTCGACTGATCAAAGTCCTTGCAGCCGATCAGTTTCACAGCAGCAGTTCTTCCTGCTGTGCACTTGACATGGACACCCTGGGCAGCTGCTGAATTCGAGAAACAGGTCCTACAGCTGAGAAATCTTGAGTTAATGCTTGAAACAGATCTGAGCTCTCTTTTTTTAAATACCTCGATTGCCTATCCAACAGAGCAAAGAAGATTTTCCAATTGTCTTTAATGTCAGCCAGCAGTAACTTGTAACATAGACATTGAAGTACATTTGAATTCTAGAGGCGCATTTCAAATCCCAGCAACAGGTAAGTTAGGTTCCTTGGAGATTCAAAATCTAAAAATCTGAAACAGGAACCTAACCCACCTCACACCCATCCATTCAGTTTCACAGAAGTAGGATGAAGGGAAGTGACAAATATACAGGCAGTTTGCTCATTTACCTGTATTAATGAGGATTTGTAACTTCATTGTTCCAGCAATTCTACTGTTTAACCACAGTTGGCTGGTTTTCTTGATCTTGGGAAACCTAACAGGTAAAAGGAACAATGGCCCGGATTTTGACCAGATCATTGTTATTCCAGCAGAAGTGGGAGTTGAGCATGGAGAATCTGCAGAATTCCAAAGAAATTGCCCAAGAAACTGAAAGTTCCTCTGGTTAATTTCAGGGCATGTGGAACCCTCTGAAAGTCTTCATTGAAATTGAAGAATTCCAAGGATTTGAATGAAATGAAATAAAATAGTTACTCAGGAGAAGGTAGCCTGTGAAACACACAGTTTAACTCCTAAACAATTGTTCAACTGACCCCATACTTAACTCACACATCACCAACTACAGGACACCATTCCTAGATCATTTACAACCCACTGACCATAACCTAACATTCCCCTCTCCCCAGACCTGACACCCCCAACCCCTGTTCTGATCCCAACACCCTTCACCCACTCCAGACCCAGCCATCACTCACCCTCTCCGGACTCCTTGTCACCTTGGAAGTAACTCCTTTTCCCCTATTCGGGACCCAACACCTTTTTCACTCCCCAGGTTCCGGCCTCCCTTCACCCACACTGGACCTGATCTGAGATTGTCACTCCTCAGAAATATCTAGCCCAATAACAGTTGAATTGGGAGTTAAGTACCTTTCTAGGGGATGTAGAGAAGATTTCTTCAGGGTCATACACAACTTGCTTGCTTTTCCCCTTGTGGTCAATCAACTTTGCTAAAGAAGGCAAAGACTCCAAAAAATTCCAAAGAACTGTGGGTGCTGGAGACCTAAAACAAGGACAGAAATTGTTAGAGAAAGTCAGCAGGTCTGGTAGCATCTGTGGAAAGAAAGCAGAGTTAACATTTCAGGTCCAGTAATCAATGTTCAGAATACAACTCAAGGTTCATTTCCACAAAGAAGTGACACCCATTGTTGTAACGTATTTGTTTTATTGAGAAACTAAGACAAAGAAAATCAGTATCGCTGAAGTGAATGTAGCAAAGACTTAGAGAGTTTAAAAGACTGTAGCTCACAGAAGGAAAGAATGACAGAGAGCTAAGGAATTGAAATCCTCAGAAAATTGTAGAACACCGTGTGGTGGATTTTAATTCCAAACGTAAAAGAAGGATGTGTGTATTTAAGGTGACCTTTTTGAAGCTCAGAAGGAACCAATATTTCAGTTTTAAAATGCTTAGCTTCCATGTCGAAATCTTTCTTTGGTCTCCTTGCACTCTGGGCTCGTGTATATCCCCGTACCCTTCAGCCCACCATTAGCGGATGTGCATTCAATGTCTATGCTGACCTCTGAAAGTGCCCCAAAAATCTGTCAGCCTGTCTTTGCAGCTTGAAGATCTCCATAATACCCACCCCTCAACAATGCCTTTTGTTGCTGAAATAACTGCACAGAAGCCAATATCCTGTTACCAAGTTGTCCTTTATTTGCATGTGCACAGTACATGGACTCTGACCAGCTAGTTCAAAGCGAGTCTCTAGATTGTGAATACCTTCTGAATTTCCTGTTTATATCTGACAGCCAGTGCTCCCTGATTGGCCCAGGCTAACAACTCTAGTCAAGAATCTCATATTCAATAGATCCACCTGGCCCCAGATCCAATCACTACAGTTACCCATCTTAATATCTCCTCTTTTGCCTCAGTGTCATCTTTTTGTCTAATTATACTCCTATGAAGCAATTTGGGACACTATTATGTTAAAGGTGCTAAATAAATGGAAATTTATGTTGTTATTGAGTCAGTGAGAAAAGCTCAGTGGAACTGTAATATACAGAAAATAGAAGGAATAAATGTTGATGGTAAAGGTAGAGGTCGGTTGGTCAAATGTTTCGTGTATTATTTTAACAGTCTGTACACTTTCTATCCACTACAATTAAACTTTTTGTCTTGCGTTTCAATAGTTTCCACTCCCTCGCCATGCAGTGTGCTATTTTTAGGCCCCTACCAGTACTGGTCTTAAACTGATTACAAGGGTGTGAGATCTTAAATCACTCATCAGTTTTTTTTTGAGGGATTTTTTTCATCTAACAAGATCTCTCTTATGCCGAAATGCCTGATTGCGGTTCAGCTCCTTTATTGGGTGTCAAGTCTCAAAGGGGGAAGGAAATATTTGTTGTGAATTGTGAAAGATGCCACATGATGAATGAATCCTATCGGTACTTTATGCTTAAATGTTACATCAATGCAGCTGTGGTATTTAATTCATTAGCTGCAGAAATTATAGGTTTATAACTTTATATGTTGACAAAGCTTACTAAGCTCTTAAAAAAATATGTGCAAAGCAGCTCATCTCATTGAAAAAAAAGACAGCTGATTTGTTTCAAAGTACAGCAGATTTAGTGTATCACAACAGCAAAAATATTCCTTTATTGCAAAATGCCAATATATGTGAGGACCATTACATTTGCTGTTGCTTCCTTGCCATGAAACTTTCAATGCCATTTGACCTTATGACAGGGAGTAACAGCAGTTGTGATAAAAGGCTGACATTTTCAAACAATGTCAGACTCCACATCTGCTGCAGGTTTGACAGTGAAAAACTGCACACTGAATTTATTTAATGTTAAATTGCATGGTTTCATGTTGTGGCAAATTGCAAGGACCAAGTGATTTTACACTACCTACTCGAGATTTCACTTCACAGTTTATCATCTGAACCCAGCAACTGAGTTGCAACATATGTTCCAACCTGACTGTGTAAATTTGCAAAATCCTTGGCTCTGATACTGGAAGACAACGACCACAAGCGCAAAGTTCAAAATTTATCAAGTTAAAGCTAGCGTAGTCTTAGTAGCAAGCAATGAAATAGCTGGAATTTACACGGTAAATTGAACACGCAATGTAAATACTAGTTTGGATTTAATTTATCATGTGATTTATATTTCTTTGAGTAATACTGTAATTAGAAGTAATATTTTCCCAGGCAAAACCACAGTAACAGATTAGATTAACTTAAAGTATTTACTAAAAATAATGCTTGATATTCAATAGTTTGGTACAGAGCGCAGAATTATTAATATTTACGGCTCTCTACAAACAGTCTTTACGAGGTGATAGTGTGTTGAAGGGTCTGCACACTTAATAATGAATAATCACCGACATTTTGGATTTTCATTTCCGACAAGGCCTATAAACCGGTCACAATTATGATTAAAAGGGTTTGATTACTTTGCAGGGGGGTCAAAGCTTTTTGGAAGCTGCACAGTTGTGTGTGTTTGGGTCTCAGATCATCTCAGCTGTGTCAGAATGACATAGCACAAGTGAAATATTTTGGGATTCAATCAAAGTGAACACCTGACTCTCATGGAGGAAGCTTAGGGGATCCCAAAATTTCAGATACTCCACATGGTCAGGAGCTTTAAAGTTATAATATGCCTCTGACATTAATAATCAGTTCCAGAAGTCATCCTGTCAAAAAGATCAATCCTTCAATGGAGTGGATAGCTCAGTCAGGATGAAGACAATGTGCGGTCAATCAGGTGATTTGTCAATCTAGGGGTAGATCGGGGTCTGAGGGAAAAAGGTCAGAGTCTTTGGCAGGGCAATCAGAGGTGTGATGATGATGGGAATGGGAGATTAGAGCTCAGTAGAATGTGGTAATTGGGGCTTTTGGGCTGGGGAGTTTGGGATCTGGTGGAGTTAAGGTATCAGGACTTGGTAAGGGACTGGGCCTCGTGAATGGGGACAGAGTGTTTGGTGGAAATGGGATATTTGAGCCTGGTTGAGGGTTGGGAGTGTGAGGAGGGACCCAATCAGAGGTTCCTCAGACAGGCACTTCAATCCAGAAGCCAGATGGGATGGTACTCATCTTGTGAATTCAGCAGCTTCTCAACTTGCTTAAACTGAAAGGTTTAAGGTATAACCTGCCTTCTTGGAAAATGTTGGTCACTTACCCAACATTGGACCTTAATTAAAACCAGAAATGGACAGGTTAGAGGTGCTTTGGGATGGGAATCTTTCATCTAATGCAAACTTGCCATTATTTTGAAGTTACAGATTTGCTCTGACTTGAGCTTATAACAACACTAGCTGTAGAATTTTTTTTTAGGCTAACCAATTATGATAGCATCTCTTAAAAATAATCTCCCAACATTAAAATTTTGACATTGATCTTGCATTAAGTCATATTCAAAATAATCAGCGCATCATTTGTCATCAAAAATGCTCAATTAACCATCTCTTAACATTATGATTCTTCTAGGTCACTCCTACTATGTCAAAGCATTTAAAAGCCGTCAGAGCTTGTTAAATTTGTTGAATTGATCATTAGCATTCAGAGGCAAACATTAACAATTGAAAATATTTGTGAAGTGGGCACTGGACAGAAGTGATTACTAGGCAACAAATGCAATAATTAATCATCAAATGGAATCATTAAGCATCAAAAGTGGTCATACGGATATCAGGGAAATTCCCTCTGTGTGATGTTGGGAAAATAAAAAGATAAATCTTATTACTTATTATCATATATTTCCCAAACATCTACTTCATCCTTTCACATTAGGAAGTTGGCAACAGGAGTAGGCCAACTTCTCAAGTTTGCTTTGGCATTCAGTTGATCATGGTTGATCATCTAGCTCAATGCCATTTTCCTGCAGTATTTCCAGATCCCTCAATGTAATTATTCTCCAGAATTCTATCAGCGTCTCTTTCAAATATGTTCAATGATTGAGCTTTCACAGCCATCTAAGAGAATTCCAAAGATTCACAAAGAAATTCATCTTCATCTCAGTCTTAATTGGTCTATCTGTAAAAATTATTCCCTCTGGCTTTATTCATACTAGCCAGAAGAAACATTTTATTTACATTCAACTTGTCACTCATTGTAAAAACTGTGTACATTTCAATGAGGTCACCTGTCACTCTTTGGAATTCTAGGGAATACAAACCCTGTCTCCTCAATCCTCGTAAAACAAGCCTGCTAACTCAGGGATTATTAAACTGAACCTCTGTTACACTCCTTCTAGAGCAATTGTATCCACCCTTTGAGTGGAGAAGCAAAACAGGGGAGGTGATGGCTGTCATGGTCTAGTTATGATATCATTTGATTATTAATCCAAAACCCCGGGCTAATGTTCTAGAGACATATATTCAAATACCACTATGCCAATTTGAATCCAATAAAATCTGGAATTAAAATGAAAAAGTTAGTCTAATGGTTACTTTGCAACCATCATTGTAAAACCCAATCTGGTTCATTGATGACCTTTTGGGAAGGAAAGCTTACACTTTTACCTGGTCTGCCTCAAAACCCACACAGATGTGGATCGCTCTTTACTGCCCTATGAGCTAATCAGTTCAAGGGAATTTAGGGATGGTTAACAAATGTCCAGTGATACCCACATCCCACTTCAGAATATTTTTTAAAAACTATCCTTAGCATGCCCTCTGTAGTCTTACCAGTGTGGTATGCAGCTGCAGCAAGTGATCTTTACTCTTGTACTCCATTCTCCTTGCAATAAATGGCAATGCACTGCTTGCCTTCCTAATTGTTTGTTATATCTGCACATTAACATTAAGTGACTTCACAACCAAAGTAATAACCTCACTCTTATTTACATTGTGTTTCATCTGCCATACCCTAGCCATAGTACATACCCACCCAGTTTCTTCTGCCCTTTCCATCATTCTGTTGACCATGGCAGACAATGATATGATGCTGGAGTGCAGCTCTGTGATTCAGGAGACCAATCGTGAGCTTTGTTTCATTGTTGAAGGCTGCACCGGGGCAGTTAAATGTTCAATAGAAGCAACGAGGTCACTGACATACAGATTACAAGATAAAATTGACAAGAAGAAGATAAGAACCATGGGATGTGTGAGATAAGAACCTGCAAAAGACAAGAAGGTCTAAAAGCTGATAGTGGAAGTTAAAACATTCTGGAAATTCTTTTATGACATGGATTCATGTGATTTTTATACATTTTATGCCTGTGGTAAAATGGGTGAAATTATTAGAATTAACGTGAGTTGATAGATTATACTCTGCAACAGACCTTCCATTATACTTTTTGTGCTATAAGTTAAGGCAAAAAAGCCTATCTCAAAAATAAACTTGGAATGCTACTGTGGAAGGCCACAGTAAACTAAAATCATGCTGGGATAAAACACTGAAAGGGTGCAGAAAAGATTTACAAGGATGTTACTGGGGTTGGAAGATTTGAGCTACGGGGAGAGGCTGAAAAGGTTGGGGCTTTTTTTCCCGGAGCATTGGAAGCTGAGGGGTGACCATATAAAGGTTTATAAAATCATGAAATGCATGGATAGGGTGAATAGCCAAGTTCTTTTTCCCAGGGTAGGGAAATCCAAAACTAGTGGACATAGGTTTAAAGTGAGAGAGGAAAGATATAAAAGGGACCTAAAGGACAACTTTTTCTCACAGGGGGTGTTCCATGTATGGAAAGAGCTGCCTGAGGAAGTGGTGGAGGCTAATACATCTACAACATTTAAAAGACATCTGGATGGGTACAAGCACAGGAAGGGCTTCGAGGGATATGGGCCAAATGCTGGCAAATAGGACTAGATTTATTTAGAATACCTGGTCTGCCTAAACGAGTTGAACTGAAGAGTTTGTTTTTGTGCTGTACAACTCGATGACTCCATGACTCCATGACCCTATGACTTAAGGCAGGTGAAGAGACTGTCATTTGAGATAAAAGCTTATAACAAGGAATATATTGTTATAACAACCTAAAACCCATAGGCCTCACCCTGCTCCTCATGGTGCCCCTAAGTTCCTGATCCTCCTCTTCCCTCCCACTCCTTACGGTGGACCCCTACTGCCAAATGTAATCCCTAATCCCAATGGTCAAGTTCAGATCATGAATAATATTGAAAGAAGATTGAATGAGCACTTGGAGGAAAAAAACTTGCGGGGTCGTTGTGATAGAATGTAATGGGACTGTCCATACTCCTCTGCAGAGAGCTGGCATAGACTTGATGGAGCAAGTAATCTCTTTCTATACCATAATGACTTAAGTGGGGCCGGTGGATGTCAGGAGTTAGTACATCTGGTTGGCCAGGCTGTGCAGCACAGAGAAATTGACACGATGCTTAGTGAGTACAACGGTCAATTCAATCCTAATGAATAATAATGGAATAACAGTTCCCAGGAATCAAAGAGAAACAGAGAGAGAGAAGGAGACTTTCCGTTCTTTTCCTTTTTATTTGTAAGCTGAGATGTGTCAAATAGATATTCTAAGCTGTAACCTTTATGGCACACTCTTGCCCAGTAACACTAAAGTAGCCGACTGGCACGCATGCATCATAGTTGGTTTCAAACTGCTTTTGTTATTCATAAGGGGGGAGAACACAGATGTGACATCCACTCAGACAGCTTGCCTTTACTTCACAATATGTTCACAGTCCAGGGATGGAACTCACAGGAGGTCGTTCTTTGCATTGTATCTCTTCCTTTGAAGTGGTTCTCTGAAATTCATTGATATCCTTCCAGCTGTTATATTCCATGGTCTCATTTGAGGTTAAGTGCAATTCACACAGAAGTTTTCCAGACACTCTCAGCCATGACTGATTAATATGTCCTTTTTCTAAGAGTTCAATATGTCCTTGTTGTCATGATGTTTACTAGCCTCAAGAAAAATGATAGGCATGCAATAACAAACATACTTTTATACAGGCGGTGAGTTAAAAGGTGATAGTGCCCAGTATAAAAGGTATGTGAAAGGAATATATAGTTTACAGTCTTTAGGGTATCTTTGAGTCATATGATTTTAACCTGAGACCATGGTTGTTTGGTTGATGTTTTGTATCCTCACAGGTAATACATATTTGAGTTGTTCATTGGGCTCTTTGTTTCCTCCTGTTTCTTCTTCATCAGATGCTTTACTGTGTTAAAGAGATGAGAATGAGCGACATTTGCAAATATATCAGGTTTGTATATTCTAATGCCTTAGTTCATTGATTCCAACCTTGATAGCTGCAGGCAATATCTTTCATCTCTGATATGGAAACATATAATCATAATGGAGCAGGAGCAGGCGATTCGGCCTTTTGAGCCTGTCAAAAGACACGAACATGTCTGATCCATGTAAGAAGAATTCTATTCGACATCTGTTCCAATGCTTCCTGCATTCATAATATTCGAAAATCATCACACAGGTGGAAAGCAGAATAAGAGATGCCTCATTGTGTTTGCTAGTTTCAGTGTCTTTTGATAGAACTATTAATTTCACTTCAGATGATTTTGGTTATAGAATCCCTACAGTGTGGAAACAGACCCTTTGGCCCAACAAGTCCACACTAACCCTTGGAGCATCCCACCCAGACCCATCCAAGAACACTACAGGCAATTTAGCATGGCCAATCTACCTAACCCGCACATCTTTGGACTGTGGGAGGAAACCCACACAGACACAGGGAGAACGTGCAAACTCCACACTGGCAGTCACCCAAGGGAGGAGTTGAACCTGGGCCCCTGGCGCTGCAAGGCAGCAGTGCTAACCACTGAGCCACCCTATTCCACATTGATTTCATAAAGCTTGTGTTGTCAGCTCATTGCTGTGGCCATTTTAAGCCAGGGATTTTCCTTTTTAAAACCCTTTCACTCCATGGTAGTATCAGGTCATAAAATCAGATGATGGGATTTAAAAATCAATCATTCATATTTTATCATAATCAAGACGAAGTACGTCTTTAAAAGGCATGCATATAGAGGATCAAATAGCACACCTCCAAATCTGCTGTCACTGCCCAGGTTTGCAGGTAAAAACATCATCACTTGGTACATGTACTGAAAGGCTGCTATTATTCAATGGCAAATGATGAGCATTACTTCTGTTCAATAGAAACTGACTCTTGGGAACATATTGAAAGAGAGATGAATCATAGTTGTTATGGGTTCTTCAGAATTTCATGTCTGCTATTGATACAAGAAGTGTTTTCATTCATAGTTTGGATTCAGCTTTCTAAATTTAAAATGTAATTGGAATGGGAACTTACAATTTAACTGAGAAAAATTCTATTCAAAATGTCTTCCAACTCCCCATGCAGTCATCGACCTGTTTTAAAACATAATACATAGAAGATAACAATGAATAACTTGAAAACATAAACATGTTCCTTTATATTCTTTTAAAGCAATTCAGATTTTTGCGGCATATTTTAAAGATTGGATGTTGATTAATATTTAAAAGTAACAAATAACTTAAAATTACCTTGGGATGGTGTTAGAAAGAAAATATTATCAAAAACTTTCTCATATTTAATTTATAGAGTTTCTGTTTGGAACATTTCAGAGTTCTGTGCATTTGTTTAATGTATTAACAGCTACATTTTTTTAAAAAAAGTTAGTATTTATAGTTTTAATGAAAAAGAACATTTACAGAGAGAATTACTGAGCCTGTGGTCAATATGCAATGACATGTCCATTAGCACATGGCATTCCTTTCCCTTGGCTTAATGCCAGAACTTATCAACTTTGCTAAAAACAAATATTGACCCAATCTTTTGACTCTGGTTATTCTCACTTAGGGAAGGAATGTAACTTGATGTTAGCATGTAATGTGGTTTCTTTAATGGAAATCTCTTCTCTGAATGTGGTTAATAATCTGAGAATTTTTTACATATCAGAAATTGCTAAATGTTACAAGACCGCCTGAGTTTTTTCAACAATTTCCAATTTCCAGCATTTCCTGTTCTTAGTTTTTTTTTTAATTTCCTACATGCCCAGGGATGTAATTATTTCCATTGAAAGTTCTAAAACAAATTCATTTCTGTATCATACTTTTTCTATGTCCAAATTGCTGTGAAAAATCAGGTAACTTGTCTTCATGGATCTTGGGGTGTGGCGGTTGACGGGAAGAATGATATTTGTTGCCATCCCAACTGCCTTTGATTTGCTTTGATTTATTGTCAGATGTACCTAAGTACAGTGAAAAGCTTTGTTTGCAAGCAATACAAGTATATCACAGTAAGTAAGGACATACAGATCATAGGATGAAAAATAATTGGACAGAGTAAGGCATACAGGTTACACCACGCGAGGCAAGAACAACATGAACAAGGTCAACATTGTTTGAGGGTAGACAGTCCGTGCATCAGTCTAATATTCACAGGGAAGAAGCTGATCTTGAACCTGCTGGTGCTTGTGTTTAAACTTCTGTATCTTCTGCCTGGGATGGTTCTTTGATGATGTTGGCAGCCTTTCTGCAGCAATGAGAGGTGTAAATAGAGTCCATGGATGGAAGGTCTGCTGAGCACATAACCTTCTTTAGTTTTCTATGGTCCTGGGCAGAGCAGTTGCCATTCCAGGCCATTATGCACCGGGACAGTATGTTTTCTATGGTGCATCTGTAGAAGTTGGTGAAGGACCTTATGAACATGCCAAATTTCCTGAGCCACCTGAGGAAGACGAGGCGTTGTGGCGCCTTCTTGACCATCGCACCTATGTGGGAAGTCTAGGACACATTGTTGGTCATCGTCACTCCTGGCAACTTGATGCTATCAACCCTCTCAACCTCAGCTCCGTTAATATAGATGGAGTCTTGTTCTTCTCCTTTCTTTTTGAAGTCATTTGCCGACATTGAGAGATTGTTACCATTGCATCACAACACCAAGCCCTCTATCTCCTTTCTGTAATCTGACTCATCATGGTTTGATATCCGTCCTATCATGGTGGGGTTGTCAGCAAACTTGTGGTTGGCGTTCATTTGGAATTTAGCTATGGATTCATGGATGCACAGGGAGGAACAGTAGGGAGCTGACAATGCATCCTTGCGGGGGCTAGTGTTGAGTGTTATTGTGGAGGGGGTACAGTTAACTTATCTTCACTGATTGTGGCCTGTGGATCAGGAAGTTGAAGATCCAATTGAAGCAGGCAGAGCAGAAACCTAGGTCTCAGAGTTTTGACATCAGTCTGGAGGGGATAAAGGTGTTGAAGTTGGAGCTGTAGTTGATGAGCAGGAGTCTGATGTAGGTATTCTTGTTATCCAGATGTTCCAGGGCTGAGTATAAGACAAGGGAAATGGTGTCCACTGTGGACCTGTAATGTCAGCTGGCAAATTGCAGGGGATCGAGGCATGCTAGGAGACTAGAGTTGATATGAGCCATGACCAGTCTCTTGAAGTACTTCATGATTATGAAGGTGGAAATGTTGTTGCTAATCCACACTTTTGAACAAATGCAGTCCTTGTGACCTAGGTTCACCCAGAACTAGGGAAGGAGTTCCAGAATTTTGATCCAGCCAAATGAGACAGCTGTGCCTGGTTCTCTATTAGGATGGCTTGTACCATGGCAACATTCCCATGTGTCTGTAGCCATCCTTACAGAGAATGCTGTCAAAAGAACCATGACAAGCTGCTGCTTATGCATTTTGAGTGAACATGCCAGTGGTGGATGAAGTGAGATGGTGATAGAATCTCAATTAAGCAGTCTACATGATTCTGGATGGGGTTGAGCTTCCTGAACATTATTGTTGTCACAATCATCAAACAATGTGGAAAATATTCCATCTCATTCCCAATTTTTGGCTTTAGATAGACTTTAGGATATAACAGTATGAGTTATCAACAAGCCAATTCCCAGTTTCTTGTAACCAGTGTATGGATACAGCTGGTCCAGTTAAATTTTGTGTGGCTAGTAAACCGCGGGCTGGTGGTCACAACGAATTCTGTGATGATAGCACTACTGACAATCAGGGAAATGGTCAGATTCTCTCTCGTTGGAGGTGCTCATTGCCTAGCACTTGTGTGGTGTGAATATCAATTCACGCTTGTTAGCTCAAGCCTAAATGTTGTCGCGATCTTGGGTGCATGTGGGCAAAGATTACTTTTTTATCTAAGGAGCTGCAAATGATACTGAATGCTATGAGATCTTAAGCAAACATTCCTACCTCTGATCTTGTGGTGAAAGGAAGGTCATTGATGAAGAAGTTGAAGATGGTTGGGCTTAGGATACTACACCCAGAGGAACTCCAGGGAATTTAAGTGATTATCAGCCAACCGGCTCAATCGTCTATCGCTCCACAGTTTTGCCTCATCCATACCACATCCCTGGGCCTCCCTCCTTGGCCTTGCTGCCTTACTTACCTGCCTCACTCTCCTACCCACCAGCCTCACTTCTCACTTCAGACCCTGTTTCCTTGGGCCTCGCTGAGTGGCTCATTCTTCAATTACAGGGTGGATGTGTCCCATACTTGATGCTGATAGCGTGGAATTCTATCTCACTATCAGTGACAGTGGAGCAAAGTAATCTAAAGGACAACAAGTATTAAGCCTTTAAATGTTGTTAACTTTTTGAAGAAGTAATTTATCACATCAATAATATGCTGTGCTATTATAGGCCCTAAAAATTTTAATAGTTATATGATCAGTATGATCATGTGCTGAATTAAAACATTTGAACCCCAGGCAAGGATTCATATGGTAGTGCTTTCTAACAAAAGCTTCAGCTATACTGTCAAACCATTTCCATTTCAAAGTTGAGGCATTCAGTGGAGGAGATCATTTTTTCTATCTCAGAATAGATAGATCAAATAAATCAGAGCACAGAACCTTTTTTGAAAATATATTTTTGATAGATGATAATAATGTGTGTAGTATGAACATATGAATAATTACATAATGCTAGTCAATGCAAGGGTCAATTCACCCTTGTAGGCCACATCCCTGTGATCAAATACTGCATTAAAAACACATCTGCATTATAATACAACACAAAATATTGTCATCTGAATGTGTGAAAACATTTTGATGTATAGATCACAGAATCCCTACAGTATGGAAACAGGCCCTTTGGTCCAACAAGTCCAAACTGACCCTTGGAGCATCCCACCCACACATATCCCCCTATAACCCACCTAAGCTAAATAGCCTTGGGCACTACGGGCAATTTAGTGTGGCAAATCCACTTAGTTTGCACATCTTTGGACTGCGGGAGGAAACCTGAGCACCTGGAGGAAACGCTCAAAGAAGCAGGGGGAATGTACAAACTCCACATAGACAGTTGCCTGAGGGTGGAATTGAACCTGGGTTCCTGGTGCTGTGAGGCAACAGTGCTAACCACTGTGCCACCCCCTTGCAGAATTTTCCAGACTTCTTAGCATTTATTTTTATGAACTCTCAAACCTGGTGTGATTTTAATGAACTTCTAAAATCCTACAGTGCCAGGCAAAAACAGTGCAGCAGGAAATCATTTAAAATAGGGAATCAAACCTCAGCTGAGGTGGATAGGCATTTTTGCACATTCTGCGGCCCTGACCCAGGGAAAGGTTATGGGAAAATGGCACGGCGTCTGAAATCTGATTTCCTCAAAAAATGTGCTTTTATTTGCACACCCAACTGGAAGCGCAGCAACTATATCTAAGATAACACACGGTTCTCTATCTGACCAGTGTCTTCAGTCCTTTGATTATTAGAATGTCCCCGATAACGTGGTTTCAAGAAAACAGGAAGTAATAGTCCATCAGTGGGTTACCAACCTGAAGCTATTGAGAGAATTTTATTGTTCCCTATTATCGCCCCCACTCTACCCTCTATCTTACCCCCCACCCCATTACCTCATCACTCCACGCACGACTTCACCCCCATCCCCCAACTCACCTCCCACTACACTACCTCACTACCCTCCCATCCACCACCGCACCCTCCCCCACTATGCTACCTCACTACCGCACCTAAGACTGATGGGTTTAGGGCAGGACAGATATGAAAATATAGCGGGGTGCAGAAGTAAAGGTCAGAGTCTTAGGATTAGGAATTCACCATTTACAATTCCCAACAGTAATCGTATTATCATGGTTGGTGAAAACTGTCAAATTTAGGAGACTGGTAAGGAGTTGGTCACATTTTATACATCTTATCTAAATTTGTTATTTGTTATTTGTTATTACACAAACAGAGAGTTGACAATTGTGCTGTAAGGTGGGGCTAATAGAAGACAAAACTGTCCTGCATTTAATACTGAAAACATGGTCGAACATTCGTTCCTGAATGACAATCAAAGGACGACATGTTCTAAATGCAAAAGTTAGCATAAAATGCAAATGGCCAGCAGAGTGGAATTGTACAATGGATATTTTATAAGGAGTGAACTATTGTACAATGTAATGCACAATATATTATTCTGTTTGTGTCTGGACCTTTTAAATTACAAAATTAGAAGCAAACAGTTACGTTCATATAGATCCTTTAGTGTAGCAAAACATCCCAATGTGTTTCACAGGAGAATTCTAAACCTAAAACTATGATATTAGGCGCAATAACGATATATTGGACCAGATGATCAAAAACTTGCCAAAGAGGTAAATTTTAAAGAATATCTTAAAGGAGCAAAATGAGGTAGAGAGATGGAAGGTGTAGGGAAGGCATTCCAGGGCTTAAGGCTTAGGTAGCTTAAGACATAGTCATCCATGAGGGTAAAAGTTCGGCACAACATCGTGGGCCGAAGGGCTTGTACTGTGCTGTACTGTTCTATGTTCTATGAGAGATGAAAATTGGGGATGCCCAAGAAGCTACAATTAAAGTTACTCTTGGAGAGTTGTTGGGCTGGAAGAGATTTACGAGGAGAGGGTAAGTCTTGGAGTGACTTGAAAACAACGATGAGAATTTTAAAATCAAGATTATATTTGACAAATTTTAGTCACCTTTAAATAAATAAAGATCGATAAAGAAGCTGCAAACTTTCAGGTTCTGGTACTTTGTGTTCTTGGGAGAGTTCCGCAGATATTTTCTAATTTTCTTTTGAAATACTTTTAATTCTTTTAAAAACTTTTGATAACAAAGATAGGTGTAGGATGGTGAATCTACCTATGTTACTAAATTGCTTGTGCTGAGTTGTGTTATAAACTTCAGATTATTATACCACCTCATGCTAGATATATTATTCTGTTTCTAAGATAGGGCTGTGTCTTTTCATGGTCACAGAGTGTCATTATTATCTGTCTGGTGATTTGGGTCAATTAGATTTCCACTGTTTGTTAGGAGACTGTAGGCCAAAATGGTTAAAAATAAACCTTCATACTTCAGAACGAAATTTCTGGTTTACTTTTAGATCGACAATTTTTAAAACACCTTTTTTTCAAAGAAAGACTTGTAAGAAGCTAACTTACATAAAAATTTGCTGCAAAAAATGCCCAAGATATATTTGGCTATTATCATGTATGATGAAGTAGGAGGACATTCATGGAGTATCTTTCTCATATTATTAAGCAAACAATACCCTGTGCCCACAACTAATCATTCATTCATTTGAAGAATAACTGGATTCACAACACATCTCCCTGGGATACTAGTCACAACATGCCAATGCATCCGTGTGCTGTTATACCTTGCTTTCAATACTGCGTTCACAGCACTTTAAATACCACCAGATAAAGGTTGAAGGGATGGAATATGAAATTAATCCCATAAAATCAATGATTGTGATCCATTATTGATGTCATGCTAATGGAAACAGATTGCCTCAAGAAGCTACGAAATCTTGGTGCACTCTTCTTGTGTTCTTGACCTCATATAAGGGAGAACTGATGTGAAATGCTTAATTTAGCAAAGTGAACAGAAATGAATGAAAAAAAACTGAAAGAACTGCAGATGCTGGAAATCAGAAACAAAAACAGAAATTTCTGGAAAAACTCAGCAGATCTGGCAGCATCTGTGGAGAGAAATCAGAGTTAATGTTTTGGGTTAACCTACTTCATTTGATTTGATTTATTGACACATGTACCTCAGTACAGTGAAAAGCTTTGTTTGCGAGCAGTACAGGAAGATTATAGTAAGTAAGGACGTACAGCTCATACAAGGAAAAAAACTTGGACAGAGTGAAGCATACAGATTACACCATACGAGGTAAGAACAGCATTAACAAGATCAACATTATTTGAAGTTGGAGAGTCCATTCATCAGTCTAATAATGACAGGGAAGAAGCTGTTCTTGAATTAGTTGGTGCATGTTTTCGAACTTCTGTATCTTCTGCCCGACAGAAGAGGATGTAGGAGAGCATTACTGGGGTGGGATAGGTCTTTGATGACATTGGCAGCCTTTCAGCAGCAACAAGAAGTGTAAATGGAGTCCATGGATGGAGGGTTGGCCTCTGTAATGGTCTGGGCTGTGCACACCACCTTCTGTAGCTTCTTACGATCCTGGATTAAAGTATTTAGAACACATTGTTGATGATAGAAGTAAACCATTTGAATTCTTCACGTCATGTAACCTTCAATGATATAGAGAGAGGTTGCAACTTTAAACCTGCAAACAGCTTTTCAAACTGTACCACTCTTGTATCACATCTTAACATGACAATCTCCAATTGAGTTCTTAACAAAAGTACTGAATCAAATTATACATTTATATGCTGCCTTTGAAAAAGTCTTTCAAACTTTGTCCTGTCCCTCCACATAGGGGAAAGCTGGGCAAATTATCACTTGAGCCAATCACTGATGACTTGATTTATATTTCAAATCAGCATTGACTAAATGACATCTTCAATAATTGTTTTTTTTTTTCACTTGCTAAAGTGAGAGTGGAATATAAACTATGCTTTCCTGATCTTGCATTGGAACTCTGCTATGGGAGTGTGAATCTGAAACCCGTATCATCCTTAACTAGTGAAATCTGTCTCACAAATGAAAACTAACAAAAGGAAACACTGGACAAGATAAATATTCACAAATTGAGCAGGACCAGTGGAAATTCAGATTAAATCATTCTGAAGAATTTTTGGAGCGTTCATGTTCTTTTTCCTGTTGCTGCTTAAAATATCCAAATGGATTATCTTATTACAGTTTTCAAATTTGTTTCCAATTTGCTTGCAGTATATGGAGCAAAAGAGACCACTAAGATGAAGAACTGATGATAAATCAATATTTTCCTCAGTGCCGAGCTGTGCCAAAGCACAGACATTGTGAGGCCTTCTGTCGGGGAAGAAGACTGAGATCGCTTGCTAAGCTTTAGCAATGCTCCACAGCAGAAAATAAAACTGAAGCAAGCTGAGTTCCACTGCCTGCATCTGTTTTTGAATAGTGCTGGCTGTTGTAAAAATGATTCTGCCAACTCCATGTCATTCTGTACTCAGCGGAGGTCTATGCGTGAGATTTTCAAATGATAATTCTCATTTTTTCAGTTAATGAAGCAAGCAGGTCATCCCACTAGCTTTCATTCAGATTAAAGGTGGTCTGATGGTTACTGAGCAATTTCAAAAATTATTGCCTCTTATACTGCTTCTTGTTTGAAGAATGCATTGTATGATTAGTTTTACTTTTATGACAAGCTCAGAACACTTGCCAAAAATAAATTGCACTCAAATTGATGATTGCAGACTGGATTTTTGTTGTAGTTCATGTTCCAAAATTTGCAAATGTTCATGCAAAAACGTCAGTATAATTGGAAAACGAGGGCAGTTAATAAACATATGTAATTCCATTTCTGGTGCTGAAATTGGCTTGCAATAATGTCAAATGGGTAATAGCGAATCAGCAGCTCATGTTACAGTCTACAGTTAACTTAATTCTTATGAGAACTGAGTGGAATAGAGGTCATACATTCTGAAGAAAGATCATCAATTTGAAATCCCAACTTTGTTTCTTTCTCCATGAATGCTACAGGCCTACTGTGTATTTGTAGCATTATCTGATTTGATCCATGCCCTTTTGCCTTCAGGTGTTTTATGCCACCACTCCAGAAATAATTTCACTTTGCTTGACTCTGTATTCAACCTTATGCCTATAATACCTATCATCAAGCTGCAGACTTGACAAAATGTATTTGCCAATCAGTCAACCCTGGTCCAAGCATGATGTCTCAATGAGGGTAAACGTTGCAGCCCAACTTTCTAAGGGAACCTACCCCCTTTTCTCCCAAATGAATTCAGGACTTGCACCTACTACTCTGCTTGGATTTTAAAAAGACATATGGCATCTTTTGTGTATTGACGTGTTTCCTGATATCGGTTCTGAATTTCTCCTTTACTAGAATAGACCTATGCCCTTACAGTGTACTTGAAATAATATGGAGGATTGACATTTTCTATTCTAGTATCATTATTAGGTCTTGGCTCAGTAATCTATGAGGTGTACAAAATTATCAGAGGTATAGATAGAGTGGACAGCCAGAGATGTTTTCCTAGGGTGGAGGTAGCTATTACGAGGGGGCATAGTTTTAAAATCAGTGGAGGTAGATAAAGGGGAGACATCAGAAGTAGGTTCTTTACTCAGAGAGTGGTCGGGGCGTGGAATGCATTGCCGGAGAGGGTAGTGGAGTCGGCCTCATTAGGGGCATTTAAGTGGCTATTAGACAGGCATACGGATGGTAGTATAAGGTAGGGGTGGAGGTTAGATAGACCTTAGGTTTGGGGTAAAAGTTCGGCACAACATCGTGGGCCAAAGGGCCTGTCATGAACTGTACTGTTCTATGTTCTAAGTCATTTGGAATGTATTGGAGAAAATCACTGATATCCTGAGAAATTCAGTTAATGTCTGGACAGTTGAACAATGATATGCTCAGGGGAGCATGGTGGTACAGTGATTAGCCTTGCTACCTCACAGCACCAAGGGGCTGGGTTCAATTCTAGTCTTGGGTGACTGCTGTGTGGAATTTGCATGTTCTCCCTATGTCTATGTGGATTTCCTCTGGATGGTCTAGTTTCCTCCCGCAGTCCAATGATGTGCAGGCTAGGTGGATTAGCCATGGGAAATATGGGGTTACAGGGATAGGGTGATGAGTCAGTCTGGGTGAGATGCTCTTCGGAGGGTCAGTGCAGACTTGATGGGCCAAATGGCCTATATCTGCACTGTAGGGATTCTATAATTCTCAGCCTGTGTGCTGCTTGTTTTAAAGAATTGGTTCTGACGGCGAGTCACTGGATTTGAAATGTTAACTCTGGTTTCTTCCCACAGATGCTGCCAGACCTGCTGAGTTTCTCCAGCAATTTCTGTTTTTGGTTTAAACATTTGGTTGATAATTGTAAAATGTAAAACTTAAATTGTAATATCTTAAAATAAGTGTGTGGCAATTCTAAGGTAGTGGCCATTGGACATTTAATCTGACATTATCTGTACAAAGCCTGCAGAATTTAATGTACAATAACTAACGGCTTACCCTTACAGTCTAACAGGAGAGAAGGAGGGTGTCCAGTCCATCAGATTCTTTGGGAGAGCTGTTTGATTAGTCCCATTCCCCAACTGTGCAGTTTTCTTTTGTTTTCAAGTATTCATTCAATTCTTTTTTGGAAGTTACTGTTCAATCTACCTTAACATTCTTTCAGGCAATGCTTTTTGGGTCATCGTAACTTTTTATGTAAAATACAGTTCACCTTGTCTTCCTACAGCATAATGTTTCCCAAATTTCAGGGACTGTGATCAATCATTTCACTCATGAGCACTAACAGAAAAAGATATCTGTTGCTGAAGAACTGAGTACTTCAAGCATTCTTTTCTTGTTTATATTATCAGTTATATTAACGTTTAATCAAGGTTTCCCTGGAATAAGATAATTGGCCAGTAAAGAATGAAACCGAATCATAGATAATTGTACATGGCAATTATAATTACAGTTTTCACTTGGTGACATAGCAATTAGATGTGACAAAAGAAAATGTTTGGATGAGTTAACTAAAAAGAAATTAAATGTTCTTGCAAGCCCAAAGGGAACCAGCTCATTAGTAAGTAATTTAATGTATTAACTGCAGTTATTGATAAAGCATGGATTTCAATAGTTTTCCCTGACATAGGTTTCATTTTATCTTTTGATTAAATTATATAATGCAGGAATGTGCATGTTATCATATAGTGAGCCTCCAAACACCAGGTGTAGTTTTAGATAATGCATTTATAATTTATTTACTACTGTATGTCCCCCAAATGTGTCCATGGTGCCTTAAACTTCTTTAAGCTCCAAAGGTAGTCAGTCAATAATGATACCAATCTGAGTAACAGCTTTTCAGATGGAAACTTCTTGAAGTTTCTTGGCATGTTGAGATATATCAGGAATCTTCAATGTCTACTTGATTGGTATTATCTCTCAAAGAAGAAGAATGTTAGTCACATGGCATCTGACTTGATATGTTGACCACCAATTATTGTTATTTTCATGTAGGAAACCTACACGTTCGCGATTAATAATTGATTCCTGAGTTTCTTTTGCTACCTTGTTAAATACGGGCAGAAAGTGCTGGAAATACTTGGCATCATCTGTTTATGTTTCTGATTTCTGGCTCTGCAGCATTTTATCTTCTTTTAACATAGAACATAGAACAGTACAGCACAGTATAAACCCTTCAGCCCACGATGTTGTGCCAACCTATTATCCTACTAAGATCAAACTATCCTGCATACCCCACATTTTACTCTCCTCCATGTGCCTATCCAAGAGCCGCTTAAAAGTCTCTCAAGTATCTGACTCCACTACCACTGCCAGCAGTGCATTCCACACACCCACCACTCTCTGTGTGAAGAACCTACCTCTGACATCTCCCCTATACCTTCCTCCAATCACCTTAAAATTATGCCCCCTCATAACAGTCATTTCCACGCTGGGAAAAAGTCTCTAACTATCCACTCTATCTATGCCTCTCATCATCTTGTACATCATCTTTGTTGAGAATTTGTAGGCTTGCTTTCCAGTCAATGGTACCCTACCAAATTCTTTGGCAACAGATGGTATGTATCACTGTAATACCTAAATGATAAACTGGCTGAATAGATAGTGTACCAAATGTAATTGATTGTCATTTTCCTTGATTTGTTGCCCATATAAAGAATCTTGCACTCCCTACCAATCCTCAAAAGAAATTCTAGAAAAACCAAGGCAGTGCAAAAGGAGCAAAAAGCTAGTTTTAAAAAAAAAACTCTCCTCCCTTTTCCTGACCTTTGCATGTGATAAATGGGTATCCCCTCAGAAAATATCAAAAAATCAACTGTAACATCTTTTGCACCATCTTACTCTTTCCTTGCAGTCTAGATACAGCCATGGCTGGCATTAAGTACTGCATGTCTGAAGCATCTAATTCTGAATATCTTGCCTAGAACGTATGATACGTGATCCTAATATTTCCTTTAACTGTATTCTCTTGTTTTTTCTTAGTAAACACTTTCTGGACTGAAGATGTGCTAGCTTCCATAGAACATGATTTTCAGAAACTTCTAGTAAACAAAAGCAAACTAATCTCCCTCCTGGAAGTTCACTTTCTTGCATTGTGTAGACATTCCAGTCAAACCAAAACAAAGGAACAGCAGACAAGAGGTCCAGCTTAGCCAGTTCTGAACCAAGGGATGGCTTGAAACTCATTACGCCCGATGCCAAAGGACAGACAGTTACCTCCCACAACATGCAGTAGTTTTGAAACAAAATCAGAAATTGCTGGGAAACGTCAGCAGATCTGGCAACAACTGTGGAGAGAAATCAGAGTTAACGTTTCAGGTCCAGTGACTCTTCTTCAGAACTGACTTTGGCCCAGTAGTTTTGACCCAATGCATTGAAACTATTCTGTGAATTAAACTGACTCCTCCAGGAAATGCACTCACATGACTGAAATGCTGTTTATTTTTTAATTGTTTAAAGTATGTCACTTTGAACTCTTCCCTCATACCGCTTTTTACCATTGGAACAAGTAGCTCCATGCTGAGCCAAAGCCTGCTCTATTGTTGACCTCGTTCAAAACTTAATTTTCAGGAAGGACCCTATATTTCACCTGAAATGACAATCACAGATATTTTCTGATCAACCTGTTCACAGATGTTATCACATACCGCTGGAACAGGTGGAATTTACACTTAGGTCTCCTGGCTGAGGGGTACCTGAGTGTCTCAAGAGCCCTCCTGCAAAATTCATATGAAGTAAGTTCTGAGGAGATATAGTGATTCTTCTTCAAACTAGATTATTTTTAAATCAATCTGTCCACAGATGTTATTACACACCTCTGGAGCAGGTGGGGCTTAAACCCATGTCTGCTGGCTCAGCAGTAGGGCACTACCACTACACCACAATATCCTTCCTGCAAAACTCATACTGCTAAACCTTCAACTACATCCAGCTGCATCCTCTCTCCTACAAAAAAGGAATTCTGCCAGAATAGCCAACTACATGAACACATTGGACATTGACTTACCGGACTGTAAATCATATGAATCTTTTGTGAAGTCATTCATAACATTAACTTATTTTCTTCTGTCTTCTTTCATCCTTGTGTGCCTGTATGTGCAATGTTGCAAATTATCTCTTTGATTTGAATACACCAGCCGCGTTGTTACAACCTTAAACAGAATTTGTTGTGAGTTTAAAAATTGGACTTCACAAACAACAGGTTTGTTCGGCAGTGGTGGAGGAGGTGTATATGGGAATAGCTAATAGACCAATGCCTATTCCAAAATGGAGCAGAAATACTGCAGTGAGTAACTTACCTCCCTACTCACCAAAGACTGGCTATCATCTGCAAGGCATAGTTAGTAGTTTGATAAGATACTCCCCACTTGCCTAGATAAGTGTAGGTCTAACAACACTCAGAAGCTTGCCACTATCCGGGATAAAACAGCCTGTTTGATTGGCACCATATCCACGAGCATCCATTCCCTCCACCACTAATGCTCAGTAACAGCAGTGTGTATTATTTAGAAGATGCACTGCAGAAATTCACCAAAGATCCTTAGACAGCACCTTCCATACCTATGACCACTTCCATCTAGAAGGACAAGGGCAGCAGATGCATAGGAACACCACTACCAGCAAGTTCCCCTCCAAGCCACTCACCATCCTGACTTAGAAATGTATATCACCATTCCTTCTCTATCACTGGGTCAAAATCCTGGAACACTTTCCCTAATGCATTGTGGATGCACCTACAGCACGTGTGATACAGCTGTTTGAGAAGCCAGCTCACTACCACTTTCCCAAGGTCAATTAGAGAAGGGTAATAAATGCTGGCCCAGAACCCATGTCTAAAAACGAATTAAAGAAAGATGTTATGCAGTGAAATTAGGATATTTAACCTATTAATTTATTATAAAAGTTGCCTGCAGTCAATTACTGAAATATTATATTCATTTTCTTGTCATAAAATATTATTTAATTAAGAATTATGTAGATATTTATGTCCCTCACCTTTGTTATCATGGGAGCAGCACATCCTTCACTCAAACATTGCTGTGCACATAATGATTTACATCCCCACCTGCTCATTTCATGAAGATCACTCCTGTGGCTATGCTTGCCATTGTCATTTCCCTGATGAAATTAAATGATGATAATATGGAGAATCAAGGGCATAAATGTACATCCTAAAATTCCCCTCAGCAGCCCACTGAGTCGCTCAGCTATGGAATGAATTTCTCTTTAAAATAATCAAATGGATGAGTAGCCATAATGAGAGGAATTTTGTTCCATTCATACCAATTTATTCTTCAAAAAGAGATTGAACACTATGATAGTTGATTTTGCAGTCTGTTAGCTGAGAACTGCTCAGTCAGCTGTTGTGGACTTTTGTGATGGATTCCATCACAGCTTTCAGCCTCAACCAGTTTTGAAGAGCAAAGCTGTAAATAATGCTGGACTTAATGTATTTGGAATGACAGGAAGGCCAATTTAAACTGATATCACTAGTTTGCTGTAAAGGTCACTTCCACTTTTGTTCTGGGTGGTAGGCTGTACAACTAAGAAAGGCAGAACTGAATGTTCTATTCTAGCTCCAAGCGTAGGTTTTATAGTGTTAGCTGAGCATTTCTGCATTTCACAAGAAAGTCGTGTGAAAAGGAAATAGCCTTCTTATTCCAGAGGGAAAAGTCTCTATTGCACCATTTTTAACAAAATATTTGTCATTGTAGAGCATTTTTATTCAGTTCCATCAGCATTCATAATGTTGTTATGACACAGGACTCACAGAAGTTGTGTAGTGCATAATGGGATATTTATATTTTCATATCTTACCTAATGTTCTAACTTCACTTCTGCTTGGTGACTCTTCGTCATTTCTTTCTCTCTAAGCATTGATATCCAGTTGAGGTGGTGTGTTTGATGGTGTTCTCTTAATTGTTTGTGCTAACAGGAAAAAAAATGACAAAAAACAGAAATTTATCACTTCTGTAATGAACATCAAATCTTAAAAAAGCAACATTTCTGATAGGAAATGTAATGTTTGTAAAAGAACCCTGTGCAAATTTGCAGGAATATAATGGCAAACAAGTATGGGTCCTGACTTTAAATTCTGCCCTGAATGATTCGCAGGATTGATCACACCGCAAGTTCCCACTCAACTAACTCTTATACCTAATGTAAAGGAAGTTATTTATGGTTGTTGGAGGCAAATCATTTCAGCCTCCAGGACATTGTTGCAGCAGGCTGTCGGGGTAGTATCAGCCTAAGCATCTTCAGTTGCTTCATTAATGACTTTCCCTCCAATATAATCTTAGAAGTAGGAACATTCATTAATATTTGCACTCAGTTCAGATTCATTGACAACTGCAGACTAACATATGAATCAGGAGCTGGCATAGCCTTTTGAATCTGCTCAGCTATTCACTAACATCATGGCTAATCTAATTGTGACCTCAGCTCTACTTTCTTGTCTCCCTGTGATATTCTTTGGCTCCCTTGTTAGTCAAGAATCTAGGTATCCCCATCTTAAAAGTATTCAATCACACAGTCTCCATCACATCTGGGGAAGAGAACTCATGACCCTGAAAGAAAAATAAAACAAAGAACTGCGGGTACCGGAGATCTGAAACAAAAACAGAAATTGCTGGCGAAACTCAGCATTTGTGGGAAGAAAACAGAATTGATGTTTTGAGTCTGGTGACTCTTCATCAGACTTGATAGCAGCTTGGAAAATGTGGGATCTATGCTGAAGACAGCGTTGGGGGAATAAGGGACGATGGGGAAGTGGAGAGGTGAGCGAATAGCTGGGGATGGAGCCCAGAAGCAGAGAGATGTGAAAGAGGTAGGTAATGATGGAATTATGGATATCAGGCCAGGAGAGACGAGGAGCTGAGTAAGTGATAATACGAGCTAAAGGTAGCAGAGAAAGCTTGGTCTATGCTGAAATCAAACTGTGTAATGTGATAATAGGTCTGAGGGTGTGTGAAAATGGGTTGGCTGTGCTCAAAGCAACCTGTGTCATATCAGGACAGGGTGTGGGGGTAGGTAAAAAACATTGAAGGATGGAATAAGGCTCTAAAGTTATTGAACTTGATGTTGAGCCCTAGAGGCTGCAGGGTCTCCAAGAGGAAAATGAGATAATTTTCTTTGAGCTTGCATTGAGGATCACTGGAACACCGCAGCAGGCCTAGAACTGAAATGTCGGTGTGGGAACACGGTGGTGTGTTGAAATGACAGGCAACTGGAAGCTCAGGGTCAATTTTACAGGCAGGACATAGATGTTCTGCAAAGTTGTCACCCAGCCTGTATTTCATCTCCCCAGTGTAGAGGGGACCACACTGTGAACAGAAAATAGAGTGGAATAGATTGAGCGAAATCACTTCTTCACCTGGAATGTTTGTCTGGTGCCTTGTACAATGAGGAGGGAAGAGGTAAACAGGCAGGTTTTACACCTACTGTGATTGCATGGGAAGGTGCAGTGGGGTGAATGATTTTATTGTTATGTGTATTTTACAGTGAGAAAAAACTGGAAGATTTTCCAGGGCCACCACAAGCCAGTGTCATTTTGAATGGCTTTGTGAAGTGAAGTGAACAAGTGAAAACATATAGCACAGGAACGGGCCCTCTGGCCCTCCAAGCCTGTGCTGACCATCATGCTCGAATTAATCTAAAAGCAGACCTGCCATTTTTTGATCCGTATCTCTCTATTCCCTCCCTATTCATGTACCCATCTCATTGCCTCTTAAATGTCTTCAATGCACCCACTTCCACCACCTCTTCTGGCAGTGCATTCCAGGCTGCTACCACTCTCTGCATGATAAACTTCCCTCACGCATCTCCCTTAAACATTCCCCCTCTGACTTTGACCCTGTGCCCCTTTGTAATTGAAACTTCAACCCTGGGAAAATGCCTCTGACTATCCACCCTATTTATGCCTCTCATAATTTTGTACACCTCTGTCAGGTCTCCTCCCAGCCAACGTCTTTACAGTGAAAACAATTCCAATCTTTTTAACCTTTCCACATAAGCAATGCCCTGGAGACCAGGCAACATCCTGGTGAACCTTCTCTGTAGTCTATCCGAAGTTTCAGCATCCTTCTGGTAGTGGAGTGACCAAAACTACACACAATACTCCAGATATGGGCCAACAAGGGTTTTATGTAGCTGAAACATGTATTGCGAACTCTTGTACACTCCCTGCCTCAGCCATATGCCTTCTTAATCACCTTGGCTACCTGTGTTGCCACTTTCAGGGAACTGTGGACCTGCACGCCCAGATCCATCTGCATGTTAGTGTTCCTAAGGGTTCTGCCATTTACAATATAATTCACACCTAAATTTGATCCTCCAAAATGCATCACCTCACATTTATCTGGATTAAACTCCATCTGCCATTTCTGTGCCCAAGTCGCCAATCTATCTATATCCTGATGTATACTTTCACAATTGTCGGCACTAACAGCAACTCCACCAATTTTCATGTCATCAGCAAACTTGCTTATCAGACCACCCACATTTTCCTCCTGATCATTTATATGTACTACAAACAACAAAGGATCTAAGTCTGACCCCTGTTGAACACCACTCGTTACCTGTCTCCATTCTGAAAAATATCCTTCCACCACTATCCTCTGTTTTCTGTGACCACGAAGATACTTAGTTTAAGAATAAGAATAAACAGTTATAGCTTAAAGAGAGTCCATCAGTCCTGACCTAGTTCATTATTAACAAAGCCTGCACTGCCAGCCCTTTTCCACCACCTTGTCCCTGTCCATACCAGACCCAACCAAGGTTGAAGTCACCATCTTCCACTGCTGGGCAAATTCTCTTCCTCCACTGCCTCACCAGTTCTACCAATGTCAGAGTCACATCTCTCATCACTGGGCCCAGCTCATCGAAATCACTATGATGCCCTTCCACCACCACTTCACTGCTGCCAGCGTCAGACCCAACCAATGACAAAGTCACCAAGCCTCAGGCATGATCTTTTTGCTGCTGGGCCGACATTGCTGTGTCACCTCCGCCGAAGTAGCAGCCATCGATTCCGATACCAGGTCCCGTGCTGTCCCCAGAAAAGTAAGTAGGGGCTCACTCGAATCTACTCTGAGCTCACTCACTGTCACCAAGAGATTCACGCTGGGCTCACTCGAGTCTGCGCTGGAGTCCACTCGAATCCACACTGGGCTCACTTGCTGTTGCTGATGCCATCTGAGCTCAGGACATGAGTTAAGTAAAGGAAAGGAGAAGAAAAAAAAACAAGAAAAGAGAAAAAAAAAATGTGCTCAGAGCGGATGAGCCCAGCTCAGGAGCCCCACTCCTCTCCTCTATCATCTTGATGATGTGTGAGGAGATGTTAGGAATGGAGGAGGAGTATAGCAGAGTTTCCCAGAAGGTGCGGTCCCTGCAGAATGCTGACAAGGAAAGGGAGGGGAATATAAGTCTGGCGGTGGCATCCTGCTGGAGGTGGAAGAAATAGTGGCTTACAATCCTTTAGATGTGGAACAAAATCAGAAGTTTCTGGAAAAGCTCAGCAGGTCTGGCAGTATCTGTGAAAAAAAATCACAGTTAACATTTCAGGTCTCATCAGGCCTTGTCATCACATAGCCTGCCATTACACACTACCCATTATTAGTCACTAACAATCCCCATTAACAACTAAGTATCCCCCTAGCCAGATCATTATCAACTTCTTTGTCTATCCAACTCCTCTTCTCTCTCTTTGAGCTCTATCCTATAATTTACTCCCTATCTCATTCCCTCCCTATTTTCTGCATATAAACCTACATTTTCCCAGCCACCATCAGTTCTGAGGAAGAGTCACCAGATCTGAAACGTTAACTCTGATCTTTTCTTCACAGATGCTGCTAGACCTGCTGAGCTTTTCCAGCAACTTCTGTTTTTGTTCCTGATTTACTGCATCTGCAGTTCTTTCGGTTTTCCTTTGGATGTGGAGGCTGGTGGGTTGCTAAGTGAGGACCAGAGGCACCTAATTGTTATTGTGGGAGGAAGGGGAAGGTGTGAGGGCAGAAATGGCTGGAGGATTGGCTGGACACGGCTAAGGGCCCTGTCAACTCTGGTGCTAGGGAATCCTTGACTGACGAATAAGGCGGACGTTTTGGAGGTACCCCTTGAGATGGTGGCATCATCAGAATGGATATGAAGGAGATGGAGGAACTAGGAGAATGGGATGGAGTCCTTATAGGAAGCAGGGTGTGAGGGCATATAGACAAGGTAACTGTGAGAGTCAATGGGTTTGTAATGAGTATTGGTGGCCAGTCTATACTCAAAAATGGAAACAAAAATGTTGAGGAAGGGAAGGGAGGAGTCAGAGACAGACTTAGGTGAGAGCAGGGTGGAAAGTAGAAGTGAAATTGATAAATTTTTCCAATTACGGACGAGAGAGGGAAGCAGCGTTAATGATGTCATCGATCTACCGGAGAAAGAGTTGTGGGTAGGTGCCAGAGTAGGACTGGAACAAGGAATGTTCCACACAAAGAGACAGGTATAAATGGGATCTATGGTCACACCTTTGAACTGAAGAAAGTGAGAGGAGTTGAAGGAGAAGTTGTTCAGAGTGAGGATGAGTTCAGTCAGGTAGAGGAGGGTGGTGGTGGATGGGGGCGGGTCAGACCTTTTCTCTAGGAAGAAGTTGGGAGCCCTGAGACCATCCTGATGGGAGATGGGCTTGGAAAGTGATTGCACATCCATATTATAGAGGAGGGAACTGGAGCCCACAGGCTGGAATTTCTGAAAGAGACATTAAAGGATCAGAAGGAATTGCAGTTGTAACTGGGAAGGGACCGGACCAGGAGGAAAATAATCTAGTATAGGTTGGAAGGGATGAGTTCTGTGGGGCAGGAGCGGGCAGAAACAAAGAGTCTACCTGGGCGTTTCTGTTTGTGGATTTGGGAAGGAGGTAGAAGCGAGCTATGCAAAGTTGGAGCCTATCAGCTTGGAGGCAGTGGTCAGGAGATCACCAGATGAAATGAGGTCAGTGACCATACTGGACAAATTGGCCTAATATTTCATGGTGGATGTCATGGTCCAGGTGGAGTTAGGAGGAGGTATCTGAGAGCTGTCACTCAGCCTCTGCAAAGTAAGGGGTCAGTACACCAGGCTACGATAGCACTAGTCTTATGAGCAAGCTTAATTACAAAGTCAGGGTTGGATCTGAGAACACAGAGTGCAATGAGTTCAGAGGTAGATAGGTTCAAATAGGTAAGGGAGGGCAGAGATATTGAGGCAACCAATATCATGTCAACAGTTCTCGAAGAATATGTTCAATGCAGGTAATCGGCCAGAGGGAGGGGTCTAGGCGGAAGGAGAATGTTGGAGGTGGATGAAAGGGTCTGTGGGGTGGGGAGAGGACTCTCTTTCAAAGAAATGAGCATTGAGGCAAAGGTGACAGAATAAGAGTTCAACGTCATGTAGTGCCTGAAACTTATTGAGGGGAGGACACAGAGGGATAAAATTAAGACCCGTGCTGAGTGCGGAACATTTGGCTTCAGAGGGTGAACTATCAGACGGATAGTAAATACTTGACAAGAGGTGGGGTCAGGAGAAAGAATGGAGTCAGAGAGGAAGGAAAGGGAGGCATGTTCCAGAGGGGTGTGGGCATCTCTGAATTGTTTCAGCTTGTGTTCCATAATGCCTGAAAGGAAGAGAAAAAGTTTATTTTTTATTTGTGGAGAATGAAGTGGAACTGGAGGTAGGACAGCTCTGAGAAAGCATGAGATGGTGCTGATGGAGAGAGAGGACTAGAGCATGCATATGGCAGAGCATTGCACTGAGTCCAAGTCTCAGGAAGCGGCATGTGAAAAAAAAATCCTTTAACCACATATAAGGTTTCTAATCTGATCAGTTTTCCTACCTGGATACAGGGCCCTTGTGTTGCATGTTGCCATGTAGCTGGGCTTTCAGTCGGAGATCCCTTAGAAAACCATCAAGAGATTATGTTATAGCCCCTCTATTCCTAGAGTCATCACGAAAGTTAACAATTTTTAAAAACATCCAAAATTACTTGACTTTCAGCCCAGGTTGACAAAAAGCATGGATCAGGTTTCTGTAAATAACAAAAATGACTATTTGTTGTCAATCAATAGACTCTAGCTTCAGGTAAACAACTATGAGCCATTGGCATATAACTCTACTAGTTAGAACCCTTACCCCCTTAGAAACAGCCTTCTACACGTACCTACAGACTCACACAGACAGATACAAAACTAACAGAATGTTATGGTTAGGGGAAAGACTGGGAAGGAAGTTTAGGTGCCATTATCCGCTGATCAGTCTTACCTTCTCCAGGTACTTACGTTTGTTTGCAGTGACTAGGTCTTACTTATAAAGGTCATTGACTTCTTATTTACAAGTCACAGTTTATAGCAACTGGAATGGGGAAATAAATTGGTTGCCCTCAGGCTTGGGGTGCTTTTTACTGCAGAACAAAATCAGAAATCTTATGGTTTCTCCCAAAAGATTCACATCCCCAAGCTATACAGTTACATGGGAGCCAATCACGCAGTTGTTTGCAGGCAATAAGTCTTTGCCATCAATGACTGGTCACTGGTCCATAGACCAATCAGTTACTTGTTGAAATAGATGCTAAAGCTCCATTTGTACACAACTCTTTGGCTCCAACTTGTCTGCAATCTAGGCTTCCACGACTGTATAAACAAGCAGCTGCATAAGTAACACTTACAAAGAGCATCAGGTTACTTGCTCTTAAAAAATGCAGCAATCCTTCAACAATTTTTGATTTCATAAGTTTTTTTTACCTTTTCAATCCACAGTCAAAAGTAAAGTAAAATAAAAGACATAGTTTTTACAGTGAACCATTGCCTTTTTGAACCACTGCAGTCCCTGTGGTGCAGATGCAACAACTATATTATTAAGAAAGGATATCCATATCCAGGACTTTCATCCAATAGCAGTAAAGGAAAAGGGATGTGGTATCCTTTTTTATAAAGATAGTAGAATTGGAAGATGCTATCAAAGGAGACTTGGTAAATTGCTACAGTGTATTTTCTTTATAGTTTGCACAACCACAGTAATGTGTTGATAATGGAATAGTGGTGAGTGAATATTTCAGTTGGTGGATAATCTAATTTTTTTTTGTGGACAAAACATACCTGGGAATTGATGTCAGTGTTGTAGCCATACTCGAACAACTTGGCCAGGGGTGTGGCTTATTCTGGATCACATGACCCTGTTGCTGGGATGTTGTCAGGGCCCATGGCCCTTGCAATAACCATTGCCTTGAGCCACTTCTTGATACCGCATGGACTGGGTCAAATTAGCTGGTAATTGTCTTCTGTGATGCTTAGGATCTCAGGAAAAGGTCAAGATGGATCATTGATTTTGCATTTCTGCCTGAAGTCAGTTGGTCAGAACTGGTTCGTTCTTACATTTTGCACTGATGTGCTGAACTCCCCCATCATTGAGGGGGATAATATTTGTGAATGCTCCTCCTTTCTATGTGTTATTTGATTGTTGAAAGCCATTGGTGACTCGGTTTGTGAGAACTGTAGACTATTGTTCTTTTCTATTGGTCATGGATTTGCTGGGCTCTGTTGCTTCTGCTGTTTATCATACAGAGACCTGTAGTGATGCCATGGAACTGGAACAGTACAAATAAAGTTTATGTAAAATTATTCACTTCTCCTTAAGCAGCTTTCAGCAAATGTCCCTTACCTGGAAAAAAAATCAAACAAAACTTTTGACAAACTTTACGAATAAGGCCTGAAATAGATGCTAAGCTTCTAATTTGCTTTGGCAAAGGGTTTAATGCTCATTTTAGGTAAAGTCTATGAAGATGCTAGTAGATTCATCCCTTCACCAACATGGCAACATCTACATCTCAAGTGCAGATCAGACACAGGGCATATGTGTCAAAATTGGCTATCATTGCACATGGGTTAGGCACAGAAAATGTGGATAAATGGGACCAAACATCCCCAATTATCTCTGTAGCACATTGCCAGAGCTAGATAGTCTCTGGATGAGGAATTATGGTTGTACTTGTTATTCCACAGAACTTCTTAGGATTCATTACATGACCAGAGATTAGATGAATATTTTGTGAAGAAAATTTAAATGTCACAACATTCTGCCAATGGAGTTGGCACAGTGGTATTGGAGATGTAGAGACGGATAATCCCTTGTTTAAGATATCCTGTGTCAGAAATGTTTTATTCATTCTCAGGGTGAGGGTGTCGCTGGCCAGGCAGCATTTATTGCCCATTCCTAATTGCCCAGAGGGCAGTTTAGAGTCAACCACATTGCTGTGGGTCTGGAGTCACATGTTGGCCAGACCAGGTAAGGATGGCAATTTCCTTCCCTAAAGGACATTAGAGAACCAGATGGGTTTTTCCGACAATCAACAATGGCTTCACAGTCATCAATAGATTGTTAATTCCAGATATTTATTGAATTCAAATTCCACCATCTGCTGTGGCGGGATTCGAACCCTGGTGCCCAGAACGTTATCTTGGTCTCTGGATTAACTGTCCAGTGATTGGTGGGATGCTATATGTGGGGAAAGATACTATACTGGAAATCTGGAAGTCTGTACCCAACCACCCCCCACCCACTAAAAACAACAGTGAAATCTAGGTCAATGGACAATTTCAACACTGAACTGATAGATTTTTGTTTGCAAAGTATTAAAGATCATGGAAATAGGGTAGACATGTGGAACTAAAATCCAGATCGATCATTATTTAATTGAGTTGTGGAATTGCCTCAAGAAACTGAATGGCTTAATTCTATTCATGTTTTAATTCTTATCAGTTGCCTTAAAGAGCACATTTCCAAAAATAGTTTTGATAAATTAAATTTAACACCTCATATGACCAGTTGGGAATGCACTACAGGTTCACCAGCATCTGAAAAGTGAAAAGATAGGTTAATACTCCAAGTCCAAGGCAGTTGTGCATTTCTACAATATTTAAGCTTGTCATTCAGATTTTAAACATTCTGTTTTTCAGTTTATCCGCTACGGAATTAGTAGCAAGTTGAATTTTATTTCAAATGTGCACTATATTTTATCCTAAGGCTGGACATTTTTGTGAAATTAGAGGAGTACCAATACCGCGAATTTCTGCAACATTGTCTAGAAGCAGCCACTGGAATGTTTTGCCTAAAGCTATATTTGTAGTACAGATTTTTATAATCCACCAAGGTATTAACTACAAATACATAGTGAAGCTATAACTAAGAAAAATCCTAGATCAAGGTTGAACTCCATATGTTGGTTTATTCAGCAACAAAAATCAATGCTACACCACTTGGACACAAGAGGATGCACAGTTATTTCAGCTGTTCAAGCATGTTGGAGATGAATAGATGCAACCACACATCTAAACCAAATGTTTATCGTGCAACTTTGGTGTTGCATTGTATGAGTAAAGTCACCATAGAACTCCATAAGGCTGCTCCCTCATTGGAGAGAGAGATGAATGGTGGTTCAACTTGGGAGTCACCATGCCTCAAGCAAGGGAAACCATTGAGAAGGAGAGATGATTCAATACAGAAGGACGTGTGTGGTTCCAAGTTTCAGTCCTTTAAATTATGAAAGTGATTCACTGAAACTGAAAGTCTTCATTTCTTGGAAAACAAGATAAGAAGAGATGCTAAAGGCTATGGGGTTCAGAAGGTTTATATAATGAACAAGGTCACTTGAGCTATTATGCCTGTGTTCTTAATAAGAGTCATTGGATTCAATATTTCTCTCCAGAGATGCTGTGAGGCCTAGTACCTTTCTTCAGCACTTTCTGTTTTTACATCAGATGCCCTGTATACACTGTATTTTGCTTTTATTATTATGCTTCTCATTTGGTTAATGCAATGCTAAATAAATTCCATTATCTTCTTCGTCCTTACAGCCCTCAATCATTCTCTAGTTCAGATTTTTATATCTGGTGTGTAATGTAGATGTTACCTGATCAGTTTATCTAATTGGATTGCAAGTACCGAACCAAAAGTAATGAATGTAGCAGAATACGCTCCGCCTATAGAGTAGCAGGTATGTTAAATAAAATTCCAACAAAAGCAACTCATATTGAGAAAGAAACTGGATAAATATTTCCATTGAGATGAGATTGAAGGTAATCAGAGTAGATGCAGACATATATTGAATAGTTTCTGAGTCCTCTTTGTTGTAACATTCATGACAACACACTCACCAAGACTGAAAAATAGAAGTGAAATTGAACATGGTGGCATGAGGTCAACTATCTTTTTTGAATGAGGGAAAGAAAACATTATACTAGACTTCAGTGCCTTTGCACTGTTCACTTATTTGCTTGGAAGAGCCCACCATCTTCGCCTTGCATCTGCAGCAGCACTAACAGTTGTGCCACCCACTTTCATTTCACTCAATCCCTCCTTTTCTCTCATTCTAGGAGAAAATGATCCGTATGAGGGCAGGAAGACTTAAGACAGGTGGTGAGGTACCTGACACTTGCTTCTTCACTCCCTATAAGGAGAAGGTCCCAACCGTGACCATCCCCAGTTGTCACCAAACAAAGCTCTTGGATTAATGTTGGAGGCTTCACTTAACTTACCGTGATGGGATTCCTGACTGAAGGTGGTCTTCCTTGAGTTGACTGAGTACTACTGTCTTCTATTTAAAAGGCGTTGACCATTTGGTTGAAGCAATTCAATATATCTGCCGTGTCTGTTGACACATGGTGCAGATGCTGCCCTGACGTAGCACTGGGGCAGACAGCAACAAATATGACAAGCTGTCTGGCTTTGAGTCTGTCCTAAAAGACAAGGTAGGGCAAGGCCTAGATTCTGTGAACATCCGAGTAGGCACAGGGTGAATTAGTGCTAGGAGAGCAAGCATGTCGCCCTGAGATGCAGCCTGGTCCAATCTATGAGCTGTGTGCCTGTCCCTGTGCACAAAGTGTCCCTCCAACAGCTTTGCCATGATAGGTACCAATGCACTCCAAAACACAGCATCACACTCAAGAACATACCATAAGTGGACTCAGATGTGCTGTGTGGGAGCAGGGAGGCTAGCATGTGTAAGATGTCAAAGTTCATGGATGTGGGCTGCACGTAGCTTCCATTCTGGAGTCTGTCCTGAGATGTTGGTGCTGTGTTTCAAATGTGGACCTCTGGAGGAGCAGGCTGTGAGCTGGAATCACCAAGAACCTCTCCTGACTTTCATGTCAGGATTCCCAGTGTTTAGTTTCTATCTGTCCCAAGATACAATTGGAACCTTTTTTATTCAGTCTTAGGACTTGGTCATTGCTGGCTGGGCCAGCATTTATTGCCCATCTCTTGTTGCCCCTGAGAAGGTAGTGAGCTGCCTTCTTGAACTGTTGCAGTCCACATGTTGTGCATTGACCCACAATACTATTAGGGAAGGAATGCCAGGATTTTACCCAGTGACAGTGAAGGAATGATTATATATTTCCAAGTCAGTATAGTGGCTTCAAGGGCAACTTGAAGGTGTTGGTGTTACCTTGTATTGGCTGCCTTTGTCCTTCCAGATGGAAGTGATTTTGGGTTTAGAAGGTGCTGCCTAAGGACGTTTGATGAATTTCATCAGTGCATTTTGTAGATGGCACCCACTGTTGCTACTGAACATCAGTGGTGAAGGGAGTGGACCTTTGTAGATGTGGTGCCAATCAACCTACATGCTAACGAGGTGAGATTCAATGTGCTAAAGTGGTTGAAAATGAGCAATAATCCCCAGTAATAGGTATCACACTGCTCTTTAGTAACAATCTTAACACCTGGAACTCTGTTGGAAAATGTTGCCCTTAATAGTTAGAAAGGCTTTGCTGGACTTCTCATATGATTATCCCAGATTTCACACCTTATAAAATTCCACTCTATCTGTCCCACAGTTTCAATAGAGTTCTTTGTTGACATTTCCAAAGGACAGTTATTATGGCATTGGGAATGTTTGGTTGGGTTTCAAAAGCTTTGAATATTTCACAGGGGTTTTACATTCACAATTTGATTGACAGTTTAAAAATGATTGATTGGTTGATTGATTTTTATTGTCACCTGCACCAATTTGCAGTGAAAAGCTTTGTTTACGAGCAGCACAGGCAGTTCATAGCAAGCAAAGGATATACAGATCAAAAAGATTTGGAGGCATACAGGTTACATTATTTGAGGCTAGAATCCATTCAACAGTTTGATAATAGCTAGAAAGAATCTGTTCCTTGTGCACGTGTTCAGGCTTCTGTATCTTAAGATGCTATTAAGGATTTGTTGTCTTTGTTGTGATTACTGAATAGAAGGATGTGTGTTTCTATAAAAAGATAAAACACGTGGGACTTAGATAGTTTGAATAGATTTCATGTATGGCACTTTTTCACCATCAAGAGTATATTAGATTGTTAGCAGTGTTTGTGATTTCACATCCACACGGTTCCTGGGGTCTGGCAATGGTGGATACTGCACAAGTCATTTTAGAAATGCCCTGAGGGCTATGGGAGCATTTGGGGAAGGATAGAAACATGAATTGGCATGAAGTGGTAGTTGTTTGCATGAGGGGGAAATGAGTGGGAGTGGGGTTGAGATAGTGTAGGTGCAGCAAAATATAAGGGGTTAAGAACTTATACAAAAGCTGGGATAAAGCACCAGAGAACCAAACCATGTCAACACTCTCCTGGTTCCATGAGCTATGATCTTCTTCCAGGGTTGGTAGTCTCAACTCAAACCTGCTCCCACATCTGCAGAGCAAAATACTAAATAAAAACTGAGGGAACTGCAAATCAGAAACAAAAAACAGAAGTTGCTGGAAAAGCTCAACGGGTCTGGTAGCATCTGTGAAGAGAAATCGGAGTTAACGTTTTGGGTCCGGTAACCCTTTCTCTTAACAGATTCTCAGAAAGGGGTTACCAGACCTGAACCATTAAGGCTGACTTCTCTTCACAGATGTTGCCAGACCTCCTGAGCTTTTCCAGCAATTTCTGTTTTTTTGTTTCTGTGGAGTGAAAATTAAGTCAAACCAGTTTGTTTAAACAAAGGCAGGTCTGCCAAATTGTGGAAAATCTTCATGACAACCAATTGCCTTGGAAGTGAAAAATCTGATACCTAGTCACTCCTATCTCTATTTTAATCAATTGTGTCTTCAACAAGTAAACTTATAGGATCACTAATGAACTCTCATTCTCACAAGCATTTTGTTTATTAAGATTTGACATTATAAAGTGGTATTTATTAGTATGGAGTCCCAAGCCCATGTTGAAATTTTGCTCATAACCATGTCTGCAATTTTGGCTTTGAAGTGTTTAAATATTGTACTATGCTGAATATAAGTATCATATGGCCATTTAAAAAAAAAAATAGAAAATTTACAACCGTCTGATGAACAGATTTCACTGCTAAGCCAGAATTAGTAACAACCACATCCAATGATGGAAAGACCATATTTGTCCATGCAGAATATTGTGCACTTCTGTTTTCAACCTACACTTCCAAACTCTATATAATTGCCTTCCTCAAAATACATGTTAACATCTGTGTCTGGTATAGAATCATATAATACAGAAGAGGTTCTTTGGCCCATCGAGTCTACACCAACAAAAACAACTCAATCTACACTAGTCTCACTTTACAGCAATTAGCCCATGGCCTTGAACATTATGGCATTTTGAATTTCATCCAAGTACTTTTTAAAGGTTGTGAAAATTCTCACCTAAACTACCATCCCAAGCAGTGCATTCCAGATACCCACCACCCTCTAGGTTAAAATCCTGGGTGAATTTCCTCTAATTCCCTTCTAAACCTCCTGCCTTTCACTTTAAAATCATGCATCCTTCTTACTGAGCTTTCACCTAGGGAACAGCTGCTTTCTATCCACTTTCTCTATGCTCTCCATAATCTTTCACACTTCAATTAGGTCCCCTCTCAGCCTTCTCTGTTCTGAAGAAAACAACTCAAGTTTATCCAGTCTCTCTTCAAGGCTAAAATTCTCTATCCCAGTCAATACCTTAATGAATCTCCTCTGCATCCCCTTCAGTAATATTATGTTCTTTTTATAGTGCAGTGAACAGAACTACACACTGTACTCCAGCTGATAGCCTAACCAAAGTCCTGCACAGCTCCAGCATGATCTCACTTCTCTTATAATCTATGCCATGACTGATAAAGATGTGTCCTCTATGGCTTTTTAACTGTCCTATTAATCTATTCTGCTGCCTTCAGGGATCTGAGACCAAGCACCCAAGATCCCTCTGCTTCATAGTCACCCATCATTCATTGAGTACTCCCTTGTTTTGTTATTTCTTGTCAAGTGCATCACCTGAAAATTATCAGGGTTAAACTCCACCTGCCACTGATCTGCCCATCTGACCAACCTGTTTATATCCTCCCAGCCTCACTATCAACCTTCTTGTTCACTGTCAACCACTAGCAAATGGTAAGGGTTATAGGCAGTGTGGAGAGTTACAAACTGAAATTTTGCTGATGTTAAAATATTTGTGAATTTTGTGGCTATTTGCACATGTATTCTATATTCAATATGCCAAGGTTTCAATCAAACCTATTTGCTTAGTGTTTATTTGAAATTTAATAAGGAAAGTGACACATGCTAAAACAAGGGTAAGCTGTATTTCACAACATTTCAAAGTACAGAATGATCTGAAGTCTTATGTTGTGGCTTCTCTTCTGGTCTATAGGTACAGAATTGTGTGTAGAGCATTGAGTGATGATTACAGTTGTAAGTGTTGGATTGGAGGCTATTCATTCTTAGGGCAAGCTGTGGAGATTACCTAATCTTCTGTATGTTACCAGAAATTAATTTATTGCACACTTGTAAACTCTGGAATACATCCTTCTCCATCTCGGATCCTCTTCCCATGTAAACTTTGACATAATCATAGTGGGTGGTGGTGTTACTCACATCCTGCCAGACATTAAACCTTTTAGAAGCTGAACACTATGGTTATGTTGCACCGGAAAATGGAATGTAAATTATACTAATTTCAGGAATATGACTTCCTTTGTCATTCTGTCATGGGACGTGGGCGTTGCTGGAAACACCAACAATTGTTGCTCATTTCTTGAGCTGAGTGGCTTGCAATTAAGAGTCATTGCAACGCTAGGGGTCTGGAGTCACATATAGGTCAGAACAGGTAAGGTCAGTGGACATTAATGAACCATTTACATTTTTGTAACAATCGATGATAGTTGCCCTAATTACCATCATTTAGACTAATTCCAGATTTATTAATTGAATTTGATTCTCTGCTATTCATTATAGTCCCCTACTGTAGCAACATTCCTTTTTGCTCCTGCCACTTGAATGGCTTCCTGTACCATGGTGCCATGATCATTTAGTTCATCAGCCTTTGTAGCCCTTACTGTCATGCAAACATTTTGAAAGAACTTCAAACCCATTGGACAATTGCAAAGGCTGTGGCTCCTGCATTACTGTCCTCAACGTCCCTTTATCTGCCTCAGTATGAAATAATGATCACAAACACAAGGAGTGATGATAATGGCAGTTGTGACTGGTGACAGGAATTGGGGAAGCACAACAAAAGAATGAATTCCAGGGGAATATCCAGGGAACAGTCAATAAGTGTTTTGTTTCAGATGCAGCTCTAAATGTCATTATGGAACGAGTTGTCCCAAATAGAATTACAAGGTTTTTGAAATGACACATGATATAGAAAGTTCAGGAGAAGATGCTAATATTAATAAGGCAGAGGGAATTGTCAAAAAAATAGGAGATATGAATCACTTTACCAGCCCAGATGTGGTATCAAGAGAAATACTCTCACTGTTGAATAGACCACCTATGAAAAAGGCTCAAAATAAACTGGATATGAAATGTGACAGGGCAATTCTTTTTGGGAAGTAAGTGGATTTACAGCATATACAATCGAGACATTGTTGTATCTGTTTAATTATACCTAACATTTCCAATCAAAATATTAAATGTTCAATGTTATCAATGGATAGGAGGTTTAAAGAAACAGGGGCTAATTGTTTTAGAACTACATGGCAGTTTTCATATGCATCATCTCACAGTTTAAAATTCCTACTCAGGGATTCAGGAGTAAAGGACATGGAGTACACTAAACTTATAGAAGAGATCAGTGATAAAATGTGATGATGCAAAAAGATGGTCCTATTGTAATGAGTGATCATCTGGCTTGTGGAGGGACTCTGATTACCTTCGGTTTTTCTGAGCACCTGAGAGCTGTGCATGCAGGAAGAAGGTTGTTCATTTAGATGAAATTTCTGTGAAATTTCAGCAAGCCTTAATAAGAGAAGGTAAGGCCCATAGCTTTTCAAAATTAGGTAAACCTGTGGAAGGCCAGAACAACAGTGCGAAAAGTAGAAACGAGCACAGTCCTAGAAAAAAATCATCACAGACTGGTGGAAGGAACTTGGATCATCAGAGCGGGAATCTTGTAGTCCACAATGTGACAAGAACAAGGATCATAGAATAGGCCAGGATACAACAAGAAGCAGAAGTCCTTATGATCATAGAATCCCTACAGTGTGGAAACAGGCCCTTCAGCCCAGCAAGTCCACACCGACCTTCAGAGCATCCCACCCAAACCCATTCCCCCTTTAACCTGTACATCCCCAAACGCTGCAGGCAATTTAGCATGGCCAATCCACCTAACCTGAGCACCTTTGGACTGTGGAAGGAAGCCCACGTAGACACAGGGAGAATGCACAAACTCCACACAGACAGCCACCCAAGGGTGGAATTGAACCTGGGTTCATGGCATTGTGAGGTAGCATTGCTAACCACTGAGCCACCATACATGTTCTGATGAAGGGTCTGAGTTCTGAGGAACAATTACTGGACCCGAAACTTTAACTCTGATGTTTTTCTTCACAGATGCTGCCAGACCTCCAGAGCTTTTCCAGCAACTTCTGTTTTGAGGTTCATATCGATGGTATTTCTAAAACCTAAACTGGTCCAATGGCTCAGTCTTTTGAAGGGTGGCTTGATTATCAGAATATTAGAGTCAATTCCCCTACAGCAAGGAAAGGAAGTTTGAAGATTTTCTTAGCGCTTTTACTCACATATTCATGGAAATGAAAATCAGTTGATTTAGAAGCTATATTTTGTAAAGGCAAAAATTCAAATGGAAGACTTTTTAAAGCTAAGGAAAGAAGCAGGCAACAAAGAAGGTAAATTGTGGAAATTAACCCAGTATATTTTGGGATTGAATCAGAGTGTTTCTTTTTCATTTGCTCATGGGATGTGAGCCTTGCTAGCTGGGCCAGCACGTATTGCCCATCCCTGGTTGCCTTTGTGGAGGCTGTGATGAGCTGCTTTCTTGAATACCGCAGTTCATATCGTGAATGTACAGCCACAATTGGCAACCTGATGCCAAGCAACCACAAAATAGTGGTACGGTAAATGGAAATCATATCACATGAGTGCAAGAGCAAGTAATTTTTCACAGTTGACATTTGCTGTAAGAATGGAGAATGTGAGATTTTACTTTGTATCTGGCTGTGCTATTCCTGAATTAGGAGTGTTTAATGCTGTGTTGAGCATGGCTTGTAACTCCTAGGCAGAATGTCAGAGAGAGCCATCGAACTTCCGGTCTATGAGAAAGGTCTCCATGGTGACTATGCAGGCTTCATGAACATCCTGTCAACCAGCTACCCTCCCACAATGGGAGTAACAAGCTGCCCTCAGTTAAAGATTAGGCTGTCTTCAGGACAACAGAGACACAGGCTATATACTCCTGTTCTTCCGTGTAAAGAAAATGTTTTTAATTTGCCTTTCGGTACCTGGACAGTTCTTTGATTTATAGGTGACAATTGAGGATGTTAAAGCTGACCAGAGGTGGCAGTATGAGGATAACTTGTGGACATGTAGGAGGCACCAATCTGTGTAAAGCAGAAACTTGAGCCACACAAACCACCGACATTAAAATTACCACCAGACGGTTTCAGAGCAGAATAAAATGTCATTCAATTTTAACACTCTTCGAAGAAAGTTAAAACCCTTCTCCCATCCCTCAGGTATCAGTGCAAAGAGTTTGTTCAAGCACGCACAAAAATCCATCCTTTCAGTTCAGTGCAAATTTGAATAAAGGTAATTGACTTTCAGATAGCCCATATGCCTGTGAGGAGGTTGGAGTAACCATTGCTTTATAGCTGCAAACCAAAAAGCTCTGTAGCTCATTGTCACTTTTGAAAAGTATGACCTACATGTAGATGACACTTTTTTCTTAAAATGAGAAGCATGAACAATTTCAGCTCTTTTCTGGTGTCTTTCAGTTACATCCTGCAACCTGTGTGGCGCTGCTGAAAAACGCAGCATGTAACCACATTTTGTACAGCACTGCCACCCTGTCATTATGAAGCTCTCTTCACTAATGACATAAATGGGAATTATTGCTTTCAGCTCACGCTCATCATTACTGCCCGTGACGCTAGAACAGGAATTCATGATGTTGGATAATTGGGAATTTCAATATAGCAGGTTTTACTAATCTAGATTGTGCCATTTTTTTTTGGTTTTGAAGATGTTTCTTAGATCAACCCATTCAAAGACATTATTATACTCCCCTGGAGCAGATGGCATCTGATCTCAGGTCTCCTGGCTCAGAGGTAGGGACACTACCATCATGTCACAAGAGCCCTACTCTATTGCGCTAGTGCTGAGAGCTTTATCTGAAGCTGTGCAGATCAGGAAAAGGCAAGTGTCCTACCTGCAATTTTGAATCCATAATGTCTGCTTCCATGTTACCTCAAAGTACAGTTGAAATAGTATGTGTACTTCTGTCACATTCTCAGATTTTTAATGTATTATTTTCTTCACCAAGTTTGTATTTTGAAACAGAGATGCACTCAGTTTCGAGCAACCACACACTTGACATACTGAAAGAAATTTACTTATTTGGCAGTAATTTTGGAACTGAATGTCCATTTAGAGGTTGAACATGGAGGATTTGAGCTACCAAAGCATGCTGGGAAATACAGTTCACTGATGCTCACAGCATGTTTGAACCTTGTAGTATATATAAACAAAACTAATTTTACATTAACTGCTTGTTAATAAGAAGCTATCTGTTCAAGAAAGACCTGATTTTAGTACACATCCTATAGTTGAACATACCTTAGTTCAAGTGGGGAAAGCTAATGATTCCAAATTAATGATTAGATGGTTGATATAAATCTCCAAGTCAAGGTGCTCAATGTGATGAAACACTCTGGATCCAAATTATTAAATCATCCAGATTTTGTTTGTGTTTACAGTAGTCTATTTTCACAAGAATTCAATTCTTTTTTAATTCATTCATGGGATAAGGGTGTGAAAGGCTTGGCCAGCATATATTGCCCTTTCCAGAGGGCAGTTAACAGTCTACCATATGACTGTGGGTCTGTGGTCACAGGTAGTCCAAACCAGATAAAGTTGGCAGTTTCCTTCCTTAAAGGGCATTAGCAAAACAGATGGGCTTTTCCAAATAATGAATAATGGATTTATGGTCATCATTAGACTCTTAATTCTAGATTTTTATTGAATTCAAATTCCATCATCTGCTGTGGTGGGATTTAAACCAGGTTCCCCAAGCATTAGCTGATTCTCTAGATTAATAGCCGAGTGATAAAACCAGTAGGCCATTGTTTCCCTCTTAATGCTAATCCAACTAATATAGAGGGCAGGACATACCTTAAAAAGCTGTTCCCTAACTGAATATGTTCTAGGAACTTCGAATCATTGGGTACCTCTAGAATAAGGGGACAACATTCAACTGCTTAACAAAGGGACTGTTGTGTGGGGCATCTCTGCTCTGTCCAGAGGAATGACCATAACCTTCCAGATGCTTGCTATTTCAATAAACTACATTCTTCCCATGTTAACATTTCAATCCATGGCCCAACAACAGTATCCGAATGAAGCTCAATGCAAGGTGAAGGAACAGCACCTCATTTTGGGCTTGGGCACTTTACAGCCACTTTACAACAGGGAGTTCCACAACTTCAGAGTTATGACTTCTATCGTCTGTCTTTCTTCCATTCTCTACCCTCCTCCAGCTGTGTCTTGTTGGCTTTGCTCTTAGCATAGCAAATCTATTTTCTCCTTTTTGTACCAAATATTTACACTTTTCTTATACATCTATATTTCCTTTACGATCATCATCACTGCCTTTGTCTTTTAGTCTGGGCACCCTCACCATCTGTTCTACTTGGTTTTTTTCCTCTTCCGTCTGAAAACAGTATAAAAAAGCACCATTTTCCAGCTCTTCTAATTCTAACATTCATACTCTGCTCTAAATATTTCTCTCTCCACACATGCTGCCAAAACTGCTGAGTTTCTCCAGCACTTTTGTCTTTTTTTTTATTTCACAGCACAGGAGGACATTCAGCCTGCCAAGTCTGTGTTGGGTCTTCCAAGGAGCAGGCATTCTGCCAACTTTCTCCCTGCAGCCCTGTGTATTCTTCCTTTTCAGATAATAATCCAATCCACCTTGAATACCTCAATTAACCCTACCTCCACTACATTAGCTGCACAAAATTCCACATTCTGAATACTTACAGTATGAGAAAGGTATTCTTCAAGACACCATTGCATCTTTGCTAATTGTCTTATATCTGTCTCTTCTGGTTCCTTCCACCAATGGAAATATTGTTTCCTGAGCTACTTTTTTTGGATAGCTTATGACTTTGAATATTTCTATCAAATGCCTATTCAACCTTCTGTTCTCCAAGGAAAACAGCCCAAACTACGCTATTGACAGAACTGAAATTTCTTGTCCCTGTAACCATTCTTGTTAATCCTTTCTGTACACTTTGATTTCTTCACATCTTTCCTGAAGTGTGGTGCCTACAACTGTGTGCATATTCCAGTGAGTTGACCCAATGTTCTAAAGAGGTCTAATTTCCTTGTTTTTGTATTCTGTGCCTTTATTAATAAATCCCAGCAGCTGGTCTGTTCAAAGACTCTTAACATTTGTAGACAGAGTTCTAATGAAAAGCAAAGTTATCTAAGAACCCAAGAAAATCAATACAAATACCTTGAAAATGGGAGATCCTAATAGAGTGATAGACTACCAATAACCTATTCCAACATCAAGTTTGCCCTTTGATCAAATTTCTAGACATTTGATTAAAAGAAAAAGGCTGTTGCAAATTCTTTACTTTACAAGATTGTCTCTTCGATCTAAGCATCAAAATCATCAAAACAACCACAAACCTGCCATGAATGAGACTGGGATGATTCCAATCTGTCACAGTACAACAGTTTCATTGTTTGTGTGAGGTTGAGTGGAATTTTGTTGAGGCATTTGAGGTCTTTGCCTGCTTTCAATGATAAGAAGAGAATTTCCCATCTATGCTCACATCTCCCATGTCTCTCCGAATTTAATTAGAGGTTTTCTCCTCTTGCAGAAAGAGGTTTCTGGTAGAATGGACATCTCCCTCCCACAGTGCCCCAGTGAGGATTTCAATGCTCAATTGTAACATGATTGTATTGAAGAGCCTTTGTTTTCTAACGTGATGTTCGTAACTTTGTGTTTTGTTAAAATCCAAAATATTTGTATAAAAGTTGAAAATGATATGGAGATTTTTGTGTAACACCATTGAGCAACTTCTATTTAAATAATTTTAGGGTTGAAGCAAAATTTTACATTGTAATATATGAAAACATAATTTGCTTGCTTTAAGCTTTCATTTGCTCATGTTGAGGACTCTCAAGTCACTTGACCTGATTCAATCAACATGATTATAAACAGAATTCTGAAGCAGTGTATGACACAGATCTTAAGTGGTTGGTCTAAAGATAAAAAGGGAAGAGGAATACAATACCTGTTAGCTATGCACAGGGATAACAAGCATGGGGCTGGATGAACACAGCAGGTCAAGCAGCATCATAGGAGCAGGAAAACTTGATGTTTCGGGCCTAAACCCTTCATCAGAAATGGGGGAGGGGAAGAGGGTTCTGAAATAAATAGGGAGAGAGGGGGAGGCGGATAGAGGATGGATAGAGGAGAGGATAGGTGGAGAGGAGGCAGACAAGTCGAAGAGGCGGGGATGGAGCCAGTAAAGGTGAGTGTAGGTAGGGGGGTTGGGAGGAGATAGGTCAGTCCAGGGAGGACGGACAGGTCAAGGGGGCGGGATGATGTTAGTACTAAGAAAGGTGATGTGGCTGTGGTACCTGGTTTGCTTCAGGACGTGGTCGAGCAGTTTCAAGGCTGAAGAGGTGATGAGAGAGTTGCAGTGGGAGAGAGATTCCCTGAGGTTTGTCCGGAGGGAGGAGGGTAACTTCTTCAGGGTAGGCATCCTTAGAAGAGGCTTCGCAGTGGGGTTAAAATTGTATCAGAGATAAAAGGTACTGCAGATGCTGGAGAATCCGAGATAACAAGCATGGGGCTGGATGAACACAGCAGGTCAAGCAGCATCATAGGAGCAGGCACAGGCCTCTCTTTAGTTAACATAATCTATCTGACTTGAGGAACTTTTTTTTTGTTGAAAAACGAAGTAGTAAACTCCCAACCCCATCACCGCCTACTGCGCTTGGCACTAGCTGAATTTGGTTATTCTCACATATAAAAACTTAGTCAGTAAATACTAAGAATAAGCTTAAAAATGATGGAAGAAATATTTGTAAAAATTCTATTTTTTTTAATCTTATGCCTAATGCTTCTGTTGAACCAGGAATAGATTTTATGATGACTGCATTTTGCAAGACATTCAATAGACGTTTTCAATGTTAAAGAAAACAACTCCTTTTGGCCATTAATCTTAGATAAAGCAGCATAAAACTGTGTTGTTTAATGAGCTCAGTGCGTAATTCATTTCCTGAGACATTTTATTATGGCCTATAAACCTGAATATGTGACGTGCTGACCAATGCGATTAATGCTTTGCCACATTTGAGGGCATATATAGGTTTATACCATGCCACCTCCTCTTGTATTCTATAATGTGATATCAATTTTAGTTTGATTAGACATAGAGTCATAGAGTAATACAGCATTGAAACAGGCCCTTCAGCCCAAACTAGTCCATGCTAACCATGGTGCCCTCTCAGCTCGTTCCAATTACGTGTATTTGGTCCATATCCCTCTAAACCCTTCTCATCCATATACCTATCCAAATGTTTTTTAAATGTTGCTGTAGTACCTGCCTCAACCACTTTCTCCAACAGCCCATTCCATATAGACACCATCCTCTGCATGAAGAAGTTGCCCCTCAGGTCCTTCTTAAATCTTTACTCTCTCACTTGAAAATTAGAGGGCATAAGTTTAAATTCTCCATCACCGGGAAAAAGACTATATGCATTCATCCTATGTATCCCCATCGTGATTTTATACACCTTAATACAGCCACCCCTCATTATCCTACATTCCAAGGAATAATGTCCTATCCTGGCCAACCTCTCCATATAACTCAGGCCTACTAATCCTAGCGACATCCATGTAAATCTTCTTTGTATCCTTTCCAGTTTAACTATGTCTTTCCTGTACCAGGGTGACCAAAACTGTACACAATACTCCACGTGCGGCCTCACCAATGACTTATACAACTGTAACATAATGTCTCAACTCCTATTCTTAATGCCTAGGCCGATAAAGGCCAGCATGCTAAGCGCCTTTTTCACCACCTTCTCTACCTGTGGCACCTCTTTCAACAAACTACATACTTGTACTTCTAGGTCCCTCCGTTCCACGACACTCCCCAGGGCCTTACCATTTACTCTACAAGTCCTAGCTTGGTTTGACTTTCCAAAGTGCAACACCTCACACTTATCTGTATTGAATTGCATTTGCCAATCCTCAGCCCATTTCCCCATCTGATCAAGATCCCTCTGTAATTGTTGATACCCTTCTTTGCTGTCAACTGGGTTGACAAGCCTGGGACCTGAAGCCAAATTTCCAAATTTCCTGTTGACAAGATTAGCTTAAAGGAAGATATGTGCCGAGATATCACAGAAATTTGGAGTTGAACAAATATCTGTACGGAATCTGCCCTGTTTTCAGAGTCTTTTTAAATCCTGAATGGGTGTTTTCACATTCACTCCCCTGCATCAATGCAACCCTAATAATTCCACCCATTGTTCTAATAAAGGTAATTTGCACCAACAGATAACTGGGGGTTTGGGGGTCTTGTGGTGCAGAGGTCCCAAATTCTGGATGAGGAGGTCCAGGTACAAGTCCCTCTTGTCCCAGAAATGCGTACTAGCATGTCTGAACAAGTTGATTGAAATATTAAGAAATGGATGGCATGGTGGCACAGTGTTTAGCACTACTGCCTCACAGTGACGGGGACCTGGGTTTGATTCCAGCTTGGGGTGACTGTCTGTGTGGAGTTTGCACATTCTTGCCCGTGTATGCGTGGGTTTCTGCCGGGTGTCCTGGTTTTGTCCTACAGCCCAAAGATGTGCAGGTTAGGTGGCTTGGCTATGCTAAAAATAGCCCTGTTGTGTCAAGAAATGTGCAGCATAGGTAGATTAACCATGAGAAATGCAGGGTTTTGAGGATAGAGTTGGGGGGGCTTGGTCTGATGCTTTTTTGAGGGTCAGTGCAGACTCAATTAACCGAATGGCGCCTCTGTGCAATGTAGGGATTCCTATAACCTGCTTTTAAAAGCCTGCAGAAGGAACTAAAAGCAAAATACTGCAGATGCTTCTGAAAAAAAAACTGGAGAAACTCTGCCGGTCTGGCAGCATCCATGGAGAGGGAAACAGTGTTAACACTTCACATCCAGTATGACTGTTCATGAATTGTGCCCAGTTAAATACAACTAAGGCCAAGTTAGACTGTGCCCATCCAGCATAAATGAGACCACTGTCACTGTGGTGGGGACTATTTGACTGGTTACTGGACTGCCCGTTTCAGATTGAAAATGGCTTTACATGTAGAAATCAATATCTTATACTGTATTTCAGACCTCAACAGCACTTTTGAATTAGAAATGAGAGGAGTGTGCGGTGCGTAATCTCTGCAAATTTGTGTCAATCAAGTCTCTTTCTTCTCCAACCACTCAACCCTATTGGAGTACTGGTTTATTGTAAGCAGTTTACTGGAAATGTTAAGAATGAAGCCTGAATATCAAGATAGCTCTTGTCTTGAATGACTGTAAAAATGGAGGGGTGGCAAGCAGCAAACATGCTCTGTCTGCTGTCCATTGATTTGCAGGAAGTGTTCAAATCAACCTTCAGTATATGTGCAGCTTGGAAATGTATTGTACAGAATTGCCTGGTTCAGATTGTAACTGTGTGCCAGAAATGCCCAGTGGAGAAATTGAACAACAGGTGCTATTGTTAGGTTGATAAGGGCAACCCTCACTTTGAGTAAACTTGCAAGGCACACCCTGTTTGAAACTGCAGCCTCCAGCAAAACCACAGAAAAAGAAAACATTTCCACTACTTTTCAAAGATTTGGAATACTGGTCTTTGATCAGTATGATTCAATATTTGTGTTACATGTATAGGGTTTTGGTTTAGCTGGAACAAAGAAAATTACAGCACAGGAACAGGTGCTTCGGCCTTCCAAGCCTGCGCTGATCCAGATCCTCTATCTTAACCTGTCACCTATTTCTGTATCCCTCTGCTCCCTGCCCATTCCTGTATCTGTCTAGATACATCTTAAATGACGCTACTGTACCTGCCTTTACCACCTCTGCTGGCAACGTGTTCCAGGCACCCACCACCCTCTGCGTAAAGAAATTTACACACATATCTCCCTTAAACTTTTCCCCTCTCACCTTGAAATCGTGACCCCTAGTAATTGAGTCCCCCACTCTGGGGGGATAAAGCTTCTTGCTATCCACCCTGTCTATACCTCTCATGATTTTGTAGACCTCAATCAGGTCCCCCCTCAACCTCCGTCTTTCTAATGTAAATAATTCTAAGCTACTCAACCTCTCTTCATAGTTAGTGCCCTCTATACCAGGCAACATCCTGGTGAACCTCCTCCGCACCCTCTCCAAAGCACTCACATCCTTTTGATAATGTGGCAACCAGAACTGTGCGCAGTATTCCAAATGTGGTCGAACCAAAGTCCTATACAACTGTAACATGACCTGCCAACTCTTGTACTCAATAACCCGTTCAATGAATGAAAGCATGTCGTATGCTGCCTTGACTACTCTATCGACCAACGTTGCCACCTTCAGGGTACAATGGACCTGAACACCCAGATCTCCCTGAGTATCAATTTTCAACAGGGCTTTTCCATTTACCATATAGTTCGCTCTTGAATTGGATCTTCCAAAATACATCACCTCACATTTGCCTGGATTGAACTCCATCTGCCATTTCTCCCAACTTTCAAATCTATCTATCTTCTGCTGCATTCTCCAACAGTCCCCTTCACTATCTGATACTCCACCAATCTTATTGTCATCTGCAAACTTGCTAATCAGACCATCTATACCTTCCTCCAGATCATTTATGTATATCACAAACAACAGTGGTCCCAACACGGATCCCTGTGGAACACCACTGGTCACAGTTCTCTATTTTGAGAAATGCCCTTTCACTACAACTCTCTATCTCTTGTTGCCCAGCCAGTTCTCTATCCATCTAGCTAGTACACCCTGGACCCCATGCGACTTCACTTTCTCTATCAGCCTACCATGGGGAACCTTATCAAATGCTTTACTGAAGTCCATGTATATGACATCCACAGCCCTTCCCTCATCTATCAACTTTGTCACTTCATCAAAGAATTCTATCAAGTTGGTAAGACATGACCTTCCCTGCACAAAACCATGCTGCCTCTCACTAATAAGCCCATTTCTTCCAAACGTAAATAGATCCAATCCCTCAGTATCTTCTCCAGCAGCTTCCCCACCTCTGACGTCAGGCTCATTGGTCTATAATTACCTGGATTATCCTTGCTACCCTTCTTAAACAAGGGGACAACATTAACAATTCTCCAGTCCTCCAAGACCTCACCAGTGCTCAAGGATGCTGCAAAGATATCTGTTAAGGCCCCAACTATTTCCTCTCTCGTTTCCCTCAGTAACCTGGGATAGATCCCATCCGGACCTGGGGACTTGTTCACCCTAATACCTTTTAGAATACCCAACACTTACCACCCACCCCCCTTATACCGACTTGACATAGAGTAATCAAACATCTATCTCTAAGCTCAACATCCGTCATGTCCCTCTTCTCAGTGAATCCTGACGCAAAGTACTCATTAATCAACTTATTTGATCATCTGCCATGATAGGGTGGGTCCATATTGCCCAATATTCAATTACTAGACAGTAAGGCTAAGGGTGTAACAGTACAGTTAGACAACTAAAACCTGGACGAAAATAAAACAAAGAACTGCAAATGCAGGAGTTCTGAAACAAATAAAAATGTTAGGGTCACGAGACTTGAAACATTAGCACTGTTTTCTCTTTACAGATGCTGTTGAGTTTCTCCAGCACCTTCTGATTCTATTTGTTTTAAAATCTGGATTTCTGGTTAACCATTAAACAGGCACTGCCCTCAATATAACACACGACCTCCTCCCAAGTACAACTCCCCCCAACCTCTTCCACTTAACCAGATCCTGACCCAAAAGTACCCCTCACCAGGTCCCAATAACCTTCTCTGGTACTCCACTGCCACCCCCCGACACCTCACTAACCAGACCCAACAACATGTCGTTGCCGGAGCTGTTGCCTGCTTTCCCACCTCCCTGAGGACATAACACACCACCCCTCCATGCTGGACCACATACTCCGTCCCCTATCCTAAACACTCAATCAGGTCCCTGGTTCCCTTCGCACATTGAAGCCTGGCATCCTATTCTTATGGAACTCTCACCTCAGACTTACCTTATGCACATAACCCTTTCACAGATGCTGACAAAGTGGCTGTCTGCGGTGCTGTGCATTTAAATTACAGAGTACGAAACAACTGCTGTTATAAAGGGAACACAGATTGTCTTTCCCCCAGCTGCCATGCTCTATTATGACATATTTGAATTTAAAGTAAGCTCTGCATTTCTGCAAGATTTGAGATCACAATCTCCTGCCACATATCAGAGTTTTTACTTAATACGAAAAGGTTGGAAAAGAGTGCCAATCTGAATATGATCACCAGTCCTCAGAAAATCCAGCTCATAATCGCTGCAGCCCAAGTAATTCCCAGTAGGTGAGATGATTTGTAATGTGATAACACGTAGAAATAAAACTGTTTGAAATTAAGCTATCCAATCGACACAGTGTTCATTATAATTTCATCCACTGAATTTTCCATGTCACCACCTAAACCAAGAGACTCCACATTCAGTTGCAAAGCATTCATTAGTTTTCCTGGATCCCAATTAGCTGAGTACTCCTTCGTTTAAAGTTTCAAAAATGCATTCCCCTTTGTAGGGCCTTAATCGCTTTTGCAGCCCCTCTCTCCCCTTTCCAACCCTCTCCCCCTTTCCAACCACTCTCTCCACTTTGCAGACTCTCTCCTCTACTCTGCAGGTAAAATGCAGTAACAGTAATGTACTTTCACAAATGAAGTTAAGCTGTTTGTAGTGCGATTCATCTATCACTCCAAATATGTTACCAAATAATAAACATATCACTGGCACTATTTAATTGAAGTTTACTTTCAAGTTTAGTTCTCCCTAACTAACTGGTAGTGAACAGTATACAATATAAATGGAAAATGCACTGCTACGCAGAACGATTTATATTTTTTTCCAATCATGGTATGTTATTGTTATAATCCTTAATAGTTCCTTGATCTGAGTGGCTTGCTAAGGCCATTTCACAGGCCATTTAAGCATCAGCCACATGACTGGAAGTCTGGAGTTGCAAGAAGGCCATACTAGGTAACAATGGCATGTTTCCCACAGTGAACCAGATGGGTCTTTACAACAATGGTTACATGGCTACAATCAGGCTATCTTTTAATGCCAGATTTTTACTGGATTCAAATGTCACTGTCTGCCACAGTGGAATTTGAACCTGCATTCAGACAGCATTAGCCTTGGGCTCTGGATTACAAGTTCGGTAATGTTACCTCCACATCACCACGTCCCCTTAAAGGTAGAGTAGAGTAAGTATAGTAATTTATTGTTGCATGTATTCACAAAATATACAGGAAATGTGTATAAGTTGCAATAATTAATCCAGCACCATTTTAGTTACTTAAATAATGAAAAAGGAATAACATGTACAAAATTAAATTTCACTTTTTTTTTGGTCCAACCATGGCTTCTTGATTTCATAAACGTCTCCAGGACGTGTCTTACTCCACAACTACCAAAGCTGTTCCTGAGCCAAGCAGGAGACATTCTAAGCAGCCCCTGCTGCTGCTGACCCGACTCAGAACATTGCCTCTGCCAAAGCCACTTCGTCACTGCCGATACTCCAGCCGCCATTATAGCCAAGAGATTATCCCAGCTCTCAAAGACCAGGCCCATCTTAACTTCTGAAAATGGATGGACCATCCAAATTTACGCCCGAGGACCAAGTGATCATTCACTCTGCCGCTTTTGCAGACACCACCGAAATACCAAAGGAAAAGAACCAACTTGAATCCATCGCCGCCGGAGCGGTTGCTCAAGCTGCGACCGCCATGGCCATGAGGAATGTTCCGGATCCGCCGCTCAACAGCTCCCTGCAACCTCTCTCCTCCGCTGCAGCTGCAGAAAAGAGAAAAAAATGAATTGATTGAAAAGCTAAATGAAGAAAAATAACATTTTTAAAAAAAAGGGATGTGGTCAGTCATGTGAGAGGAAGCAGACAGGCTAGCAGCCTGAGAACCTCCTACCCAGCTTCCTCTGCCATCTTTGCCAGATAGCTTCTTTGGAGACAGAAACCGAATTAACTTTCCAAGTACCTGAGTGCTGAGTATTTCTAGCATTTTATGTTCTCATTTCAGATTTACAGCATTTACATTGGTTTGCTTTTGCATAAATGGTATGGGTTAATTGTTGGATCTTTGAACCTCTGTGTATCTCTTAACGAGTAACTTTGACAGTGTGTATGTATAGGAGGGAAAGAGAGACAAAGAGCAATGCAGACAATTCTGTAGTTCCTCTCAACTTTGTGTATTATGGAGATTGGATTGCCAAACTGCTAACCCAAGTTACTAACTTGAAATAATTACTATTTCCATGACGGACAAGCTTACAGCTTTCTTATGCCTCATAAGTGAGAGAGTTTTAGAGGCAAAGCTGTAGAGTTATTAGTTGTTAGCTCAAGGAGAGGTCTGACCATGGTGGCTACTCTTTGGATTTTAGAGATTACAGGAGGGAGATAATGTGTTGACCACAACTGCGCACAAAACTCCAGCTGTGGCCTAAACAGTATCTTGTAGTTCCAGCATGACATCCTACACTTGTGTTCAATACTTTGCCCAAGGAAGGAAAACATCCTATAAGCCTTCTTTAGCACTATACTGACCTGTCACTCTTCATGTAGATCAAACGTTTTACTCCATCACTTCCATAACCATTGCGACCAGACTGTACTCTATGCTTATTTTGGACGCTATCCAATTTTGGCTCCATGGGGAGGAAAACATAGTCATTATTGTTTAAAGTGACCCTTGGATACATTGGTCAAAATCAACTCCCAGAATGTGTATTTTATTGTTATCAGTTATTCTGAACAGTACAAGCCACTCAATTTTAACTGTGTTGAAGGACAAATCTTTTACGAAGATGAATGCTGTCTAAAAAGTTGATTCAAAGTGTAACTAGTTTCAATAAATTTTAATATGCTTTTCAATGGATTAATGAAATGAGGTGGACCGTCTTCTGTGGGAAAGTATTTTGGATGATGGATTGGCCATTTGGACTGGCAGCTTATGCAGTGCGTCGAGAATTTAAACAGTTGATTAGTTAACAGCTGTTATCGTGTTGGAACTGCCAGTAAAACTATTCAAAATACTTTCCCATGAAAATGATCAGCCTCAATTAATTTAAGTTCCTTGAAAGAATGTTAAAAATTGATCAGGAAGTAGTTAAATTGAAAGTTTAGTCTGATTACATTCACTCATTGCAGTTATGTGGTGTGAGATGCCAATGGACAGCCATAAAAGCAGGAATTCCCTTATACATTTCAATTTAACTTTTGAATATTAACATTTCTTCAAAAGACTTTAATTAAATTAAGTTGATCTTTAGCATGGGAAAGTATGTTGGATGCATTGCCATTATTAGATTAGTCCACTGCCACTCAGAAACTGTTTGGCTGCTTACCTTTGAACCAAGTGACCAATGTACTGCACTGATCTTTTGGGCCCATGCCCAAATGAGTGCTTGTAACGGATTTTTCCTTTCTTAAATTCTATTCATTGCAGCAGATACAAAGCACTAATATGTTGGTGGGGGAAAATGTACTTTTATAACATTTTTCATGATCTCCCAAAGTGATTCACAGCCAATAAAATGTTTTTGAAGCACATTGTTGCTGTAATAAACACAGTCAGACCACAAGGTCCCACGCACAGTAGTTTCTAAAAAAAAATAGATAATTTGTCCTTGTTCATGTTGATTGAGGAATATATACTTCCCAAAACACTGGGAGAACTGCCCCTGATCCTCCAAACAGTGCCATATGATCTTTTACTTCCATGTGAGAGTGCGGTTGGGACCTTAGGTTCACGTCATATTCGTAGAGTTGTAGAATCATACAGCATGGAAACAGGCCCTTCGGCCCAATTTGACCATGCCAACTAGGTTTCCTAAACTGAACCAGTCCCATTTTCCTGCATTTGGCCCATATCCCTCTAATTTTCTCATCAATCTAACTGTCCAAATGTCTTTAAAATGTTGTAATTGTACCTGCCTCTACTACTTCCTCTGGCAGCTCATTCCATATACAATTCACCCTCTGCGTGAAAAAGTTGTCCCTCAGTTTCCTTTTAAATCTTTCCCCTCTGACCTTAAATCTATGCCATCTAATTTTAGACTCCCCTACCCCGGGGAAAATACCTTGGCAAAAGACATTTTTCATAGGGAAAATGTTCAAAGCTATTTTAAATAAATTATAGTAACCGGCCAGATTTAACATGATTTTGTGAAAGAGAAATTATGTTTAACTGAGCTGTTGGAGTTTTTGGAGGAAGTTACGTGCTATGGATAAATGGGGACTAGTAGATCAACTGTCCTTGGAGTAATATCACACCACAAATTATTGCGAAAAATGGTTGGTATATTGGCATGGACAGAAGATTAGCTGGAGAACAGGAAGCAAAAGTAGATATAAATGTTTTCAGGCTGGCAAGATGCAACAAGAGATGTGTCACAGGGACTGTGCTGAGACCTCAACTCTTTCTAATTTACATATAAGTGACTTGGATGAATGGAAACAAGATTGCCAAATTTGCTCTGGGACACAAAGATGGGTAGAAAAGTAAGCTGTAAAGAGGACATAAGGAAATTACAATGTGATATAATATGTTAAGCGAGTGGGCAAAAATGTGTCATTGTGAATATAATGTCGGAAATGTGAAATAGCCTTATTTGACTGGACACAAAATAGAGGCATAATACTTACATGGTGGGAGATTACAAAGGGATCTAGGTGTCTTGGTGTATCAACCACAGCAGACTAATATGCAGGTGCAGCAAACAAGTAGAAAAAACTAGTAGTATGATATAGAGATAGTAGGAACTGCAGATGCTAGAGAATCTTCGATAACAAGGTGTAGAGCTGGATGAACGCAGCAGGCCGAGCAGGAAAGCTGGTGTTTCGGGTCTAGACCCTTCTTCAGAAATCAGACATTCTTCTTCAGAAGAAGGGCCTAGACCCAGAACACCAGCTTTCCTGCTCCTCTGATGCTGCTTGGCCTGCTGTGTTCACCCAGCTCTACAGTTTATCTTAGTCGTATGATATTGTTTATTGTGAAGGGGCTTCAATGCAAAAATAGGGAGAATATGCTTAAGTTATACAGGCTACTGGTGATTCAACATCTGGGATATTGTGTACAGTATTGGTCAACTTGTATAAGGGAAGCTGTAATCGTGTCAGAAGCAGTTAATAGAAAGCTTACCAGGAATGAATGGGTTGTTTTATAAGGAAAGGATGGACCAGCTAGGCTTGGTTCCACTGAAATGTAGAAAAGTAAGAAATGATTTGATTGAAACATCTATGATCCTGAGGAGTCTTGATAGGGTAGATGTGGGGAGGGCATTTCCTCTTACGGAAGAATCTAAAACAAGGTGTTTCTGTTTAAAAATTAAAAAGTTGCCCATATAAAACAGAGATGAAGTGTAGTTTCTTTTGAAGAAGGCCATGAATCTTTGGAAATCGCTGGAAAGTTGATGCAAAGAAGAGTCTTTGAATATTTTGAAGGCTAGGATAGATAGATTTTTGATAAACAAAGAGCTGGAAGGTCATAAGGGATAAGTGAGAATGTGAACAAGCTACGATCTTACTAAATGACAGAGCAGGTCAAATTGCCTACCCCTGCTTTTTGTTTGCTTGCGTGTATGTGTGGGAGTTCTGACATTTTTATTTTAGTAAAATACTGAAGAAGTGTTACAATCTGGATTGCATATCCAGATCTCTGTCATTGGACTTGCGGGAAAAAAAAAATCTTCTGACAAAGAGTTGAGAATGTTACTGTTTGGCACATATTCATGTATCGATAAATGTGAGGACCCTTAAGGTCTTGGTTACACTAAGCATACTGGGCTGACTTTGTTTCTCATTGTGCTGTTCTGACGTGTAAATGGATCAGTAACTCAACAAAGTAGTTGTTAAGAATGTCTAGTTTATCTTTGGAGATCTGTCTGTTCTGATTTTCTGATGGATCGTGACTCAGATGACTAAGTATTTTTTCATTCCAGAAACAGAGAGGGACTTTCTTATTAACTTTGTTACTTGATTTCTACTTAAATTTTTAACTCGCCTCAATAAATTTCAGTTCAACTCAGTTTTCTCAAATAATCCAAAATCCATGAGTAACGTAGGTCAGAAAGTGGTCATCCACTGTTCTACTTGGAAAAAATAATAGGATCATAAACTAAGGGACAGGATTGGCAGTTTAATGTTCCAGGTTACAGATGTTTCAGGCAGGATAGAGTGGGGTGTAAAAGGGGTGAGGGCATTACACTCCTTGTTAAGGAGAATATCACAGCAGTACTGCAGGAGGACACCCTGGATGGCTCATATAGTGAAACAAAATGGGTAGAACTCAGAAACAGGAAGGGTGCAATCACAATGTTTGGGGTTTACTATAGGCTTCCCAACAGCCAATGGGAGATAGTAGAAAAGATATGAGGGAGATTTTGGCAAGAAGTAAAAATAACAGGGTTGTTGTCGTGGGTGATTTTAACTTTCCATTTATTGACCTGGACTCACTTAGAGCTTGGAACGTGGATGCGACAGAGTTTGGAAGGAACATCCAGGAGGGCTTCTTGAAACAGTATGTAGACAGTCCAACTTGAAAAGGGGCCGTACTGGACCTGGTATTGGGGAATGAGCCTGCCCAGGTGGTCGACATCTCTGTAGGGGAGCAGCTCGGGAATAGTGATCACAATTCAGTAAGCTTTACGGTACTGATGGATAAAGATAAGTGAAGTTTTAGGGGAAGGCGTTAAATTGGGGGAAGGCTAATTACAACAATATTAGGCAGGAACTGAAGAATACAGATTGGAGGAAGATGTTGGAGGGCAAATCAACATTTAATAAGTAGGAGGCTTTCAAGTTGACAGGAACTCAGGACAGACACATTCCTGTAAGGATGAAGGATAAGTATGGCAAATTTTGGGAACCTTAGATCATGAGAGATGTTGTGAGCCTAATCAAAAAGTAAAAGGAAACTGTCGTCAAGGCGAGGGGACTGGGAACTCTGAAGCAATGGTGGAATACAAGGAAAGTCAAAAGAAACTTAAGCAAGGAGTCAGGAGGGCTAAAAGGGGTCATGAAAAGTCATTGTCTAGCAGGATTAAGGAAATCCCAAGGTTTTTTATCCATATATAAGGAGCAAGTGGGTAGCTAGGGAGAGTGTTGGCCTACTCAAGGCCAAGGGAGGGAATTTGTGTGGAGCCAGAAGAAATGGGTGAGGTATTAAATGAATACTTTGTGTCAGTATTCACCATAGAGAAGGACCTGGTGGATGATGAGTCTGGGGAAGGGTGTGTAGATAGTTTGGGTCATGTTGAGATCAAAAGGGAGGAGGTATTGGGTTTCTTGAAAATTATTAAGGTAGACAAGTCCCCAGGGCCTGATGGGATATACCCCAGAATACTGAGAGAGGCAAGGGAGGAAATTGCTGGGGCCTTAAGAGAAATCTTTGTATCCTCACCAGCTACAGTGGAGGTCCCAGAGGATTGGAGAATAGCCAACGTCGTTTCTTTGTTTAAGAAGGGTGGCAACAATAATCCAGCTAATTACAGGCCGGTGAGCCTTACATCAGTGGTAGGGAAATTATTGAAGAGGATTCTTCGAGACAGGACTTACTCCCGCTTAGAAATAAGTGGGCGTATTAGCAAGAGACAACATGGTTTTGTGAAAGGGAGGTTGTGTCTCATTAACTTAATTGAGGGTAGGGCAGTGGATGTTGTCTACGCGGACTTCAGTGAGGCCTTTGACAAGGTCCCTCATGGCAGGTTGATACAGAAGGTAAAATTGCACGGGGCCAAAAGTGAGCTTGCAAGATGGATAATAAAACTGGCTTGGTCATGGAAGACAGACGGTAGCATTGGAAGGGTGCATTTCTGAATGGAGGGCTGTGACTAGTAGTTTTCTTCAGGGATCAGTGTTGGCGCCTTTGCTATTTGTAATACACGTAAATGATTTGGAGGAAAAACTAACTGATTTGATTAGTAAGTTTGCGGATGACACAAAGGTTGCTGGAATTCTGGATAATGATGAGGACCGTCAAAGAATACAGCTGGATATAGATCGGTTGGTGACTTGGGCAGAGAAATGGCAGATGGAGTTTAATCCGGAAACATGTGAGCTAATGCATTTCAGAAGGTCTAATCCAGATGGAAAATATACAGTAAATGGCAGAACCCTTAAGAGTACTTATAGCCAGAGGGATCTGGGTGTACAGGTACACAGATCACTGAAAGTGGCAACGCAGGTGAAGAAGGTCATCATCAAGGCATATGGCACGCTTGCCTGCATCAGTCATGGCACTGAGTTTAAAAATTAGCAGGTAATGTTGCAGCTTTATAGAACCTTTTAGTTAGGCCACATTTGGAATATTGTGTTCAATTCTGGTCACCACACTACCAGAAGGATGTTGTGGTTTTGGAGAAGGTACAGAAAAGATTTACCAGGATGTTGCCTTGTATGGAGGGCAGTAGATATGAGGAAAGGTTGGAGAAACCTGGGTTGTTCTCACTGGAATAATAGAGGTTGAGGGGTGACCTGATAGAAGTCTGCAAGGTTATGAAGGTCATGGACAGAGTGGACAGTCAGAAGCTTTTTCCCAAAGTGGAAGCGACAGTTAATAGAGGGCATAGGTTTAAGGTGCGAGGGGCAAGGTTTAAAGGTGATGTACAAGGCAAGTTTTTTTTTAACACAGATGGTGGCCGGTGCCTGGAACTCTCTGCCTGTGGAGGTAGTGGAAGCAGATACAATAGTGACTTTTAAATGGCGTCTTGACAAATACATGAAAAGGATGGGAATAGAGGGATACAGTCCCTGGAAGGGTGGGGGGTTTTGGTTGGGACGGGCAGCATGTCAGTGCAGGCTTGGAGAGCTGAAGGGCCTGTTCCTCGACTTTTATTTTCTTTGTTCTTTGTTCTTTGTTCTACCATTCGATAACGTAAAACTGGTCCGGCCATCAATCCTTTTTTTGCAATTTTAGTATATAGTCAGCAGAGTTTTAGATTAACTGAAATGAAATAAGTGTTGAAGGTAGAAGGCTGTCCTAGATAGCTTTGGAATGGTTAAGGGAAGAAGTGACAAAAGTCAGATTGGGAGTTTCAGAAGCAAAGTAGGCTGACACAGAGGCACTGGTGGCTGATATTGTGGAGGTGATGTAAACTTTTTGATAAGAAGAACACAGAGTTCGGAATCTTAGCACTCTATTGACCAGGATTTTGAAATTACAAACCATTTGATTCACCTTGAAATACTGCCTGGGAGTGAGAGGAGGATCAGTGCAGGGTTGGAGTTTGTGATTAGGTTTGAAAAGAGGGCTGCTGTCCTCCTAATCTTTCACTGAAAAGAACAGACGTTCAGCCAAGACTGTGATTCTGTTTGTGAGCAGCAACAGCAGCAAAGCGTCTGGTGGCAAAGATTCTGCTTTCATGTAACAATCTGGAATGTACTGTTCAGTGTAACAGGCTGGTTACAGCAAAGCAAAATTGGGGGCACATCGGTTGGTTGATATGGTGAAGAGGTAGAGTTGGGTATAGCTGGGGGCGGGCAATTGAATATTGACAGGAATCTCACGAGCAAACATGCAAGCAGCTACTTCCTGCTACATAGCAATCACCAACATCTTCTTGTAACCTCATGCAAAGGTGGCAGCTTGCAACATGGACAAATCTATAGCAGCATCTATAGGATTGAGTGGTGACCACCATGCAGAGTCAGGTGCAGCAGAACAGCTTCACTTGTTTGAAACAATAATGCTTTCTTTCACTGGTTCAGTGAGAGTAGGCCAAGGGAACTTGGTTTCCCTTCAGGTACCCTTTTCTTTTACCGAGTGAGGGAGTTGCCATTGTGCATCAAAAGAATGGAGGGGTGACAGACAGGCACCCAGGATTGTCATCTCAGGGTGCTCTAGTGGTACCCAGCTACATCACATCCCCTCTACCAGGGACACAAATGTATCATCAGGTTAGGCTGAAGAGGTTTCACTTATAACTGTGCAGGAGACCACCAGTAGGCTGGAGCCCTCTGTGCCCCAGACAACCAGAGTATGGTTGCAAAAGTCATCTGAGGCAAGGTGGCAAAGCAGCCAGCAGGCTTCCTGATGCTCAGCTGCAGCTATAGCGGTGGCACCATAATACAGTGGTAGGAAAATAAAGTTTAAACAACAATAAAGTCACTTCAGGTGCCAACCTTCTGTGCAGTGCTATATTTGAAATACAGTCAGAAATTACATGACACCAGGTTATGGTCCAACATTTGAAATTACAAGCTTTCAAAGCATAGCCCCTTTGTTACATGAAGTGACTTCACCTGATGAAGGGGCTATGCTCTGAAAGCTTGGGTTTTCAAATAAACCTGTTGGACCATAACCTGGTGTCATGTGACTTCTGACTTTGTCCACCCCAGTCCAACACAGGCACCTCCATATCTTAGAAATACGGTACCTTGTATTAAATTCCTGTGACTTATTTCAATTTATTCAAACTTTTGACTGTCCATATTTTCCTTGTAGCCTACCTTGAAAAGAAATAATTGATGATCTAGCCATGAGAGACCCTTCAGGCATGAGCGACCATAATATGACGGAATTCCTCATTAAAACAGAGGGTATTATAGTTGATTCTGAGACTAAGGGCTTGAATCTAAATTGAGGAAGCTATGATGGTGTAAGGCATGAGTTAGCTATGAAAGATTGGGAATGTTACTTTACTCTTTTAAAGGCAATGGCAAACATCCAAACAGTGCATAGGTGAACTGCAACAACTGTTCATTCCTGACTGGTGCAAACATAGAACAGGAAAAGTGGCCATACCTTAGCTTACAAGAGAAATTAGAGATCCAAGGAAGAATGAGGGGCTGGCTCCGTCAGCATCTTTATTAGACACCCCTTCGTACTGATCTGAGGAGACTGGTCCATCTCCCCCTTTAAGTTTGCAGCCTATCATTGAGCTGGCGTTGTGCAGGATGTTTTAATCACTATTCTGGAGACATTATCTAGTGATTACTGGACTGCTCCTCCTAAGTGGTTCAGGTAATGAAAGTGCATCTTACTAGCCCAAATATCAGCTCAGTGATGGCCCTAGTGGATGTACGGACAGTATTGTACTGCTGTTTACAATCAGGTTGAAAATTTTGCCCTGCGGTTATTAGCCATGACCTCTGGGATTACCTCTTGTCACACATGAACCAGCTTCAGATTTGATGCAGGTAGGGGAACCTGGGAGTTATGCAGAATGTAACTGCCTCGGCACACGCTTACAGGAATTGTCGCCCTGTGGTCACAAATGAGTTGTGGACTTTGAGTGAATGAAGTCCCTTCAAGAATATGGCTGGATGATGTCAAGAAGCTCTGAGAATCACTTGTGTATAGTCAAAGGCCCCTTGGTCTTCAGGGGACCCAGCAATGAATGCTAATCCAACAGCTCTGGCACCTTGGCTCTCTGGACCCATGGTGAACTGGACAAACTGTATTGCCTACCTATGAAGGATATCTGGGAACTTCCAAATTTCCTGTAGGTTGTTGATTGAGAGATACCACACGTATCCACAGTTGAGGTTTGAAATGAGCTGTTGGTGAGGAATTCAGTGCAATTTTGATCTAAATTTTGGCATAGCACTTCCTCCCAAGCCACAATACTTCAGATGTAGGTAACGCCTTCTGTAATGTGTAGACACCTTTAGCTCTCACTTCTCTGTAAGTAGCTGGAAGGTCTTCCATTCACGCTTCCTCAATAATGTAGACTGACCAGTGGGGCTGAAGCCTCTTGTTCTCCTCTTGATGTACTGTGTATTCATCCATGGCTGCAGTCCCCTTAGCCTCTTGACTCTGAATTTGTCATCATTGGTCTTCTTCCTCTTCCTCCTCTTTCTCAGTCTTAGCAAAGTCAGTTCTCAGACAGCTGCTGCATTAAGCAAATCAAATATGGGGGATTCCAGCACAGATCTGTCAAAAATTATCTGGAATGAGGTGTATGCTTTCCATTTGAAATGATGACACAGTCAGTGTAATCTTGGGCCCTTATCAAACTGTTCATCTGACAGTCTGCCCTACAACTACCTCTACATGGTGAAGTACATCTTTCATGAACTGTTCCCCTTCCTGATGCTACCCTGTGCAAGTACCTTTATGTTGTTTTCCATGCATGTGACAATTAGCACAATGAGCTTTTAGTCACCTTGCATTACACCCAACAATGCAGCTCCACAATCTTGGAATGTGCAGCCTGCATAATGGTTTCACGCCCATATCCTTAACTTTCATATATGTAGACCTGTAATTGGCCCTCCATAGTTGAATATGTATCCCATCTCCATGAGTATTCCTGTTATTTCCCTATTCCCATTCTGATTCAGATCTCTACCTCCAGGCTCACCCTTCTTCCCCCACCCTTATTCATTTCCACTGTTTTTTCACCCTCTCAAGCACACAGAATTACTCTAGTGCATTCGCCACCCTTAATATGCAGGTCCCATCTTTCCTTATCTCATTGACTGTAACATTGTCACTCTCCCTCTTCACATCCCAGTTTCCTCCATTTGTTCCTCAGGATCCTTCTAGTTTCCCCGACAACCATGCCTTTTAATTTCCTTCTGCCATCTTTCATTCCCAGCAGCTCACCTTTCTAGTCACCTTTCTGTGTCTCCCCCTTTTAAGTTGATGCCTTTTTAAATTAAGCATTGCTCGCCTGCCTGGTCAGGTTTGCTGGAACTAACCAACGTGGATGCTTTATGTGGGCAATGTAGTGGACCTGGTCAGCCTTCACACCTTACACTATAAGTGTTTACCTACAAGAGGGCAGAATACATAAGGCTGAGACTTCTCGTGAGCTGATGAACATGAAGACGCTTCACCTTAACACTAACTGTTTAACTGCAAGGGGTGGCACGGTGGCTCAATGGTTAGCATTGCTGCCTCACAGAACCAAGGGCCTGGATTCGATCCCACCCTTGGGCAACTTGGTGTGGAGTTTGCACTTTCTCCCTGTGTGGGTTTCCTCCCAGTCCTCTGGTTTCCTCCCACAGTGAAGGTGGGGAGGTTAGGTGGATTGGCCATTGGAAATGCAGAGTTACAGGCATAGGGTAGGGGGTGGATCTGGGTGGGATGCTCTTTGGAGGATCAGTGTGAACGAATAGCCTGCTTCCACACTATAGGGATTCTATGCATATCTCAGACTTCTCATGAACTGGCAGACCTAGAGAAGCTTCACTCCTAATACCGCAAACTTTTGTACAAAAATGGCCTGTTCAAGGATGAATGAGTTAGTGAAGAAGTATGTACTCACCAGAGGTTGGAGGATGATGTTGTCTACCTCACTAGGCATTTGCTTCATATATATAGTTGGGTTTGTGAACACATATTTCCCATTGGACTAAACATGTAAAACATGTTCCCAATGATGAAGGTCAGGAAACCCCATCTACCTGAGAGCTTCTGAAAACTTGATTTCAAGACTTTAACCGACTGTCAGGAAACTTAGCATTCTTCTTCCTGCCCAAATTAGTTCCCCTGTCTGGCGTCTGCTTATTTAAAAGTTACAGGCGGGCCTTGTAGATTCTATTTAATGTGTCTGTGTAACCATGCAATGAGCAATTGCGCTGAAGAGACTCGTGATTTTTTGCAGGATTAGAACTGAGGTGTAGATGGGGAGGAAAAGCTCAAATTAATGTTTTCTGTTCATGCGTCCCAAAGCCTTACACCTTGCAGAATACTTTCCACATACCTCTGCCTATATCTTGTGTTTTTGATGCTGACATACTGGTGCATACACATGCTTCTCAAAAGCTTGCTGTGTAACACATTTGTTGCCACCTCACATTGAGCTTAACACCTAATGAAAGATGTAAATATCAGGCTAAACGTGTTATTTCTTGATTACTGAAAAGTATCTGTTCAGTGAGAACCTGATGCTGAAAATACATTGACATTTTCTCGTTAAATTTTCCACAGAACATTGAATCCAAACGTTAACTGTGTGCATTTTTTTTCATGAAGCATCAGTTCCCTTGACAGAGTGCAATGATTTATATGGCCATTAAATGAAATACCAAAACAAAGCCAAAATCCAGCTTTACAGAGCAAGACCCATGTGGATACTTGGTTGTGCAGCCAATCTTTTGAAGAATTTTATCCTCAGTGGACTTATCATAGTCGTCTTTTTGGAACTGACTGGAGTGTTGGCTCAAGTTCACATTATACTGATAGAGATAATGTGGTTATCCCTGATGAGAACCACCTTTTCACAGCCCATATGAACATAAGGACTTTTTCAGGATGAATTTGGCCTTTACGCCTAATAAGTGGATCTTCTTGCTCATAAAAGGCTCTTAGCTGCCTCTTGAACACATCCATTCAAAATTCTCCCCAAATTCTTTCTCGTGTCAATTGAGCCAAAGTTATGACTTATCTCCGTTCTTGCTCATACTGATTTAGTTTGCAGTTTGTGTAAATATCTTTGAAACATAACTAAACCTTGTATCGGGCTAGCTGATGTGGAGATCAGCTATGTTTCATAGCAAATTCAAAATTTCAAAAATATATTCTTCCAAGAGAGGTAGGCATGAAATTCTGAGGAAGACAGCAACAGAACAATTCATATTGTAATAAAAGGTGTTGGAAATCTGAAATAAAAATAGACAGCGCTGGAAAGCAATAGCAGGTCTGGCAGCATCCGTTGAGAAAGATAGAGTTAACAATTCAAGACCAATATGACTCCTCTTGAGAACAGAAAATTTATATTGTTACTAGAATGTAGAAAAATGCCTAGCAGGATTCATGGAAGTGTAATCCAAATGAATGCCAAGCCAAGAAAGGATGAATAGAGGGGGGTCACCAAAAGCTTGGTCAGATAAGAGAGTTTTTAAGGACTTTCTCAAGAGGATGCTGGAGGGACTGAGAGACTTAGAGATAAAATTCTACAGAGTGAGCTATGATCCAATGGTCAGGGCATGGGAGTGGCAAAGGAGACCGTTAGAGGAACCGAGAGTATGGAAGGTGTGGAGCTTATGCAACTGGAGGAAAATAGAGATGGAAAGCTGTAAGATAAAAGAGTAATTAAAATGCAAAGTGGAGAATTTTAAATTTGAATCACTGAGGAAATAGTAGCAAATGAAGGTTAATGAGATGATGGGTATAAGCAGGATTTGGTACGGATGTTGACAGTTTGGAAAAAAATTCTGTGTTTGTATTTATGTAAATGTACCTTCATAATACAGTCAGTGGTCAGACCGAATGCTAGGAAACCAAAACGTCAATGTGCATTAAGACAGTGAACACAGTAAAACAGTGAAATAAAGCATTCCAAACAAACTGGAGTTATAAGCTATGTAAGTGACAGGTCCAGAAATAACTATTGAGATATACGAGTATGTCACTCCTTATCCAAAGGTACAAAACTCTTTTTGTTAAAACAAAACAGAACTGTTAAGAGGTGGGGGTGGGGCAGGGGGAGTGGGGCTGGTAAGATGATAGTGCCACCTGGCTTGTCTGGATTACGATGCACATTAATGGGAGATCATTATACACAGCAGTTAGAGTTAATTTTAATCTCTTAGAGTTAATTTTGTATCTATGGCCTTTCATCTCTCACTGTCAACTACTAGAAAATCCTGTTTCTACCAACCCTGCATTATTCATTCACAATTGTAACATCTTGTATTGGATCCTTTCTATACAAATCTGGCGGTATTTTCACTCTTCCTTGTGAAAGTGCTTTACTTTTAAAAGGTATTTAAAACCCTTACTCCATTTCTTGGCCATGAATTCTTAAGAACCCAGGTGGAATATTTGCCTTTTTTGTGTGTGTACTGGTTTTGTAAATTAAACTGGTTTGTGGTTGAACAGGCACACCGATCAAACCCATAACAATGGCATTAATAATACCATGCTGTATCCAACTAGTCAATGTGGTATGCCTCATTGCTCAGACCTTCCAGCCCATGCATCATCCTAGAAAATCTCCTCTGCAATCTCTAGTGCAATCACGTTCTTTCAGTAATGTGGTGACCAGAACTGTATGGTGTACTCCAGTTGTGGCCTAGTGTTTTATACAACATAACCTCCTTGCTGTTGTATTCTGTGCTTTTAGCTAATGAAGGCAAGTACCCCATCTGCCTTCTTAATGACTTTACCTTCCACATTCAGAGATTTGTGCAAAGCAAGGTCCCACTGATTTTCAGTACCTTCCAGGGTCCTACCATTCATAGTACAATCCCATGGCTTGTTAACCCTCTGCATGAATGTTCCTTTACATTTTTTCCAGGTCGAATTGTATTTGTCACTGCTCTGCCTAGCTGATCAGACCATTGCTATTCTCCTGCTGTTTATGTCAATCATAGGAACAGCGGAAGGCCATTCAACCCATCGAGCTGCCCAGCATTCAGTATAATCACGGCTGGTCAAAAATGCCTTTAAATCACCCATCCCCATAACCATGTGTAGTATTGGAAATCAGAAATCTATCAATCTCTACCTTTTGAACATACTCAAAAACTGAGCTTTCACAACCCTCTGAGCAAAAATGACTCATCTTAATTGGCACCCCACTTATTTTTAAATTGTGCCTCGTGGTTCTAGATTCTGCAACTAGGGGAAACATCATACCTTTATGTACCCTACCTATCCCTCTAAGCAATTTGTAAGTTTCAATGAGATCACCTCTCATTCTCTGAACCCCTAGAGAATACAGATCCAATTTGCCCAATTTCTCTTCATAGGACGGTCCCAATACCCTGGGAAGAAGTTTACTGAACCTTAATATCTTTCTGAAGATAGAGGTCAAAACTGCATACAGTACTCTAGATGCAGTCTAACCAAGCTCCTACACAATTGAAGCAAAACTTCACTGCTTCTGAACTCAAATCTTCTTGCTGTTATCCCCTGCATCTGTAGCCTTCAGTGACTTATTGACAAGATGATCCAAAAATATGCCAACAATTTCCAACTCTTACCATTTGACCACACTTTTTCCACATTATATTTCAATATTTATGTTCACTATGTTTGTCCAAATCCTGCTGAAGTTGCTTTATATCTTCCTCACAACACACATTCCTATTTATTTCTGTATCATCTGCAAATTTGAAGTTTGTATTTGATCCCAACTCCAAATCATTGATATATTATGGTGAAGAGCTGGGCCCCAAGTACTGAACCTTTTGGTACCTCACTAGCCACAGTCTGCCAATGCAAGACTGACTCATTTATTCCTGCTGTCTGTTTTCTGTCTATTAGTCAATCCTTAATCCATACTACTAAATTATTTCCTATACCATGTGCTTTAATCTTTCTAAGCAGCCTCCTGAGGGAAATGTTAAAAATAGTTTTCTGAAAATTTAAGTATGCTTCATCCAGTTATCAATTCTGTTAGTGACATCCTCAAAAAAGTCCAAAAAGCTCATCAAAAACCATTTCCCATTCATAAATCCATGCTGACTTTGCCCAATCAGATCATTATCGAACAGATACTGGCAGCATCTGTGAAGAAAAAATCAGAATTAATGTTTTGGGTCTAGTGCCCCTTCCTCAGATTTCCCCTTCCTCTATTTATCAATCCTTTATAATAGGTTTTAACATTTGTCCTACTACTGATGCAGGGCTAACCATTCTGTAGTTCCCTGTTTACGCTCTCACTCCCTTCATTTGCTACTTCCCAATTCACAGGAATTATCCCAAAATCTATAGAGCTTTGGAAAATAATCACCAATGCATCAAGTATCTCTATAGCTGCCTCTTTCAGTGCTCTGGGGTGTGGAATATCAGGTATTGGGGATTTAGCAACCTTCAGCTCCTTACAAAGCCTAATTTCCCTCAACTCCTCATTTGTCCTAGCCACTTAGATATCTAGTTCTGCCAACCTCACCTTCCCTTAACAAATCCATGCTGATTGTCTCTGTCTCTGTCTCTGTCTCTGTCTCTGATTAATCCATGTTATTCCAAGTACAGATATATTTTGTTCCTCAGAATTCTTTCTCTTAACTTTCTCATTGTTGAGCTGACACGATCTGGCCTGTAATTGTGCGGCCCATCCCTTCTGTTTTTAATAATGGGACAATGTTAGCTGTCTTCCAGTCCTCTGGCACCTCATCTGTAGACACAGAATTTGAAAATTACTGCCCTGGCCTTGGTATCTCCTCACTTGCCTCCCTCAACAGCCTGGGATGCAACTCATCCTGGCCTGTGAACTTATGTATTTTCAAAGCTGTTAAACCTGTTAGTACCTGCACTCTTCCAATGTTCCTCAGTCCTCCAGTCACTACCTGTGTCGTACTTTTCCATTTTGAAGACCAACACAAAGTATTCATTGAGAACTCTGCCCATGTCTTCTGGGTCCACACACAGATTATCTCTATGCCTCCTAATGGGACCTACACTTTCCCTAGATCAAGGGTCAAGACTACTCTGGAGTTGGTGATGCTCCCTGACCAGAACTACATTTGCCTGTGTAGGATACAGGGAGGCAGACACCTGCCTCAGCAGCCCAGACTAGAGAGAAGGACTTGGACAGATATCACACAGCCTACCTGATGCATGTGCTCCAAAATGAGATTTGGAGAAGGAACCCACAATTGGATCAAATTCTGTACAGAAACATCAGGAGCGCAGTTTTAATCAATGGGTGGGAATCAGAAAGATTTCCGATGAAATCTGGATTCAGTTTTGTCCATCCAGTTCATGCGTTGTACAGAACAATTTGTTGATTCCATCAGGATGTTTGCAGGGCATAAGAAGGTAATGATCCTGGGTAGCAGAGACAATCCATTCAAAGCTACATGGATGATGTCACTGTCTTCTGCTTAAATCTGTTGTCAGTGCAGAGACTGATGAGCATCTGTGGTCAGTTTAAATGAATGTGGGGAGTTAAAGCAAATCAAGACAAAAGCAAGGCTATGTTTCTTAGGAAATGATTCATTGTGTACCTCACTGTCAGATCTAATTAACTAAAAGTCCTGGGGATATGGTACAGAGGGGCTTGGGCATGTACTAAAAACTGGAGGAGTGAGCAGTGATGGTAAAGACTAGTATGGGGGTTGCGGGAGGCATGACACTCCCACTCCCAGAACCTGGTATGATGTCCCCTGAATGTTGCTCTACATGGCACAAGGCTAACCCAGTCCTCATTCCTACACCATGATGAACAACCAAGTCACTTTCCTCCTTATCTGGAGGTTGAAATGGGCAGCATAGACAGGGATATGATGTAGAAAATTCAAAGGGAGGAAATCATATTGAATATTCTTTATCCTGAGAGTCAAATTTGTGTGCTAGAAGCCCTACGGGAGAAGGAGATGGCAGATTGTGTCTGATTATTTCCCGAGCAGACTATCAAAGTCATACGTCAGAATACCTCATTTCCAGAACTTAGAAACAAACATCAGACGTAGCTAGGCAGGTCATGAGAAAGTCCTTTCCTATCAGAATTTCTACATTATCTGGAGTCCCACCCTTTCTTAACATTTCCGTCAAAGTAGCTGTGGTGAGGAAGAGAGTGTTATTTACCTCCTTGTGAAATGTACCTTTGCAAAGATGGCCCGGCCAGTGATTTTTATACAGCTTTGTCCTGAACAGCACTGAGATGCAGGATTCTGTGCTCTAAAATGTCTTTTCTATGGATGCACAATAAGACAAACATCAACTGCACTTGGAGGACTATCAACTCAGTGAAAGAATCTTTCTGGTTTGCCCAAAACCTGTTGGTCTTCCAGTGCAGAGTTGGTTTCGACTAAGTCATGCACACTGTCAAATTCAAGGTCCTGGGCTACGTGCTGATGGGTGCACTAAAATCCAGAGCAGCCACTGCAGAGGCACAGTGAGAAAAAGCCAAGACCTTTCATCTATTAGTACACCAATAGCAGGTAGAACCCTGCAGGCTGTGTGCTTAACAAGGAACTTGAACACCAAGAAAGTTGGGATTGTATTAAGGCAACACTTAAGGATGGAAAATGCTGCTTCGAGACAAATTGAACTTTAAGTTATTTTAATTCATTCATGGGATGTGGGTGTCGCTGGCTGTGCCAGCATTTATTGCCAATCCTTAATTGTCCAATAGGGCAGTTGAAAGTCAACCATATTGCTGTGGGTCTGGAGTCACATGTAGACCAGACCAGGTAAAGATGGCAATTTACTTCCCTCAAGGACATGAGTGAAACAGGTAGATTTTTCCGACAATTGAAAATGGATTCATAGTCATCATTAGACACTTAATTCCAGATTTTTTTGTAATTGAATTCAAATTCCACCATCTGCCGTGGTGGGATTTGAACCTGGGTCCCCAGAACATTACTTGAGTCTCTGGATTAACAATCCAGTGATAATCGCACAAGTTCACCTGCCCTTTTAATGCACTTTCTAAAACTTTTATGTTGAAATATCTTGTAATGTATTTTCATAAATTTTATGAATAAAGTATACTTTTGGGGAAATCACAGCCAAAAGCTTTAGTCAATTCCTGTTAGTACAAAGCGTATCCATCAAAAAGCCCTCAGTCGTGCCTCCTTTTAGCAAAGCACAAAAGCGCTTTTGTTTGCGGATCTTTACCAGGCTAAAATTTCAGAGGAACTTTGAGAAGGCTTGGCTCCCAGGCGTGCAACATGGAGGCTATGTGGATACATCATGGCACTCAGGAACCAAATCCCCAGCTTTGCATAAATTGCCTGTGGATTACTCAGAGTTGAAGGTTAAGGGAGTAAATCCTAACAAAACATCTAAAGTGGAGCCCAAAGGTGGACTGATATCCAAATATATCATCTTTGTGGCAGCATCTAGAGCCAAACATTTTGCATTCAGCAGGAGGACCAATCAAGCCTACTGGTCACCCAGCACCCACCTCAACCCAGGCAGCCCCTGACCCATAAGGTGCTGACTCATCTCAGTCCATCTGCTTCAATGGCTGCTTGGAGTTTAGAGTCCCTGATCAACAAGTGGATCGAATCCATTGCACCAGGAAAGCAAGCAGAATGGTAAAAATGACACCGACATTTCAAGCTGGAATGCCATAAGCATTTGGAAAGGGTTGATGGATACCTTGCAGCTGGTATATTAACTTGTGCAAGAGAGCTGTAATTGACATGGAATTTGACAGACTGAACATCAACATAACTTCGAGACAGAAAGGACTGCAGATGCTGGAACCTAGAGACAATAAACGTGGAGCTGGAAAAGCACAGCCGGTCAGACAGCATCCAAGGAGCAGGAAAGTCAATATTTCGGGCTGACCCCTTTGTCCAGTCCTGGTGAAGGATTTCAGCCCAAAACATTGACTTTCCGTTGCTTGGATACTGTCTGACTGGTTGTGCTTTTCCAGCTCCGCATTCATCAATATCACTTCCCTGCAAGAGACCAGGCTCAATGAGAGTCGATTACCAGAAGAAAAACGTTGTATGTTCATCTGGCTGGGAAAGAATTCAAAGGGAGCTTGTGAGCATGGTGTAGACTTCGCTGTAAGGAACTCACAACTCTGTGTTTCTTCCATCTGTCTCTCAACTCAAACAGGGACAGTTAACCTCATTGGAAATATCTATGATTCAACGCTGTGACCCACTATTGTGGTGAATGACCAGTTCTTTGAGAAGCTTGATGCTGCTATTGGCAGAATTTCTAAATCAGAACATTGATAACTATTTGGGGATTTCAATGTAAGATCGGGCATGAATCATGACCCTCCTGCCTCAGACATCATGACCTAGGAAAGATAAATGAGATGAAGAGAGACTACTGAACTTGGCATGACTAACACCTTGGCCTGTCTAGTGATTAGAAGTAGAAGATACATTGTATCCAGAGAGTACTTAAGGAAGAGGCACTGTTCTCAGATGACAAGAAGGCTTAGTGTATGATGGCAACAATTACATTTGGTCAGGCATAATTTCTAAGATCTTAGGAAGCTGGTGCAAATGTATCTGCTCCCTCTGAAAGCTAGAGTAAAACTCCTTGCCTTGACCTGCATACTGTGTGTGACATCTGTAGAATGGATGAAACCAAAATAATGTGAACATTAACTCCTGCAGAACCTATACATCTCATCAACCTCCACCCCCCAGCCCCCACCCCGATCAAGCTTTATTCCCCATAGTTAACTCTGTACAATCATATATATAATTACATTAACATTTACCTATACCGCATCTCCCACAAATCTCAGATTTCAGAAATGCAGACAGTCTAGCTATTTTATACATTTCTCAGTTTCCCTCTCTTCCCAAAGAGAGGGAATTATTGAAGAATGGTAGATCTCTTCCTTGAGGCTGGTACACCCTGGTTCTGACCTTCATTTATCTGCTGAAGGAATTTTATTTTGTGGATATCCTTCATGGATGGCATTGTTCTTTATAGTCAGTGTTGTTAATTTATCATTATCTAGAAAACCCACAACCTTCTGAATTCCCTTTGCACAGACTCTCTTCTCTGCCAACTCAAGTTGTTGTTCCATGTCTAGGAACCTTTAACTTTTTGAATATCCATCATGGGACTTCTGTTGAACCTAACCATTCCTTTCATGTTAGATTCTAGATTTCAGGACCATTCAAATCGCTGTCTAATTGGAAGAGTGGCCCCTGTTTCACAGTATCTGGGTGCTTAGATGAGGCAATTTTTGTTTCATAACCATGTCATGTATCTGGGGATGTTAGTGGTCTGGATCCCGTGGAGTCATATGTAAGTTATCTTCCCCCAGTTGTTGATCAAACTGGATGCCTTTAGCCACTCATTGGGTTGCTTGACTGACAGTTGAAGTAAACATTTTTCAGAAACCAGTCATCTTACTGAAAGATTGCTACTGACTTTGCACATCCCTGTCACTGGCACTGACAGTTCTGCTGTCTGAAGATGATCAGGAGCAGTTTCCTAAAGGTGCTCAAGTGGGTTGTGCTGCTCCTACCTGATCTCGGTATTCACTTCACCTTGCATGTTTTGTTTGGTTTTAGTGACTGATCTGTCCATATTGATTACAGGAATGCTTTCCAGCACTTACAATCCTGTACAATTTCAGATTTTGCAATGAGATATGAGATTCTCAATCTCTAAGGGAGGTAAATAAAATCTTTGCACCAGTCTTCATGGTAGCAATAGCATTCTAAAATTATGATATGTTTGGCAGGCAAAAGGAGGAGAGGAAATAAATACAATAACTATCACTGGAGAAAAAAAATGCTAGGGAAACTATGGGGTTAAATATCGCTAAGTCCACCAGACCTGATGGAATGCATCCTAGGATGTTAAAGGGAGATAATGGATGCACTGGTAGTAACCTTCCAAGAAAAGTCCTAGTGGATTGGAAAGCTGCCAATATGACCTTTTATTTAAAAAGTGAAGGAGGCAATAAAAAGGTAACTACAGGCAAGTTGGATTAACATGTGCCATTGTGAAAATTTTAGAGTCTATGATAAAGGATGCTATAGTAGAGCACTTAGAAATACATAATAAAATCAAACAGAGTCAGCATGGTTTCATGAAGAGGAATTCATTGAGGAGGTAACAAGACGAGGAAGCGGTAGATTTACTATATTTGGATTTTTAGCAAGCTTTTGATAAGATACCAGACATTAGGCTACTTAATAACATAAACCACTTCCAACACCATGTACTCTTATGAACATAGATAGAAGATTGGAAAACTAATTGAAGACCGAGAGGTGAGATAACGAGGGCATTTTCAAGTTGGCAATGTGTAACTAGTGGAGTGCCACAGGGATCAGTGTTGGGGCCACAATCATGTACAATACATATTAATGACTTGGATAAGGAAAATGGATGCAGTACCGCCAAGCTTGCAGATAACACAAAAATAGGTGGGAAGGCAATTGGCGAGGATGAGAAAGAGTCTGCAGAGGGTTATATAAAGGTTAAACGTATATGACACAAGAATTACGGAAAGCCAGAACAGAACTCCTTGTCTTGACCCACACATTGGGTGTGATATCCGTTGGTTTCACCCATTCAATCTAACGTGAACATGTGGATGAAAGATTTCTTCTGAAAATCTCCTCTCAACCTCTTGCCTTTGACTTTAAAATTATGCCTCCTTGTTATTGACCCCTTAACTAAGGGCAACGGCTGCTTTCTATTCAACTTCTTCATACCCCTCCTAATGTTATACACCACAGTCAGGGTCCCCTCTCAGCCTTCTTTGTTCTGAAGAAAACAATACATACTTATCAATATCCTGACATCCTGGTGAATCTCCATTGCAATCCCTCTGGTGCGATCACATCCTTCCCTATAGTGTGGTCACCAGAACTATATAAGGTACTCTAGCTGTGACCTAATCAAAGTCCTGTACAGCTCCAACATAACCTGTCTCCTCTTATAATCAGTGCCACCATTGATAAACACAAGTGTTATGTATGCTTTCTGAATTACTTTATTAACTTGCCCTGCTGCCTTCAGGGATCTGTGGAAAAGTACCCCAACGTCCCCTGTTCCTCTGAGGTTCCTGGTATCCTGCCAATCATTGACTGCTCACTTGTCTTGTTACATTTTCTAAAGTGCATCATGTCAGACTTATCAGGGTTAAATTCCCTCAGTTAGTGATCTGCCCATCTGACCAATCAATCTACATGCTCTTGTAATCTAGGATCTTCCTAACTGTCAACCAACTAGTCAATCTTTATTTCATCTATAAACTTATTTAACATCCCCTGACATTTTCTTCTATATTATTTACATCTAATGTGAACAGTATGGGACTCAGCACTAATCCATGTGGTATGCCATAGGACACTGGCCTCCAGTCACACAAACAGCCTTCTACCACCATCCTCTGTCTCCTACCACTAAGTTAATGATGGATCTAACTTATCGGGTTACTTTGGATCCAATATTCTTTTGCCTTCTCTATCAGTCTCCCATGTGGAACTTTGTCAAATGCTTTGCTGAAATCTGTATAAGCTGGATAAACCGTACCACCATTGGCTACCTGGTCACCTCCTCAAAAAGTTCAATCAAATTTGTTAGGTATGACCACCCTCTGACAAGGCAATGCTGACTATCCTGAACAAACCTTGCCTCTCCAAGTGAATATTAATTTTTTCCTTCAGAATTTTCTCTGACATTTTCCCTTCCACTGAAGTGAGACTCACTGGTCTGTAATTCCCTCGTTCATCTCTACTGGTTTCGCCATTTGCTAGGTTTCACTAGTTAAGCCAGTATTTACCACCCATCCCTAATGGCCATGCAGATGGTGGTGGTGAGTTGCATTCTTGAACCGCTGCAGTAAATGAGGTTGTCGGACACCCACAGTGCTGTTGGGAAGGGAGTTCCAAGATTTTCCCTCAGCAACAATGAAGGAATGGTGGATATACTTCCAAGTCAGGATAGTGTGTGACTTGGAGGGGAACTTGCAGGTGGTGGTGTTCCCATATATCTCTGCTGCTCTTGTCTACGTGGTGGAAGGTATGTGTTTGAAAGGTGCTGTCAAAGGAGCCTTGGTTTCAAATGGAGCCTTTTTTATAGCGATTCCTTTGTTTCAAATAAAGCTTTTGTTTCTGATAGATCTGTTGTCTCTTGTAGTCTCTGTTTCCTAAAATTCCTTATTTAGAAGGATATCTGGATGTTCTGCAGAAGTTGTAATGAATAGTCACTTTAAAACTGCTGAGCAATTTGTTGGACTATGACCGCTGTCGGCTGATAGTTTAAGAGGCTTTGGAAGAGACCAACAGAAATAAAAGCTCAGCCGGCTGAAAAAAGAACCCAGAAAATGCCATGGGCAGCAAATCCTTCGCCCTTTCAGACAACTGTCTTCTCCTGTAGCAGTCTTTGCCACATTTGCTATGCCAGAATGGGGCTCCTGTGATGCTTAACACGGAGTTGACTATCCTAGCGCAGATGAAGGCTGTCAATGTCAATTTAAATCATACAAAATAATTATTTTTATACTTCCTGACGTTTGTCTAAGAGGATTTGTGATTGAGCGGTATCATTCCCTTAGGGTAGAAACTTGAGGGTCAAGTCTCACATCAGGAATTGATGGTTACAGAAGGTATGTCATAATATGGCCAAAGTATTGATATTTATCTGTAATTCCTTGTGATACACCCATGGAAAGCTAATAGAATGTTACAGTTTATTGTGAGACGAAATATACACAAACATGGGAAGATTACAATTCGTTACACATGGAGTACTGTGTACAATATTGGTCTTATTATTTAAGGATACTTTAAGCATTGGAGAAGATTTACGACACTAATACGTGGAATGGGCAGGTTTTTATATGAGGAAGGGTTGGACAAGCTGGACGTTTCTGCTGAGGTTTACAATCGTAAGAAGCATATTGATTGAAAGGAATAAGATTCTGAGGGGCCATGACAGGATAGATATGAGAAAGGGTGTTTCCAGTAATAGCAGAATCTATAAGTGGCATCACTGTTTAAACATAAGTGGTTGTCCATTGAAAACAAACATAAGGTGAAACAGTTTCATACAGGGGGTCATGGGTTTTTGGAACTCTCTTCCTGAATATGTAGTACAAGCATAATCTTTGGATATTTTCAAAGCAGAAATTGATAGATTCTTGGTAAACAAGGGGCAAAAGGTTATCCGGGGGAAGTGGGAATATAGATTTGATGTTAACTTCAGATTAGCCATGATCTCATTAAATGATGGAGCAGACTCGGGGCTGAATGACCTACTTCTGCTCCTTATTCATATGTTTGTATGTATGCTCAAGGGTTTCCTAGTTAGCCAGTAACACATGGGAGTTGCAGTTCAACACTCTTCCAAATTAAAAGACTCCACACATGGGCTCTTTACATAAGTGTCATCTTTCTTTCAGGGGATTATCACACACTGTCTGCAGGTTTACCCATTAACACTTCTACCAGCATTATGGTTATTTCAGTTTTAAAAATGTCTTACCTAAGTTAAACACTTTTTTAACTTTCCATTTTATTTCAAACCTAATATTAAATTAATTAATGTTTTGGTCACTATTTGCAACATATTCCCTAACTATCAGATTGATAACAACTTCTCTTTTGTTGGTCATCATTAAATCTAATATAGTCCATTTCCTTGTTTGTTGTAAAATTGTTTAACTTTAGGAAGCTGCTCTGAAGATCATAGAGACACAGACTTGTTACAGTGTAGAAGGAGGATGCTCAGCTCATCATGTCAGCACTGGCTCTCCAATCAATTATTTACTTGGAGCCATTCTTTTGGCTCCTACTTAAAGATCCGCATGTACTTCCTTACAGATAAGCAATCTAATTAGTTTTTGAATACCTTGATTGGATCTGCCGATCTCAGGCAAAACATTTCAGATGTATCCTAGCAATATATTCTAGAAATGCACTAGCCACCTAATGAGAGTCATGCAGCACAGAAACAGGCCCTTCAACCCACCATATCTACGCCGGCCAACAAACACCAAAGTATGCCATACCCTGGCATTTGAAGACCTTGCTAATGTTCTTTAGGGAAGGAAACTGCCATCCTTACCTGGTCTGCCCTGCATGTGACGCCAGACCCATAGCAATGTGGTTTACTCTTACCTGCCTTCTGGGCAATTAGGGATGGGCAATAAATGCTGCCTAGCCAATGATGCCCTCATCCTGTTAATGAAAAAAAGAATGTGTGCTGACCATCCCTGATCAATCTCTGTCTTTCCAAATATTGATTAATCCCATCTGTCGGAATTTTTTCCAGTCATTTCCCTACCACTGACGTCCAACTAACTGGTCTGCAATTATCCGGCCTATCTCTGCTGCACTTCTTAAACAAAAGGAATCACATTAGCTATGCTTCAGTCATCTGGCATTTCACATGTGGCCAGTAAAGTATTAAATATCCCTGCCAGGGCCTTAGTAATCTCCTCCTTTGCCTCACAGATCAGCCTTGGATACATATCATCAGGCCCTTGAGATTTATGCACCACCAAACATCTAAAATCTCCTCCTTAGTAATCTCAGCATGTTCTAGAACATCTCTATCCCAACTGAAATCCCTGGTGACAATGTCTTACTCTGCTGTGAATACAGATGAGAAGTTTTTTTTAAGACCTCGCCCATATCTACTGACTCAATGCACAGTTTGCCCCTTTCATCTCTAATAGATCATACCCTTTCTCTGGTAATCCTCTTGCTCTTAATATGCATATAAAAAGTTTTGAATACTTTTCTTGATACAATCCGCCAAAGATATTTTGTGGCGCCTCTTTGACCTCTTAATTTATAAGCAATCTCCAGCACTATCTCTATGTTGGAAGGGCCTTCCCTGCTTTTAATACACTGTACCTGACATCTGCATCCTTCTTTATCTTTACCAAACCCATGATATTCCTTGATTTCCAAGGTTGCATGGACCTGCTGGCCCTGAATTCTCACTATACTGCTTTTAAACAATTCCCACTTTCCAAATGCAGAATTACCTGCAAGGAGTTGCTCCCAGTTTATGCTTTCCAGCTCCTATTTAATGATACTAAAATTGGCCTTCCCTCAGTTTAAACACTCAGTTGGGGTGGAAGTGACCTAGGCAAGAAAGATAGATTTCACCTGAATTGGAAGGGGACTAATATCCTGGTGGAGAGATTTGCTAGTGTTACTCTGGAGTGCTACTGGGTTCTGACGAAGGGTCACTGGACCTGAAACGTGAAGTCTGATTTCTCTCCACAGATGCTGCCAGACCTGCTGAGCTTTTCCAGAAATTTCTGTTTTTGTTCCTATTCCTAAACTCACTAGTGTGCGGCACTAGAAGTATTTCAGAGATTACAACCTTAGTGATTGTAGTGATTGGAACAAGGCTGGTCAGATGGATCTCATTGAGTATGTATTCCCTGATTGAGGTGATTAACCTGGGCCAAACGAGGAGTCTTGGCTGACAGATATAAACTTGATTGGTGACCAGAGTTGGGGATGTGCTGGGTGGCATGGGCATGGGCTGGATGCCACTGCAGGAATTGGCAGAACAGTGGTAGACATTTGGCACATGACCGCTGCCATCCAATCCCTTAAAATAGCAGTGCTCAGACCTGATATTGTGCACCAGTTGGAGGATGCTCATTTGCAGTGGAATCTTGTCTGTACATACCCCAGACAGAATTTCACATTGGCCCTAGGCACCTGTGCCACACACCTTGCCTCTGAGACATATGTTGTATGAGGTTGTTGACTTGCTCGCCAAGCTGGCTTGTCCTCATTCAGACGTTTCATCACCATACTAGGTGACATCATCAGTGGAGCCTCTGATGAAGCGATGTTATTCTATTCTGCTTGGAATTTATATTGCCTGGTCTGTTATGGGGAGTTGTGTCATTTCTGGTTTTGTACTGTATGGGTTTGTATCTGGGGTCCAGTTCTATATGTTTGTTGATTGCATTAAGGGTGGAGAACCATGCCTCTAGGAATTCCCGTGCATGTCTGTGTTTGGCTTGCGCTATGATGGTTACCTTGTCCCAGTTAAACTGATGGCCTTCATTGTCTGAATGTACTGATATAAAGGAAAGTTCATCATGCCGTTTTGCTGCTAGCTGATGTTTGTGTATTCTGGTGCCTGGTTTCCTTCCTGTTTGTCCGACCGATGAAACAACAACCCGAGCTACAGATCTTTGCCAAGACTTTAAACATACGTTGTATGTCCTTGAAGGAAGCAAAACGGCAAGCTCAGTATAGACTGGTAGACAAGCAGGAGGCTGGAAGAACACAGCAATCCAGGCAGCATCTAGAGGAAAAGAGAAATCAACGTTTCGGGTATTACCCTTCTTTAGTCCATGCTACCAGACACTGCCTGGCTTGTTGTGTTCTTCTAGCCTCCTGTTTGTCTACCTTGGATTCCAGCATCTGCAGTTTTTTTTGTCTATGTATAGACCAGTGCTACGCACCATCTACTACTTCTCCTTCATCCATTGCCCGATTTACCTCCAGGCAGTGGGGATCCCCAGTGGCGGGCTCTCTCTGCACGAGTCCTCCCTCTTTCCCTCAGGGATCTAGGGTGGAGGATGTTGCATGCAGCAGTACCCTGTAACCACAGATTGTGGTGATGCATACACTCCCAGCCCAACTGTTTGTTTTACGTGCTGTGAAGTCTGTGGTCCCTGTGTACACTGGTTGTGGGCATTTGCAGTCCCTTTTTAGTTATCTGAGGAACCTTTGGCTGTACTTCAGTTCCACGTTCCGCATCTTTGGGCACCTGATGTGGGCAGGTCAGAGGATCTCCTTGTGGGTCTGCTCCTGGGACTGGCCAGACTGCCTATAAACAGGTCCAGGCAGCAGGCCTTGGAGGGGATCATTTCGGCCGACTGTCTGTCCCTGTTCTGCGGCTATGTTTGAGCCTGGGTGTCCTTAGAGAGGGAGCACGCAGCGTCCACCAATGCTCTTGATGCTGTTAGGGAGAGGTGGGCAACGTGTGGGTGGAGTGCTATATTTCCCCCTCCAATTCTACTTTGATTTAATCCCTATCCTCCCCCTTCACTTTTCTCACATAAGCATTGCCCCAATCAGGCTTTGCTTGTTACTGGTTCCCTGACCACAGGAGTATTTTTTTCTGGCGATGGATGTATTGAATTAAATTATTTGCACAATGGTGTCTTCACTGAATCCTTGCACTTACACAAGCACGGAGTGCTATGAGAGAAAATAAGCACTATTGCTGTATAGTGGTAATGTGGGGGTAAGGCAAAACAGGAAAAAGGGAAAAAGAAAGTATAAACGGGGATTTAGAATCCCCTCAGTTCACGGGATTGACTCAAAAAAAAAAGTCTTGATGGAGTGGAATTGGTCGAGAAAGATTCGGCTTGATTGGCTCGATATCTTTCAATTAGAAAATAGCTGTACAAGTGAAGTCCTAATTAAATAGAACGTAGAACAGTACAGTACAGGCCCTTCAGCCCATGAGGTTGTGCTAAACTTTTACCCGAATCCTAAGGTCTCTCTAACCTCCACCCCTACCTTATACTATCATCCATATGCCTATCTAATAGCCGCTTAAATGGCCCTAATGAGGCTGACTCCACTACCCTCTCTGACAATCTATTCCATGCCCCTACCACTCTCTGAGTGAAGAACCTACCTCTGACATCTCCCCTGTATCTACTTCCACTCACTTTAAAACTATGCCCCCTCGTAATAGCTACCTCCATCCTAGGATGTTTTTCAGGAAGACTTAAGGACTATCAAAGGAGTCAAGGCCACCTTACATGTTGACCAGGAAGCAATTCCATGATTCTGCAATGCCCACCCAATGCCATTTGCCTTTCGTGCAGAAGTAAAGGCAGAAATCAGGAGGCTGGAGAGTGAAGAAATTATCAAACCTGTCCAGTTTGTGGAATGGGCAGCACCAGTCATATCCATTGTGAACCCTGACCTGTTGGGTCAACTTTGTGGGGATTTTAAGGAAATGGTAAACTGCTTCTTGCAGCTGGATAAATACCCAATCCCTCACATAGAGGACTTGTACGCAAAACTGGGGGGGTAGGGTGGTGTCTGTCCTTCATGAAGCTGAACATGAACCGTCTGTACCTGAGATTGTGACTAGATAAGGAGTCCCAGAAGTATGCCACAATTAATAAGGGTTTGCACCCATGTAGAAGACTGCCATATCGGGCATCATCAGCCCGTCCCCTTTTCTAGCAGACGATAGAGAACATTTTACAAGGCCAGGTTGCCGTTTATTTGAATGATGAGAGAAAACCAGGGAAGACCAATAAAGAGCACTTGGACATAGTGCTTAAACATTTCTCCTAGGCAGGTGTGCGCCTTAGAAGGGAAAAATGTGTATTCCAGGGCAACAGAGTCAAAAGACTGGGCTACACCCTTTGGAAGATAAAGCAAGGGTGATCAAAGGTGCCACATCTGTACCGGAACTTGGGTTTTTCCTCAGGTTAATGAATTATTATGGAAAATTCATATGTGACCTGGCCTCCATCTTGGCAGCCTGTCGCCTGCCATTGAAAAAAGGTCACCCTCGGAAATCGTCACATCCTATATTCATTCATGGGATGAGGGCATTGCTGGCCAGGCAGCATTTATTGCCCATCCCTAATTGCCCAGAGGGCAGTTAAGAGTCAACCACATTGCTGTGGGTTTGGAGTCACATGTAGGCTGGACCAGGTAAGTTTTCTAATGGCAGTTTCCTTCCCTAAAGAACGTTAGTGATTTTCCTGATAATCAGCAATGGATTCGCAGTTGTCATTACATTCCTAATTCCATATATTTGTTGAATTCAAATTCCACCATCTGTCATAGCAGGATTTGAACCCAGGTCCACAGGATATTATCTGGGTCTCTGGATTAACGGTCTGGAGATAATACCACTAGGCTATTGCCTCCCCCTATTGCTAAGAAGTAAACTTTAGGGAAGTGAAAAAGCAGCTACTGTTGTGTAAAGTTTTGGCCCACTACAATCCCAAGCGAAATGTGGTGCTGATATGGAACGCCTCCTCCTATGGTATCTGGATAGTGTTGGTCACTAGTGGCCCAGTTTGGAGGAATGCCAGTGATTAGTGTATGCTTCCTGGACTTTGGGTGATGCCAAATGCAATATGCCCAGAGAGAGAAGGAATGTTTGGCAGTCATCTTTGGTGTGAAAAGGTTCCACCAACACCTTAACAGACGTAAATTTGAAATAGTAACAGACCACAAACCCCTGCTAGAGCTACTTCAAGAGGACAAAGGGCGTGTCACCCATAGTTTTATTATGAATTTGGCAGTGGGCCCTTTTACTCAGTGCAAACAATTACAAGTTGGAACATAGTCTGGCAGGCCATGTGGCACATTCAGATTCCTTGACCTGCCTCCTGCTGGCAGATGCACCACTGGTGGTGCCACTCCTGGAAGATTCTGGTCTAGTTTTAAACTTTCTGGGCACCCTTCCAGTCACCGCTGACAATATCCTACTGCGGACACGAAAATATTTAGTCCCGGTAAAACATAAAAAGGCCATCCCAACCAGAATTGAAACCTTTCTGGACCAGGCGTGACTACATCACTATAGAGGATGGCATAATATTATGGGGAGCAAGACTGATTGTCCTGAGTAAAGATTGCCACCAGGTACTAGCTGAACTCCACCAGGGTCATCAAGGGTTGCCAGAATGAAGATATTGACAAGAGGTTATGTCTGGTGGCCAGGGTTGGATGTCAACATAGCTGCATTGGTGGATCAGTGCACAGAGTGCCAAAAAGGACAAAATTTACTGTCAGCGGCTCCCCCACATTTGTGGGAATGGCTGAGTAAACCCTGGACTTGGTTACACGCCGACCATGCCAGTCCTTTGATGGGCTCAATCTTCTTGGTCATTGTAGATGCCCATTAAAAGTGGTTCGTTGTGCATAGAGTTCATTCATCAAACTCAGGGATAACGATTGAAAAGCTGCGAGCATCAATTGCAATTCACAGACTTCCGGAAATATTGGTCACTGACAATCGAACATCATTTTCAAGCAGGGATTTTGAGTATTTCCAAAAGTTGAATGGTATTTGCCATGTTTGGGCAGCTCCATACGATTCATTAGTCAATGGTTTAGCAGTAAGAGCAGTCCAAACATCAAAGGCAGGCTTAAAGAAATAGCCTACAGCTTCATTCAATACCAAACTGTCCTGGTTCCTGTTTGATTATAGGATCACTGTTCAAGCAAATATAGGGATAGCTCCAACAGAGTTGCTAATGGGGAGAAGACTCCACATTAGGTTAAAGCTGATATCCCTGAACCTGGGGGTGGGGAGGTGTGGAGGGAGAAACAGCATCAGGAGAACCATTGACAGCCACATCCCTTCCCCAAAGAGAGACAGAGAGAGTTTACTTCAGGGGACAAAGTTTGGTGTCGAAACCACAGAAATGGCCCTGTATGGGTACGAGGCAAGGTCAACATGAGGTCAGATCCCGGGACATACAAAGTTCTGATAGGTGAGGAGGTCTTGAATGAACATATGGATCACCTGAAAACTACGACCTCTCAAACAGCACAGAACCAAAACATACCCGGCCCCTCAGAACACAAGAATGGTTGTTAGGAACCGTGGGTTCACCGGCTCCATCTTGCGTCAAAGAAACCTCATAGTCTGAATTAGATGCAGCCTCGATACTGTAACCACATGAAGAAGAGAAAGAACTTCTTCTGAGACCCTCTGGGTGCAAGAGATGGGCTACGGTCCAGTACATGCTGCCCATATCCAAGTCAAAGTTGGAGGAACTGGGCCTGGGGTGAAAATGTCCCAGGAGAAGCTACAAGAAAAAGGATAGGCCTACATCCCCGGCCTTGGGTGGAGGGGGAGCGATGTAGTGATTAGAACGAGGTCGGCCCGGTGGATCTCATTGAGTATGAGTTCCCTGACTGGGGCTGTTAACTTGAGCCAACAGGGAGCCCTAGCTGACAGATATAAACAGGAGTCTCAGAGATTCTCTTAATTTTAGAGACTGGCCCTGAGCTAGCCAATCAGCGCCGACGTATTGTGTACGTGTGAATAAAGGTGACGGGATACCAGCCTCCATGGTGTTATTTCAGGAGTCTTCTTCTTTAGTCTACTATCTAACTTTGTCAATTCCTGTTGCAGGACCTCATTTCTTTTTTTACCCACATCGTTGGCACCGACATGTACCACAACTGCTGGCAGTTCACGTTCCCCGTTTCAGAATGTCCCGTAGCCCAACCAGTTATCTCCCAATCATGCGTGGCAAGCCTGATCTTATTTCTGGCTGCTACAGCAACACTTTACACCACGTTTTTACCTCTTGCAGCTTGTTTTATTTCTCGTGGTATGTGTATTTTTGTACAAAACCCATCCAGTTCACTGATGTCCTTTAGGGAAGGTAACTACTATCCTTACCTGCTGTAGCCTACATGTGACTCTAGGCCCACAGCAAAGTGGTTGATACTTAAACTGATGAGTAATAAATCCAAGTCTAGTCAGTGTTGTGGATAAATTAAAATCAAAATTAAAAACAAATTGTATGTACTATTCCCACCCAATGAATAACCACTTGCTTTTTAGTGATGAATTATTTGTCACGGTAAGTCCTCCATGTTGTATACATCATTGGTATCTAAACAGACAGACCTATTAAACAAATCTAGCTTCAAAGTTCATCCCATTTCTACTTTCAATTGCTACTTGCTGACTTGTCTGCCAACAGTCACCAAGATCCCTTCCAACTACTCTATTCAAGAAGCCTTTAGAGTGACCGCTTCCTAGACTTTCTATCCTTCATGAATGTTGCAGATTGCATCCAGTTGACGCTCAAGTTGTGCAACTTTCCGTCAGTTGAGTGCAACTTCATACAATTCAACATTTGTATTCACCCTGCACAATATGTTAATCCAGACAGGACCACACCACCAATCCCACACCATCAATCCAGAATCTGATCCTGCCTTTTCTCTTTATGTGACACAAACTCTACAAGTTATCATTCATTGCATTATTTCTATTTACTCTCAAAATCATTATATTGTCATAACATGTTTTTCAAATATCTCTCTGTACCAAATTCAAAGCACAGTGGCTCAGCGATTAGCATTGCTGCCTCATAGCTCAGGGACCTGTGTTCAATTCCATCCTTGGTTTACTGTCTGGGTGGAGTTTGCATATTCTCCCCCTGTCTGCATGGGTTTCCTCGGGGAGCTCTAGTTTCCTTCCACAATGCAAAGATGTGCGGGTTGGGTGGATTGGCCATGCTAAATTGCCCCTAGTGCCCAGGGGGATGCAGACGAGATGGATTAGCCATGGGAAATGCAGGGCTGTAGGCATGGGATAGGTCTGGGCAGTATGCTCTTCAGCGGGCCAGTGAGAACTCAATGGGCCAAATGGCCTGCTTCCACACTGTAGGGATTCTATGATTACATTGCAAAAACTACCAGTTTAGACAAACAAATGCTTATATAAATATTTCGCATTTTCTGGCTGCCATCCATTGACACATATAAATAGTTTAGTTTGGTGCATGAGATGTGGGGTACACAATAAAAAGGCAGGTAACTTATCCATTGATTCTAGTGACTAGTGATGACAGCACACACAGTATCCTGGCATATGATTCATTGAATCATGCAGTGCACTGTTAGCAATTTTGAGTGTTAGGGAAATCCCAGCATTTGCACGCTCTGAAATGTGTAAATCCTTTAATTTATCCAATAATCTGATGATCTATAACTGGTAACTTGTCTTCTACCACAGACATTTAAGCATAATTTACTCTCAGTAATCTTATATCAATCTCCAATATTGATCTTCACTACCAAATTACAACAAGCAAATTAAAGAATATTGAATCACCATGACATAACCAAATTATCTTTGCAATCTGTTATTCAGTCTATCAGTTCATCCTGTTTATTAGATCACCTAGTCAACAATTAATTTTAAATTATGCTGTGATCATGAGGATAATTCATGACTTTATTGCCTGGCTTCTTTGTTCATGATTCAGCAAGAGAGAGTGAAGTGAAAGAGTTCAAAAAAGATTCACAAGGATGTTGCCAGGGTTGGAGGGTTTGAGCTATAGGGAGAGTTTGAATAGGCTGGGGCTATTTTCCCTGGAGTGTTGGAGGCTGAGGGGGTGACCTTGTAGAAGTTTATAAAATCATGAGGGGCATGGATAGAGTGAATAGTCGAGCTCTTTCCTCCAAGGTAGGGGAGTCCAAAACAAGCAGGCATGGGTTTAAGGTGAGAGGGGAAAGATTTAAAAGGGGCCAAAAGGGCAACTTTTTCACGCAGAGGGTGGTGCATGTATGGAATGAGCTGGAGGCTGGTACAATTAAAACAATTAAAAGGCATCTAGATGGCATTACGGAAAAGGGGAGTTTAAATGAAAGAAAATCCCTGATATTCACTTTACAAGTAACAGGTAACAATTTATTTACTTAAACCTAACAGTGAACAAATTAACAATTCCCCCTTAACTCCTAACTATTCCCTAACTGAACAAAATTCTACTGGTATGCTATTCCAATAAACACAAGTCCCACTTATATTAGCCAAGTAGTAAGAAAAAAAATTAGTCTCCCAAAGTCCACCCAGAATGTGTCTTCCTGAATGCCCTGCTTTCTTCACTGTCTCTCCAGTCATAATGCCTTTCTTCTGCTGATCCTGGTGTCAGAGATGTCTTCTTTGTGAAGGCTGTTAGCTAGAAGTGCTGTTGTACATTTTATGGATAGATAGTGCTTTCTTAGCGAGCGTAGCAATTTCTTGTGAGAGCAATGCGCTTATTTCTTAGCAGGCAGTTCACTCTCACACCGATTTTCAAAAACCCTCTCCTTATATACATTGGATGACCTATCAATTTTTTTTTTACTATCGCATTCGTCCAAGTTGTCAAAACCATCAGATTTAAATTCAATTGACTTTCAATCACTAAGTGCTTGATTTAAATTAATTGGCTGATTCCAACATCAAAATAAGCCTAAGGTTTCCAATCACTCGGCCAATTGATTCAAGTTTCCATTTTAGAACTGGCTGTACATCTTCAGCTACTTACAGACACATTTTTTCTATACAAATCTCTAATCTTATAAAAGCACTTTATCTCTTAAAGGAACGACACACTATTCTCCCTTTTTTAAATAAAACAAATTCTAGCTTCTTGGCTCCCAATTCATGATTACGCTACACAACTTCATAACAATGGGTACATAAATAGGAAGAGTTTAGAGGAATATGGGACAACTGCTAGCAAATGTCTCTAGATTAATTTGAGATATCTGGTTGGCATGGACAAGTTGGACTAAAGGGTCTGTCTCCATGCTGTATATCCCTATGGCTCTTCGACTCTATGAATTAATTTACTCACCAGTTCGTGTATAACCTTATGGGAAGCTGGTGTATACATGCAAACATAAACTGTATTGGTTGATACAGATCATTAGGTTAGCCAAATCTGGACATCATTATGTCCATTGTGCAGGGCGGCACAGTGGCGCAGCAGCTAGCACTGCTGCCTCACAGTGCCAGGAACCTGGGTTCGATTCCACCCTCAGGCGACTGTCTGTGTGGAGTTTGCACATGCTCTCTGTGTCTGCGTGAGTTTCCTCTGGGTGCTCCGGTTTCATCCCACAGTCCAAAGATATGCAGGCTAGGTGGATTGGCCATGCTAAATTGCCTGTAGTGCTCAGGGATGTGTAGATTAGGTAGGCTATGGGGGGATGGGGCTGGCTGGGATGCTGTGAGGGTCGGTGTGGTCTTGTTGGGCTGAAGGGCCTGTTTCCATTCTGTGGGGATTCTATGATCTACGATTATCTCCTTGGAAGGGGGTGGTAAACTCCAGAGCATTTGTCAAGGGGAGGTATGGAGAGGATATTATGCATTCAAATTGAGCCATGGTGAGAACTTTCAGTGTATCAATCCCAGTGTTGTTATGATATGAGCAGCCAAGTTTAGAATCAGCTGAATTTAATGAAAGTTAGAGATTGTGAGGCCAGCCTGGAAATCATTGGAAAATTCAGTGTAGAAGCAGAATTCAATGATAGATGGCATGAGATAGGGCAGATGTAGGTGTTATCATAGCAATAGAAATGGATGAGCTTAGTGATTGAGCCTGTATGGGTTTGGAAACTCTGCTTACCCTCGCATAAACTGAAGAGATTGGAAACAACCTGCTTTCGTCTGAGACAATGGTTCAGTAAAATGTGGATTGAGTCTTGAGAGCATAGAGTTCATGGTGGGTAATTAAGATGATGGCTTCAGGCTTCTGGATATTTAATTTAAGGAAGAAGTGGGATTTACGGAGCTGCTGAGGGAGAGCACTTAAAGTACAATGCTGTTCAGGGAACTTTAAGAATTTAGCAGGTAAATTTTTTTTATGTTGTAACATTTATCCTAGCATCCTCAGTAGATTGTCATTGCATATCCGTTAAAACATTTTTTGTAACTCGGAAACCTTTTCCAAAACGAAAACTTTTGCTATTGCTGGGTTTCTTCCCCAGTTCTTGAAAATGCCCATCGTTCCCTGCAGTCCTCCTCTACCTTCCCCTATCCACCCTGCTTCAATGCAACACGTTGCGGATCCAACCCAGCCAGTGAACCAGATTCTGCTCCTTCCAAAGGAGGCATCTTGCATCTGCACATAAACTGCAATGCCATGACCGACTTTCACTTGCAATTTATCGTAGACGGGAGGTGTGGTCACATACGTCACACTATAAAGAATAAAGATCTGACTGGGGGCAAGTGACTGCAATGAACAGTCCAGAGTGCGCAGTCTGGGAGTCCTTAGCAGATGTACATCTGAAATAAAGCGTCTGCAATTTCACCAAATCATGCGGAGGGAAGACGCGTGCCCCTCAGCAAATAGTGTGGGCAGACCTGTTCCCTGAATCCTCTCTAGCAGGCGTGGGCATCTTACCGAGGATTCGCCTCGCATTTCGAGAGGTATTTTTTTTATATGATATCCTACTGCTGAAAACGTGCAGGCGCCTAATGCATGCTTTAACTGTTTTTTGTAAAATCTGGTATTTCTACTTTTTTTTTCCTGCTTCAGTCAATGACGCTAGCATTTTAATTTTTTTGACCTTTTTTTGCTGAACTTTTTTTTTGTATTTCAATATTAAAAGCTCTGAGATGTTACGATAGGTTATTGATCTCCGCAGATCTGAGTGGCCGAAGACGGGTGTGTGTTTGGAAATAATTGCAGTGGGGAGGGGGCGGCGGTTCAATTTTTGTCCTGTTGACTTACATGGTAAACCACATATTGATAATGTGTTTCATGTACTTCCGTATAAACACTCCTAGTGTCTTGTACAAATAATGCGCATGTATTGGTGAGGGGTAACGGAGTGCCTTTGATTTGGATAACAAATCTCTCTCTCTCTCTCTGGACAGTTCGGTTGCAAGGCAGAAGGACTTGAGCTGAGAACGTCCAGCGGATTCCGCTTGACTCGGGGTTGACTGTCTGAGGCAAAGGGGAGGGAGGGGAAAGAAAAACCCAATAAGCAAGCAGCAGATGTTGTAAAGTTTAACAGTAGCACACAACTTGGGCCCCGAGCAGCATTGAAGCGAATGGAGACTGCAGCAAGTGGAAAAGCAGGCGTTTCAGCCTGCTGGAGAAATTAACCAGCCTAGAGACTGACCTTGAATTCTCAGGAACCCGCAAGCTTCAAATCCACACCCCACGCCCCTTTTAAAACTAGAATCAAATTCCTGGAATAGAAGAGCAATGTGTACCGAGGGTTTCCAATACCGAGCTCTGTTTGAGTACAAGAAGGAGAGGGAAGAAGATATCAATTTATTGCCGGGGGACGTTCTGACCGTGAGCAAGTCAGTGCTGTTAACGGCCAATTATCAAGAGGGGGACGAGAAGAACCCCAAAGGATGGCTAAATGGTGTTAACGAAAGAAACAAAGACAAGGGTGACTTCCCTGGAACCTATGTTGAGTTTGTAGGGCCGGTTCGCATTGTGCCTCCGACTCCCAAAGCAAGACCAAGACCTGTCCCTCCCACACCTGGCGGTGCTGCAGCGGCCAGCCCAGCTCTCACTTCTGGTAGGTCTCTCTTCAACATCTAGCACGACCATTTATTAAACTTTTCAACGTGGATTCAGATTCCTAATGCTGTTGGTAGCAAGAGCTTTAACCCAGTAGCTATGAACGTATGTCACTTTGTTCAGAATGAAATGTATGCTCTTTTGTATATTTTCTAGTATACAGGAGGGGAAAAACGTCACTAGTTATAAGGGTGAGAGGTGGCATGAAATACAAAGATGGTACATACCTAGTTAATTCACCCTTTGACTTTGAAAAATGGGGATGAAATTCAGTTCTGTTCAACCGACTCTTGAATTCAAGTTTTAAACCAACCAATTCATTGGTTTAATATTTGAAAAGTTTAAGATCAAACATACTAAGTGATTTTAATAAAGAGTTGAAAGGGCTGGATTCAGTTTCAGTATTCTGCCATCAATTTATTCTACTTTGATAGTTTCCTATCCATTTCAGTTCCAGTGTGGAGGCTGTATATAATAATCTTAATATATGCTTTCCAATAGACATGCAAATACAGTTTAAGGCCACTGAATCGATTCAATCTCCGGTTGCTTACCAGAGGAAAGTACCATTTAAACGATGCAAAGAAAGCCCCATTAATTGCATTGATATTGGGCCACGATAATGTAATTTGGAAGAAGACTAGGTTATTGTATGCTATGTAAAAGGAGCACTGTTTACTCCTCGCATGTGGTGTTCTTTAAGAGAATGCAAGATTCAAATTTCCACTGCATTTCCGATCAACATTTGTCATTTTAGTTGAAGCATTAGCAATGACAACTTTTTACAAAGCTCAGAGAAGGTTGCATGGATGGAACCATTAAATAATCAGGGTGTCAGTTGAGAGTCCTATAGTTTATCACAGAACAGCCTTGTTTTGTGTTCCACAGTTGCACACATTTGTGGGGAGTGCAATAAATCATAAGGTTGCAATTTCTGTTCCAATATACAATCCAGTCAAAGCATAAAGCTTTGGTAAGATGTTCTTGGTTTTTTTCTACGACAGGACACCGCAATTTTGCTTTCAGTACTTTTTGAATATGCATCAGTATTAAAATCCAGTGTTAGTTTTATTTTAAATAAAATGTTTTAATTTACAGAAAGCAATTGCATATTTCAGGTTTAAACTGTCAGAAGACGGCAACAACAGATAAGGACTAAACAGGTCCTTTCAAGCAAAAGATGCAATGAAGTACTAAAAAATTTGGATGGCTTTTTTTAATATGTGATAATCTGCCCTCATTAAAGGACATCATCCTGAGTTGAAAAAGAACTCGCACAAAAGAAATTTTTGATTTGCAAGTTCAACTTTTTTGCAATAGCCCCTCCAATAATTATTACCTGTGGGACATTTTAAATCAATCACAGGGATAATAACCCCCACTCTGTCCCCAACACCAAGTTATGATAAAAGGTTGTCATTTCAATGGGCATAAGGCATGAAGCAAACTTTACTAATTTTATTCTCTATCTGTTATAAATGTTAAGTTGTGTCTCAGGTATAAACTGTGTGTCTAAGTGTCAAATAAAATAGTTGATTGATCATAAATGGAAAGGTACAGTTTCAGGGAATTAAGTCAGAAACGATGGTGAGTTGAATAGCCTATTGGGAGAAAGTGCTGCGTTGGGTGAGCAGGCTAGCATGGTGGAGCGGAGTTTTGGTAACACTTCCATGTGAAAGAAATTTAAAGGCAAGCTTTTGATGATGGCTATTCATCTTAATGGATCTATCTAAAGTTAAGCTGTTGTGAAAACTTATTCCAACTTTTTATACCATAGTTACCATGTCATGGTTGCAACTAATACTGTGTGTTTGCAATAAAAGTGAAGCTTTACATTGGCAACAGAAAATTGCAGTAGCAGTTTTTTTTAGGAAAATTATTTCTACAGTATACAATACAAACAAATTTCAAATGTGTTTGAACCTCAATAGAAGCATCTCATTTTCTTCATGAGGCAGTGTCTAAAATGAGGACAACAAGAACTTGTGAATGAAACAAATTCCAGAAGCTTTTCAATCTTGGAGGGTTGCTGGTAACTTGAGGTGATTAAGTGAGATTTGTAGAGGATATTTTGATCAATGTTATTCAAAAGAAAGCATTATTTGATTCAATTGCTATGAATCTGGACTTATTAAAAATTTGGAAGTACACTGAAAATTCAGCAATCGTGACTATGATTAGCTTAGACTTGCGCTAAAGATAGTGCTTCGCATTGCATTGCGATTAGAAGCCTGCATAAGTGACAGCCATTACACATGAAAGTGGAGATGCTCACATTTCAAACATGGCATTTTCGCAATGTTTAATTTTTTTCACGTGGTGTCAAGATTTTTCATAATTATTTATAAATGGTCTTGTTACAATTAGGAGAAGAAAGACTTATTATGTGGAAGTACGTTGCACTGCTTTTTTCTCTTACCCATAAAATGGAAATCCTTTCTGGCTTAACATATTGAAGAAAAACTCGGAAATTAAGATTTTTAAATGCCTGATGAGATAGCTTTTCCTCATTTATAAATAATTATTTGTGAATTGAATGAATTACTCAAAGGTTTTCTCTTAACTCAAAGCTGACCTTTTGCATACATTTAATTTTAGAATGTAAATTTTTGTGGAAAAATACATAATAACTGCATTTTAGTGTTTTCATCTGTTGAAACTCTCAGACTTTCCTTCATAACCACGTCTCCTTTCTTCAAAAAAAACTATCTTATTTTCAGTTTTGTTTCTAATTAGAAATATAATGTTGTACGAACCATCAGTTCAGCATTTCTTCGTTTGCATGTTCTCATTCTGAAGCATAAATGCCTTTTTGAGAGGTGTTTGTACTGGCCTTATACAACGGTCAATAAAGCAGAACGGACCACCATGCAAATGTCTTTTTATTTAGCAACAGTGTTTTAGTACAAAGCTTTGAAGAATCAAATAAGGAACAGAACAGTTTTGAAATTGTGACTGTGTGCCATTATGTTTACCTATTGATTAGGGAGTGGAAATGTTACCATTTTGAGTGCTGTGCATTAAGGTTACATATTCCACACTCAATCAATTTAAGAAGATTTCTTTACCACTTGACGCAATTTGAATCACTTTCCTTATTTTTCAGTAATTATGCAGAAACAGTGTATCTTCTGTAGATATTTTTCCAATTTTAAAGTTGCAGATTCATTTTTATTTGGGATGTGTGTGTTGGAAGTAAGTTTAAAATCTATTGTTAATCAAAATGATGCTTACAGTTATGCTTTCTTATAGTAATTATATTTGAAGGCTTCTAATTTATTCACGTTTCTTGTAGACTAATTCCGATTGACGTCCTGTGAATTCAAATAGAACAAAGAACAATATAGCGCAGAACAGGCCTTTCGGCCCTCGATGTTGCGCCGACCTGTGAACTAATCTAAGCCCACCCCCCTATCATCACCCAACTATCCCATCATCATCCACATGCTTATCCAAGGACTGTTTAAATGCCCCTAATGTGGCTGAGTTAACTACATTGGCAGGCAGGGCATTCCACACCCTTACCACTCTCTGAGTAAAGAACCTGCCTCTGACATCTGTCTTAAATCTATCATCCCTCAATTTGCAGCTATGCCCCCTCGTACTAGCCAATGTCATCATCCTAGGAAAAAGCCTCTCACTGTCCACCCTATCTAATCCTCTGATCATTTTGTATGTCTCTATTAAATCCCCTGTTAGCCTTCTTCTCTCCAATGAGAACAGACCCAAGTCCCTCAGCCTTTCCTCATAAGACCTTTGCTCCAGACCAGGCAACGTCCTGGTAAATCTCCTCTGCACCTTTTCCAATGCTTCCACATCCTTTCTGTAATGGGGCGACCAGAACTGTACGCACTATTCCAAGTGAGGCTGCACTAGCGTTTTGTACAGTTGCAGCATGACATCATGGCTCCGGAACTCAATCCCTCTACCAATGAAACCTAACACACCGTATGCCTTCTTAACAGCACTATCAACTTGGGTGGCAACTTTCAGGGATCTATGTACCTGGACACCAAGATCCCTTTGCACATCCACACTACCAAGAATCTTTCCATTGACCCAGTATTCTGCCTTCCTGTTATTCTTCCCAAAGTGAATCACCTCACATTTATCTGCATTGAACTCCATTTTCCACCTTTCAGCCCAATTCTGCAGTTTATCCAAGTCTCCCTGCAACCTGCAACATTCTTCCACACTGTCCACCACTCCACCGACTTTAGTGTCATCTGCAAACTTACTAACCCATCCACCTTTGTCTGCGTCCGAGTCATTTATAAAAATGACAAACAGCAGTGGTCCCAAAACAGATCCTTGTGGCACACGACTAGTAACCGGACTCCAGGCTGAATATTTTCCATCAACCACCACTCTTTGGCTTCTTTCAGAAAGCCAGTTTCTAATCCAAACTGCTAAATCTCCCTCAATCCCATGCCTCCGCATTTTCTCCAATAGCCTACCATGTGGAACCCTATCAAAGGCTTTATTGAAGTCCATGTACACCACGTCAACTGCCCTACCCTCATCCACATGCTTGGTCACCTTCTCAAAAAACTCAGAGGTTTGTGAGACACGACCTGCCCTTGGCGAATCCATGTTGACTATCTCCAATCAAATTGTTGCTTGCTAGATGATTATAAATCCTATCTCTTATAATCCTTTCCAAAACTTTTCCTACAACAGATGTAAGGCTCACTGGTCTATAATTACCTGGGTCATCTCTACTGCCCTTCTTGAACAAGGGCACAACAGTTGCAATCCTCCAGTCCTCTGGTACTAAACCTGAAGCCAATGACGACTCAAAGATCAAGGCCAAAGGCTCCGCCATCTCCTCCCTAGCTTCCCAGAGAATCCTCGCAAAAATCCCATCCGGCCCAGGGGATTTATCTACCTTCACACCTTCTAGGATTGATAACACCTCCTCCTTACTAACCTCAATCCTTTCAAGTCTAATAGCCCGTATCTCAGTCTTCTCCTCTACAACATTCTCCTTTTCCCGAGTGAAAACAGATGAGAAATATTTGTTTAGCACCTCTCCAATCTCCACAGGGTCCACACACAACTTCCCACTTCTGTCTTTGACTGGCCCTATTCTTACCCTAGTCATCCTTTTATTCCCCACATACCTATAGAAAGCTTTAGGGTTCTCCTTAATTCTACCTGCTGATGACTGCTCATGTCCCCTCCTTGCTCTTCTTAACTCTCTCTTTAAATCCTTCCTAGCTAATCTGTAACTCTCCATTGCCTCATCTGAACCATCTCGTCTCAATGTCACTTAAGCCTCCCTCTTCCGCTTAACAAGAGATACAATTTATTTTGTAAACCAAGGTTCCCTTACCCTTATCACTTCCTCCCTGCTTGACAGGAACATACCTATCAAGGACACGCAATATCTGTTCCTTAAACCAGCTCCACATTTCAATTGTCCCCATCCCCTGCATTTTGCTACCCTCTTCTATCCCTCCAAAGTCTTGCCTAATTGCATTATAATTGCCCTTCCTCCATCTATAACTCTTGCCCAGTGGCATGTTCCTATCCCTTTCCATCGCTAAACTAAACGTAACCGAATTATGGTCACTCTCTCCAAAGTGCTCACCTACCACTAAATAAAACCTGGCCTGGTTTTTTTACCAAGTACCAGATCCAGTGTGGCCTCCCCTCTTGTCGGCCCTTCGACATACTGTGTCAGGAAACTCTCCTGCACACATTGGACAAAAACCGATCCATCCGACGTACTAGAGTTATAGCATTTCCAGTCAATGTTGGGGAAGTTAAAGTCTCCCATAATGACCACCCTGTTCCTTTCACTCCTGCCCAGAATCGTTTTGCCGATCCTTTCCTCCAGATCCCTGGAACTTTGCGGAGGCCTATAAAAAACTCCCAGCAGTGTGACCTCTCCTCTCCTGTTTCTGACCTCAGCCCATACCACCTCAGTAGACGAGTCCTCATCAAAAGTTCTTTCAGCCACCGTTATACTGTCCTTGACTAACAAAGCCACACCTCCCCCTCTTTTACCACCTTCCCTGATCTTTATGAAAGATCTAAACCCTGGTACCTGCAACATCCATTCCTGACCCTGCTCTATCCACGTCTCCGAAATGGCCACAACATCGAAGTCCCAGGTACCTATCCATGCTGCAAGCTCACCTGCCTTATTCCGGACACTCCTGGCATTGAAGTAGACACACTTCAAACCAGCTTGCTGTCTGTCAGCACACTCCTGTGACGGTGAAATCCTGTCCATGTCCTCCCTACTCTCATCCTCCTGTGTACTAGAACTACACCACAGGTTCCCATACCCCTGCTGAGCTAGTTTAAATCCACCCGAATAGCACTAGCAAATTTCCCACCCAGGATAGTAGTACTCCTCTGGTTCAATTGAAGACCGTCCTGTTTGTCGAGGTCCCACCTTCCCCAGAATGAGCCCCAGTTATCCATATACCTGAAACCTTCCCTCCTGCACCATCCCTGCAGCCACGTGTTCAGCTGATATCTCTCTCTGTTCCTTGCCTCGCTATCACGTGGCACAGGTAACAAACCAGAGATAACAACTCTGTTTGTTCTAGCTCTCAGCTTCCACCCTAGCTCCCTGAAATCTTGCCTTCAATCCCTATCCCTATCCCTCTTTCTACCTATGTCATTGGTACCTATGTGGACCACGACTTGGGGCTGGTCACCCTCTCCCTTCAGGACCCCAAAGACATGATCCGAGACATCACGGACCCTGGCACTTGGGAGGCAACCCACCAACCGTGAGTCTCTCTCGTTCCCGCAGAATCTCCTATCTGTCCCCTTAACTATGGAGTCCCCAATGACTAATGCTCTCCTCCTCTTCCCCCTTCCCTTCTGAGCAACAGGGACAGACTCTGCGCCAGAGACCTGTAACCCATGGCTTACCCCTGGTAAGTTGTCCCCCTCAACAGAATCCAAAACGGTATGCCTGTTATTGAGGGGAACAGCCGCAGGGGATCCCTGCACTGTCTGCCTGTTCCCTTTCCGTCCCCTGACTGTAACCCATCTACTTTTTTCCTGTACCTGAGATGTGACTACCTCCCTGTAACTCCTCTCAATCACCCCCTCAGCCTCCCGAATGATCTGAAATTCATCTAGCTCCAGCTCCAGTTCCCTTATGCGGTTTCCAAGGAGCTGGAGTTGGGTGCACTTCTCACAGATGAAGTCAGCAGGGACACTAGTGGTGACCCTTACCTCCCACAAGCTACAGGATGAGCATGCAACTGCCCTTGCATCCATTGCCATTGTTCTGAATTCTGAAAAACAGACTATTAAAAAAAAACACTAGTAACTTACCAAATCGGCGCTCAGAACCTTTTTGGTTAGAGGAGGAGGATGGGTGGGAGACACTACTTTAGTAGTGTTTCGGGTAAAGCAACTGCCCAAATATATTACCTCACTTACTCAACCATCCCGTGTCTGCTCCTGCTCGACGCGCACTCCGTCTATTCACGAGGTAAGTTTTTAAAGGAGAAGCTTACCTTCCCAGGCTGCCCTCGTGCCTCCTTCCGGACTCCCGCCGCTGAAACGACTGAAAGCTATGAAATGGTGGAATGATTTTAATAATTTTGGTGACTTATCTGAAGGAAAATATTATTTTCAGATTAATATTATCGGGAACAAGATTTGAAATAGTTTTGGATTTGAAACCATTCAAATCAAATAAATCAAAATATGACAAGTTCTGCTTAATTTGAATTTTGTTTACTATAGCTAAAGTTTAAGCAATCAATATAAAACTTATTTTTGTAAAACATGACCTGTAAAACATAAAATATTTCTGAATTATTTGTCTTTTTTTTTGATAAACTCTCAACTACTTTATGAATGCCTTCTGTGGTTTATATTAATGCTTTTGTGAAAATAAAGCTGAAGTCACTTATCTGATGCACCGTAATTTGCTTAAGCAATGAGAAGGACTGCATTTTGTCCTGTAAAAATTACTACAATGGTGTAAGTATCATATATGCTAGCAGGATATGGGTTTTAATAAATTGAGAAACAACAGCTATAATCCGCTTCTACCTTTCTCACTTGCAAGTTTATGTGGGTGAGACTTAAACCCACTCAAAACCCACTGAATTGCACAGAATTAAAATTAGACCCATTTAAAAGCCTCAACAATTGCAATGGAATAAAACAAAGAACTGCAGATGCTGGAGATCTGAACCAAATAAAATCACAAATTGCTGTTGTAACTCAGCAGGTCTGGTAGCATTTGTAGGAAGAAAGCAGAGTTAAAATTTCGAGTCTAGTGACTCTTGGTCACAGCTGTGAGCCGCCAGGAAAATGTGGTATTTATGCTGAAGATGCTGCTGATGGGTGGAGATGTTGAAGGAGAAGTGAATGGACAGGTGGAGATGGACCCCATAGAGAGAGATATGAAAGGGGTAGGTAACTAAAGAAATAATGGATAGAAAGACATCATGTCTTTGTGTGCCAAAGTGCCTGCCCCTGTGCTGTACTGTTTTTTGTTCTTTAATAAAGTATTTTACAGTGTTAAAAATACAAAAGACTTCACTCTCAAGGACCATTTAAAATTGCTGGAATGTAATGTGCTGCCAGGTAACTATTTGCCAATGTTGTGTTGAGTTGGCTGCTATGAGACAAAAGACCACAAATCTTAGGGGGAAGGAAGAGCTCAAATGATCTAGTGAAGTGGCAGAGTACCATGTTAACTGGGCTGGTAACGGAATAAAGTACCAGGTGCATCAATGGGGAAGAAGTACTTGGAAGTGGGGACTAGAGGGGTGGTCGAGTATCACAGTCAGGGAGTGAAGAGTTAGATTTTCAATCTGAAGTTGGTCCCCTGATCTTAGGATGATTTCCCCCAAAGTCCGTACGGACACCATGTATCTGGCACAATTTTCAACAAAATGGTCAATGTATAGCCAGATGGAATACTTGCCTTCGACTTAAAAATGGCAGATAGTAGGAGGCCCTCCTGCATTGAAATATAAGTCTCTAATGGTTGACAATGATGTAGGTAGGTTAAGGAGAGTGGGAACCTTCCAAACCCATGTCCAGTTCCATCTAGAAGGACAGGGGCAGGAGATACAAGGGACCATCGCCACTGCCAAATTTCTCTTCAAACCACACTCCATCCTGACTTGGAAATATATTGCCGATAGTTCAGTGTCACTGTGCCAGAATCCTGGAACTCCCTCCTTAATGGCCTTGAGTCTACCTACACCACATGGATTGTAGCAATTCACCACCATGTTCTCAAGGGCAACTAGGGATGGGCAATAAATGCTGGCCAGCCAGCGATGCCCACATCTCATGAATTGGAGAACAAAGGCTGAAGAATCTTAAAATGCAAGCAGTTGCCTCACTCCTATTTTGAAGGGGAATCCTTTTCAGAGGGTGACGGCTGTAGCTGCTGTCTAGTTGGGGCCTAACCTGCATAAGTGCTGCCTACCCACCATCTACCAACAGCAGGCTGCATCCGTCATTGGCTAGGGTACAAATCTCAGCAGGAGACCACGTGCTGCCTGCAACGTGCTAGTTGGTGCCAGGAGAGAGGTCCATGAATTAACATAAATGTTTTCCCACCAAGTAGGTATTAGCGTCTGCTATTCCCATGCCACTGTCAGCAAAGCAGCCCATTTCAAAATGGCCTAGAGGTGGGAGCATGATGGCAACCCAGCACAAGAGCTGCTAATAGAAATTGCCAATTTGCCCACCCCTGTGATGAGATGAAAATCTGGCAGAAGATCCTATCTTGTTTATTGTTGAGTGCGTTTTTGAGCAGGAGTGTACAGGGAAGAAGTAGGATTTGAGAAGAAGGCTGTTGAAGTTCCAAATTTCCCTTTAATTTGCCATTTTAAGAGGAAAAATCTCCTAATTGTTAAGTCAAATGCTTAAAGTGAAGACACTCATCCAATTTTCATCTATGAATAAATCAAAGTTTTATGTGACCATACCAGAGAAGTGGCCTGTTAACTTAATGCCTACACCATATGACTTTCCTATTCAGGATTTTGTGTATTTATGATTTTATCCCTCCAATACAACCTGTAAGAAAGCTGTGTGTACCTACTGCTTAAATTACAAATTCTATGGGGATGCTTGTTTTTCAGTATCAGATCTGGTCTGAAATTGTGAGCCCTTTAGAGAATGTGGCAGCTTTTTGTTTTCTTGAAACTAGAAGATCAAAAATACTCAAATGAGTTATGCATGTCAGGTGACTATGTCAAATGGAACACAGGCCAAATACAGAAACTTGAGAGAAGTGAAGAGGAAAATGAGATTAACTGAGAGACAGTATCAGAATGGCAGTTAGCATAAGAGAACACAAAAAACTTATATCAGCATGCAAGTAGTGAGAGAAGGTGACATCTGAAAAAAGGTGATATGTGCTTAGGAGTGTAGGGCAAGACAAGCATACTTAAGGCGTACTTTTGCATCCATGTTTATAGCTTGGCATTCTAGATTTGTAAATGAGCTTGAGTGAAATATTGGATATATATCTCTTCCCTAGACACTGGAGACTGCAAAAGGATCAGGGAGGATTGACATTATTCAAAGTGCATTTAAAACACTCCTGGTAAGTACAGACCTGTCAGTTCAACATCAGTGATGGATAAGGTTTTACAAACAATCATCAGGTTAAAATAAATTCTTTTAGATTTGAGTTAATTAAGGAGAACTAGACAGATTTGTAAAAGGTTGATTGTGCTTGGCCAATCAAACTGAATTTTTTTTTGATGTAAGAGAATGTTGATGGAAGGTATGTAACGGATGTTGTCGATAAAGATTTTTAAGAAAATGTTTGACATAGTAACAAATAAATGATATGATGAAAATACTGAAGCTAGTGGGATAGAAGAATCAGTGTTAGATCAGATTAAAATATTGACAAAACAGCATGTTGTGATAATTTTGTTTTCAGACTGGAGGATGTTGGATAATAGAGTTCATCAGGGTCAGTGCTTGGATTGCTGCTTTATTGCTTAGGTACTAGGCTAAAATTGGAGTAAAATATTAACATTTTCCAATGTTATCAAGGTTGCAGATTTGGCTAGCGTCAAGAATAATATTAATTGACTGCAACAGAAATAGACGAGCGGAATGGGCAGATAAGCGGCAGATGGAATTTAATACAGAGAAGAGTGAGGTGATGTATTTTGGCAGACGAGTTAGGGAAAAGCAATATAGTCTTAATGGCATGAATCTAATGTGTATACAGGAGCAGTTGGACCTGTGATTTGGATTGCAGCCTTAGGAATATGACTGCAATCTTTAATTAAACGGCCAATCCAGAGACAGTAGGCTGGGAGCCTACCTCCCAGAAATAAAACACCGGTGGGCATGTTGCCAGGTCAGGAAGCAGAAATGGTCCAGCCCCTCCATTACTTTTAAACAACGGGGATACCACCCTCTGATTGTTCTTTAGTTTTCTGTTTTATGTCCCCACAGCCAGGCACCAGTGAAACACAAAGATATATTTGAAAATAATTACCATGCACATTACACATGTGAAATGAAAAAGGTTCCATTTTTATCTAAATAATTCTGACCGTGTTTGCGAGGTGCCATTTCTCTCTTGGAGATGGGTCTAACTGGATTCAGAATAGAAATGTATTAACAGATTAACACTGTAAGGTTTATGGGAATTCGGTCCAACATTGACACTGAAGGCAAAAAAAAAGACAAAATTGCAAGTCTGGTGTAACACTGTTTTATATTGAGTTAAATGATAGTTGCATTATGCTTGCAGAATGTAACATAATGTTGAGTATTGTGTACTTTACTCCCAGTGTAAAATAGATGTCAGAGCAAGCTTAGTAGATTGCACATTGAATTTTTTCACTTTCCTTTGACTAACATCTGCAACACATTTCTGCATCTGACTTACAAAATATTCTAATTTCAAAGCTACTGTCCTTGCTGTAGATTTTCTTGAATCTTTTCCTGCAAACAATCATCAGGCAATAACCATAAGCTTTAAAAAACAAACTGCTATTATGCAAAGATAAAGCCTGATCGCAAGGCTGGCAGGACAACAATCGATGGAAGTCAAGAGTTATAACTACATGTCGAAAGGAGGTTAATTTTTTGGTTCATTTGAAGTAAAAGGGCCTAAGCTACAAATAAGGGTTAGTAATTGTTATTGTTCAGATTTACTTTTTGTGTCTGACATCTTGCAGCTTTTCAAGTCTGAGCCCAAGTTGGACAGGTAAGTGACAGCCACTGTGTTAGCTGGATGGCCTTGAGTCCTGTGGGAAATTTGCATCGGCCACATTTATTCAAAATATGATGAAAGATCTGATTTGGCTGGTCACAAGCACAGACAAGGCTGTCCTTGAAATTCCATTTGTGGAGAAGATCTCAAGTCCTTGCATGGGGAGTTGAGTGTCGAGGAATGTCAAATTGCGGAAACTCTAGTTTTGGACACTTACTTGGTCTTTATTATTCATGCTCAGATCTTCTCAAAAGTCAACACTTTTACTATGCCCTGCATTGTTTAATACAATAGTGGTTTTCGGATAGCAGATCACATCACACCATACAGGTGAATCTTGTGAATCTTTTGTACGTTATTATAGAATGTAGCAACATGCTAAATTTGTTACTTTGCTCGTAATAAACTCAAATGGCTCCCGCGTCTTAGCTCGCTAAATGAAACCTTACTTTAACATTTTACAGAGCAAAGGTATTACTTTCTTCCTATATTTAACAGCTGGTAGAAGACCAACAAGACGTTTTGCACAGCAGCAATTGTTGGGTATAATTTTGATTTTTTTTTTTCATTCTGCAGGGACTAATTTTAACTAATGCCGTTCAATGTTTTCACTGCTGTGCATCAGGAGCTTGATTAAGTAACAGGACTGGTAATCTTTTCAGTGCAGAATTTGATTAATGAGACTATTCCTCCTTAGAAGTCTTTCTTCCTGATATCAGATCCAGAGCATTTTGTGGAAAGCATTGGAGATGTTTTGATTTGTCTCGTTGTAAAATCTGACTCTAGTAGACATTATGAAACATAACCCCAGCCATCTTATGTAAGTAATGCAGGCAGTTAACACACTATAACGCCATCAAGAGACTCGGGTTACATTATAAACAGCATGATGTATTCAAAAAAGTTTGGTCACTGAATTGTGTTACTTTTCTATAGATACAGGGAATTGGAATGATGACAATATGAATTCGAATTAGAAACCTCTACTGAAATGTTTTATTTTCAAGATATACAATGTATCAACTTTTTACATTGTAACTTGCAATGCCTCATAACTGGTTTGGCAGTGTGTCCAAGTAGATATTTGTCAGTGTGTTAACTGTCCTGGCATATTGATGCTGCTCTGGGGAACTGTGTACACAACATGGATGATAATAATAATAACAATTTGCCTGTGTATTTCTTAGTAGAGGCAATCCACTTTTGTTCATTAGGTATCAATCAAAATTCTAATTTTCTCATCACAAAAGAAGTGTAAAGAATCATTCTAATTCCACAGATTTTTCACATTTATAATTATTAACATACACACATCAGAGGGGTAAAGTGTTATGTTGTACCAGTTGGAATCTATTACTTGAGTTTTCTAAAAAAATCGTCGTTGGTTTGTTGCTGCAGTCCACTGTTAGCAGTTTCATGTGTTTTGAATTAAAGGTATGTGTTATACTGACCGTAGACAAAAGCATTACCAGTAAAGAATTTGAAATATGCCCTTGTTGTTATTGTAGCTATGTAATTGTTTTGAAATCTTTTCTATTTATTACAAAACACAGACATCAAATTCAAACAAGCAGTAACCTAATTGAACTGTTACATTTTACCCATACTGCAGCTAGAAACGTTATGATCAAAGGCATTGCTTCAGTAAAATTCCTTTGCTATTTGTTATTTTAGGACTCGCAGAATTTTAACAGAATTAAAGCAAAATCTTTGAAATTCATGGTTTTTGTCTTTATTGGTAAAGAAATAAAAACAAGAAACCAAGTGGCTTACTGCTGACCTGGTTTGTATGTTTATATATTCGTGTAGGGGAATTGTGAGTGAGAGATTTTTTTTCACACACACTAATTTTAAAACTAATAATTTATAATTCAATAAATGTTGAGACACTTGGGAATTGTGACAATTCTGAATTAAATTGTCTGATATTCTTGCCTGACCACAAATAATTATTCCACACTCATGGTCATTGACCTCTAATGAACGACGAACAACAAACACCTCAGGACTTGGGCGAGCTGAGGCAGAAACCAGTAAAATTCAACAGATAGCGGAGGAGAAATACCTGATTCATATTTATTTGCTCAAATGTACGAATCAAGCAGCATCCCCATCAATAAAAAATAAACAAAGACACTCTCTTGAGTGCGTTGAGAACACTTTGAGCGTAGAAGATTCTGGAAAGTTTGGCAATTAGGAATTTAATTATGCTGTGATGAATGGAGGTCATGTAAGAGTGCTTCTTACTGATTAAAACACTATTTACCGTTCCAAAGTAGCAAATCAATGATATGTTACATCATATTAACTAGTATTAATTTTGTATTTGGAATAAACATATGGTCATAATCACTTGATAATTTTATTTAAATATTCTAAGTAGCTTGATAAAACACCCGACTGGATATGATTTTTGTGAAATGGAGAGCTTTTAATGCATTTAAAATTCAGGGTTTTGAATTTCTGAAACTGTTCAGTTTGGTTCCATGGTACCTGTCCCAAACTCCGAGGTGGATTTTGTTTCCCAAACTGTAGATGTAGGGAAGACATTTAACAACCTGCCTGTCCTTGATCCTTTTGAGCGCTTTACGTAGTCAATTAATGACCACTTAAGTGTCTAATTCCACACCCAATCCCATCATGCTCCTGCTAACATATCCAGGGCCAGAGGAAGTTCAGCCCAGGTGAAAAGCCTGCATCTTTAACTACACAGACTGGTGTTGGGGAAGGTGAAGGCCTCTTCCTTTGTGTATACCATAAGTAAATTGGATCCACCCCACTCCAAGGCCAACCTTCCTGAACCTGGTTTTGATCTTGCTCCACTATCCCCTTATCCTGTCTGGCTGCAACCCCTGACACTGCACTTACCTGGGCTCCTTGGTGTCGTGGGATTACCTATGGTCCCATCAGTGACCATCACTCCTCACTAGCCCTGTTGGGACTACAAACGTGCCAAATGATTAGTCAGCAGCAGTTTAAAATGGAACAGCCTCCTGAGAAAGGGACAGATGCCTTGTTGTTCCTAGTGCAGACATCCTCGCTATTTTTCTTTTTATTTTTCTCATTTATTATGGTGGAAGTCAGTTGAGGTTAGGGGTAGTTGAACTTTGAACAACACACAGAAGAAAACAGACATGATTGCTGTTGGGAGTGGCCTGGAAGAGAGTTCAATTTAATTATTAATCTAAGAAACACTGGATAATTCAACACCATTTTGGATGTTGAGTTGGTCACTCAAGGGAGGACTGATGCTATCAAGCCAACCCATGAAAATGTTTATTAAACAAAAGAAGAGAAGGCATTGGTTCTGACTGGTTTTAGCAGGTACAGAGTGATTTTGAAAGATTCAAGACTGACCGCTGCTTTTTTTTACTCTTGTTCTCAATTAAAGAATTGTTGACTGTTCTGAGAAAAGAATCCCTGTTTGTAAGAAATAAGCAAAAAATTCTGGAAGTCCAGTGAAATTGTTTGTATTCATTAATGACTTTGAAATTAGACATACAGTCATGTGCCGACGAATAAGCCATTGTTTTAAGGATTGCATGAAGTTTTGGCATCCATTGTTTGAAACTAGCTTAATTGGCAAGTTATAATTCTTGTAAATTTGTCCCTTAACTCAGTCTACCTGTGTGTCACTGGGGGCATGCTCAAACAAGATTGAGTTTAAATCTTTAGATATTAAGTTGATCATCTTGTTTAGCTTTATCCTACTAAGATTACAGCAGTAATGATAAACTATTAATTTTTTAAGTTATAAACTTGGTGCCCATGATCTGTTGTTTGTGGAGTCTGGTCAGGAACAAATGGGCAATTTTGAGAGTCATTCAATGTTTTAATTTCACTGTTGAAAAACTGGTGACAGTAAGGGTGATTTGGTTTAGCTTGCTGTTTCTGTGTCTTAACACCAGCATGGAACTGCTGTGGGGCAACCATCAGGATTAGAGAGGCATGTGGGCTAGTGTCTATGTAGACCATGGTGTCCTGTAAAATTGTTGATTTTTGTCATAAACTGTTTCACGGCTGTACCAAGCTCTTGTCCACAAAGTAGTATATTTGCACAATTCATTACAGCTGAGTGTTGTCGTGACATGTTTGATTTGCCTATTTGGTGAAGAATTTATCTCCATGTTAAACAAGTAAGCATGTTTGACTGATTACTAGTACCTTCCATATTGAGTTCCTTTTTGTTAAACTTCCCTTATACTGAATGAGTGAAAGGACAGGGAATGTAGGGAAAGTGGCATTCTTTACTAAGAAAATATATCTAAATTCTGTTATATTTGACTAACAAAGTTACTATTTTTATAAAGTTCTTGAATACGTGAAAATACAGTGTTTGTATTGGCATTGTTGTATCTGTCTGAACCTTTTGTTCCTATAGTGTTATCTGTGAGCTTTTTTTTTTTCATCCAACAACACTACTTTCATCTTATGGTTACCAATCCAAACATTTGTGTACTAGGTATGTGGAAAGTATTTTCATTAGTGATGGTTTCTTCTAATTCATAGCATAGTGCATTGGAGAAATCGACTAGGCAGTCTTAATGCTCTTAACGTAATTATAAAGAGTTAATGGATTGTATGTTGGTTCTTAATCAGGACAGTAAGTGAATACATAACTGCAACTGTGCCTTTAGTTTCCTCTTCACTGTGATATCAGATTAAATAAAATATTGTCTTTCAGGAAAATTAATATTGCATTTCCAATAAGCTGAATTTTCCCTAAATTTTGTTTAAGTGTTTAATTTTGCAGAGACTCATTGAGGGTTTCCCCTCAATTCTTCACTGCTCACCTTTTCTCAGTCCCCACCCTGCCTCCACAGTGCTGAGCAGTGGCAGGAGTGTTTTCTGTTGCTGGGACCATATGGCATTCACCCTGCATATTTAAACATCAGCTGTGCATCATGTCACATTGTGCCAGCCTGGTTTGAAGCAGCATATCCATGGTCTGAAGGAACATGCAGCAATGCAACAAAAAGATTAATCATTGCCGCACTCCACGGTGGCATGTGTCAACATCATCTTCTTTCTGCGATCTCACCCTCACTCTGACTCTGCCATTGCACCCACCTGCCACCAAGGTTCATGGTGTGTCACTCTCAATATTGTATGCAGCATCTTCCCTTTTAATAGCTCTCATTCCACCCCAGCTTCCCAAACATTTAAAACTTCCTGGGCCTTGTGCTTCCTACTCACTCATTCAGATGCTTCATCAAATTTCTGAGGGCAGATGAGCCTCCTGACTGACCACACTCTCTCTTGGATTAAGGACTGCTCCTCTGACTTTCAATCATGGCCACTTGATTGAAGCACTTACAGCGTACTTGTTACATAAACCGCTGCTGCATGTTGTGGGGGTGTAGTATAGTGTTGTATACCATGCCCAAGCACTTAACTAATCATTTCTGGTAAACAGGACATGCTGTCTAACTCTTGTGTGCACTAAAAAGCAAGGCAAAGCAAGGAAGAGTTGCAGTGAGCATCCCAGTGAGCACGAAGTGAATCAGTGTTAGGAAAGCAAGACGAGCCCTAACATGCATCTCTGATATGATATGGGTTAACATGAATATTTTAAAATGCCTAAATATTTAGATAAAATATCACTGGAGAAATTGATGGGACTCAAAAGGTTGATAATCCGGATCCCAGAATGTGAAGGTAACAGACGCCCAACCATTTTCAGCTACTACATCAATGACCTTCCATCATCATAAGGTCAGATGTTTGTGCAATTGACGTTAACGTTCAGCACTGTTCATGACTTCCCAGATACTGAAGCAGCCAGTGTCCAAATGCAGCACGACCTGGAAAATATCCAGGCTTGGGCTAACAAGTGGCAAATAAGAACCATGCCACACAAATGCCAGGCAATGACTATCTCCAACTAGAGAATTTATTCATATTTCCTTGACATTAAATGACATGACCATTGCTGAATTCCGCCCTATTAACATCCTGGGGGTTACCATTTGCCAGAAACTGAATTGGACTAGCCATTTAAACACAGTGGCTACAAAAGCAAGTCAGAGGCTAAAAATGCTGAAGCCTCCTGACTTCCAAAGCCTGTCCACCATCTACTAGGCATTAGTCAGCTCTGAAATGAAATACTTCCCACATGCCTCGACAGGTGTAGCTCCAACACAAGAAAGTTGACACCATTCCAGGACAAATCAGTGGAGGATGATGATTTGAATGGCCTTCTTGTGTACTGTCTGATTCTAGGATAACTAGATTCTTAAAATCTTCTTTTGTTATCTAATTTGCTATGTTCTCCTAGAGGAGTTTCTCATTTGTTTCCAGTCAGCCAGCCAACGGTGTCCCTGTTTATCTTATTGGGCCATATATTCATTGCTGTGAAACCACGTTAAGAATGACGTAAATTATTAAAGTCCCTAAATTGCTATTTAAAGACCCTGCCATTGACATCTTCCCTGTAAAAGTCTTAGACTGCAGTGAGAATTTCCACCTGGTTATTATTAGGAAATATCTTTTGAGTCCATGGCAATTCAATCACTGAACAGGTGAGCATGGGCCACACTGCTGTGCAGTACAAGGTGCAGCCGAAAAATGTGTTTTAACAGTTGGATTGGAAAGTGAGCCAGAAATGCAAAAAGTTACTCCCTTTCCTATATATTTCAATAGAACATTAAAATATTTTACCTGTTTTGAGTGATTACAATCCATAATTGGTGGAAAAATTTAATCTGTACTTCAGTCGAGCGCATGCCAAACTCAACTGATTTCTGGAAACCTATTAACAACCTTGAACAAGTACTTTATTTTGATTTTTGCCTTTCACTGATATACTTGTTTGAAATTGTCTGCAACATCGCTTAACACTGCCATGGTGAGGCAATGGTGGGCGGCTGCTGAATACTACCTTTGTACAGCTTTGTAAAGCCAAAGTATGTTTTGGCACAATTCATTGCTGTCTGAGATACTACTGAAGCCAGCTGAGGATTGATAGCTGCAACTGTCACAGCAGTGAAAAAAGGGCTTGTGTTTTTGCTTAAATAAAATCTTCTGCTGGAGAAAAATTAATCTTTGATTTCTGCTTAAGGATAAAAACACTAAAAGCAAGAAATTGGACCTGTTTGTTTTCTGTGCAGTATGAGGCCCCTTAGAGCTATAAAATGGGCAAGTGGTGCATTGGCATATCATGTTTAACTCAGCAGATTGAGGGTGTTAACGATGGAAATGATCGTCCGATGGAGTATTCAGAGGAGTCAGATTATCATGTCCATCAACATGTCACACTGACAGGGTTATCAACTAGTGCTTCGGATCTTGATGCCCAGCTAAAGCCTTGACATTTCACAAAGCTTTATGTGTATTCAGCAATATAAAGAAACCCCTATCAGTGCTATTTGGAGGTATCATAAGCAACTTACAGGTTAGTTGCTACTTTGTGGACTGCCAAAGGTGTGTATTGCAGGGGCTTTACTGACCTCAAGGTTTCTGGGAGGTTCTGCCAGATGAGAAGATACAAGATAGAATTCTGCTTGAAATACAGCTTTTGGAAAATGGAAGAAACCATGTCGAACAGGACAAGCTGCTGGAAATGTAGGAGGATACAAACTTTGAGCAAGAGGCCTTTTCAGCTCAGGGTGATCAAGGTACCTGTTGTAGCCACAACCGAAACCTCAAAACAGGACACAGACCGCATCACTAACAGCTGTGAAGGTGGCAGCAGGAATGAACCTTTGTGTCTGCTTGTTTCCAGGCTGGAATATTTTTAGCGTCTTGTAACTTGTCATCCACTATTGTATAACAAGCTTACAAAATCTCTCTACTTAGTGAAAGCTAATTACAGTTCATCCATTCATGTCAGAGAGAAGCAGACAGTGACCATATGCTTTTGCTAACAATGCAGACTCCCTACGGTACACACACATCACATTGCATGCTCTGCAGGTCAACTCTTCCCTATACCAGAAGCAAAAGGGATTCAGTTCCTTAAACATCTAACTGCACTGTGAGCAAACACAGCACATCGTACACAAGCCCAGTGCTGTGCCAGTAGACATGATACCTTCCTTTTGTCAGCTCAGCAAATTGAAGTGTGGCTATTAGGCCGCAAGGATTACCCTTGGACGACCTGACTTATGATTCCAGTACACCACGTTTGCAAATGTGCACAGCGTGCGTAACATGAAAATTTATGCTGGTGTATGAAATGTAATGGGACAGGCCATTGGCGCGTTAAACCTGAGGTTTAGATTTCATGGTCAATGGTAAAGCAACACAGCTATGCAGTGGTCCTGAGTTCTGGATTTTCTCACTAGGTCAGTTTGAATCTGCCATCATGTCATTGGAGTTGCCTGAGATTCAGCAACAGTGATGTCATTAAGCAGGATATGCAGCCAATCACATCGACTTGTTCTCACAGACAGCAAATCAGGAACCATGAAACATTAAATTAGTCATGTTTAATAAAATGTTTCTGAAATAATTCTACAGAGGCTGATAACCCATCACCAAGTCACGCTATATTTACACAAGCAGAGTACTTGACATGGTCCGGCTTCCTCAGAGCCAGCTCTCGGAGTGAACAGAACTGCTGATACTCCTGTTTATATTTTGCTTTTTTAAATAACTTCATTAATTGAACACCAGCAGAAAAGACACCCATGTGACCAAAGACCCAGAAGCAAGCAGAGCCCTCTGGGGGCAATGCTTATGTGAATTAAAAGGTGAAGGGGAGGCTGGGATCAAATCAAAATGGAATTGATGGGGAAATAAAGCACTCCACACCCCCGCAGTGCCTACCTCTCCTGAAAGGTAGCGAGAGTGTTGGTGGACAGCACATGCTCCTTCTCCAGGGACCCCTGGGCACGAATGTAGCCACGGAAAAGGGGAAAGCAGTCAGCTGTAATGACCCCCTCCACGGCTTGCTGCCTGAACCTGCTAATGCCCAGCTTGGCCAGACCCACAAGGAGATCCACCGACCTACCTACTCCCCTCCACACTGGGTTCCCAAAGATCAGGGGCGTGGGGCTGAAGTGTAACCAGAAACACAAAAGATGGTCTTTAAGATAACTTAAAAAGGGATTGCAGGCACCCACACCCAATTTTTACATGGCCCACGGACTCTGCAGTGCTGCAAAACAGATAGTTAGGCTGGGAGTTCATGAACAACCACAGTCTGTGGCTACATGGGATCACTGTGTGTCACCCTTGTTTATATATTTTTTTCTTCTTTCTTTTCTCTTTTTTTTGAAACCCCTACACTAGTGCCATACAGCAGTAGAGCTTATTTTCCCCAGCACACTTGTGCGTGTGCGGGTGTGAGACACAGTAATAAAACGCCAGGTATACGAATAACTTTATTAACATACCACCACCAGGGAAGACACCCATGTGACCAAACAATAAGTATCAAGCAGAGCCCCTGGGGGCAAAGCCTACATGAAAGAAAAAGTGAGGGGAGGGTAGGGATCAAATCAAAATGGAATTGGAGGGGGGAAGATAAGGCACTCTGCACCCTATAGTGCTCACCTCTCCCAAAGGTATCAATTGGTGGACACCATGTGCTCCTTCTCCAGGGACACCTGGGCATGAATTTATCAAAGGAAAGCACTCCTCTTTATTGTCTGGCAGCCAAGGCTCCCTGATTGGATGAGGTTAACAGTCCGAATTGGTGATCTGATATTCTATGAAGCCCACCTGGCTGACCTCTTTACAATCACTGCAGTATTCAGACAGTAAAATAAATGAATTAGATTATGTACTTACATTAGGAGCTGAATTTTTTTTAATTAAAATCATTTTTAAAATAATGTTTATTTTAAGTGAAGACATTTTTTGTTTCATAAAAACATGAATTAAGCTTTACAGGGCAGTAGCTATGAGCTTAACACATCAGTAAAACCTTCAGGTGAACCTCATTCAGCAACATATAATTTTTCCAAGATTTTTACGGTAAGACTAATAGAATAAAAGGGCAGATTTCTATATGGGGGATCTGCAACCTGCTCCCAAGTGGGGAAGCTTCTAATCACTGACAGCAGCCTCTGGCTATCCACAGTTAGCTGCCCAAATGTGGGTTGCTATTTTGAAGCAAGGTCATTGACTTGTACCTTAGTTTCTGTCTGTAAAGTTGCTTCAAGCTGCATTGAGTACTTTTGGCATTTTCAGTTTATATTCCAGAAGTTGGCATTTACAAAGATTAATGATGGCAATTGCAGATAGCTTTAGACATTATTACCACTGTACAATTGAGGCCAATGTTACTGCTTGAACCACTAAGCAGGTGTCAGGAGTCAAGATGGATTTTCTGCAGATCATACACCCTTAAACTTGGGGACATAACCTTGACATCAGCTTTTACTAGACACTGAGGCAGAGAGACAGGAGCATGACGAGGGGGTGGGGAGGAAGAGTAAGGGAAGAGAAAACCTAAATAGCCACTCTCAGGTTAGGGCTGTGAACACATCCAAATGCAATATTAACAATTGCAAACAAAATTTCCCTTTCACCAACAGTACTACACCTTACCTTTCTTTTGTCATTGATAATCACAAAGCTTGACTACAATACAAAATGTAAAACATCACAAAATAAATATTCCAGATTAAATTTTAAATGAAACCGTTACACATTAGATACAACAGTCAAATAGTCAGCCTTGTGCATTCCTTCACGCCTGTCAATGACCTTTGTATGGCTGTTGATTTTTGATGGAGGAGACTGCAGTTGGCCTTGTAAGTGATTTTGAGCAGCTCTGGGTTTAAGGTAGTCAAAGGTGGGCCTGCTATCTCAACATGGATGGCAGCAATGATAGGATGGGCAGGGGTGGGGGCAGAATGAATGCTGCCATCCTGAGAGACAGCAGGTTTGTACTCCATTGAGCCATTTGTGGGAAATGGGGCATGTGCACAAAGGGGTATGGGGGAAAAGGGGAGTTGGGGGTAGTTGACACCTCAGCAATCCTCAATCTGCTGAAACACCCTACAAGTCACTTTGCATATTGTAATCCACAGCAATGACACAGCAGTCTGAACTTGCTTGGCAATAAACTGACTTTACAAGGTAACACTTGCATCTTGAGTGGGTGCTGTTTGTGCTGCGATGCATGTTCCAACACTTGCCATCAGATCCTGACTCATGACTAAGTGCACAGATATACAAATGGAGTTGGCCACCACATGCACGATATAGAAATTGGGCACCATGTTTCACTAAAAGTCCTGTGTCTGGTTGTTCTGCATTGCATGACATTGGCTACAGATTTTCTGACATTCTTGTCGCTGCACAAAACATTCCACCAGACATACCCATCAGCATACTACTGTGCACTGCACCTCCCACTGCAATGCACTTCCCCAGTGAGAGACACAGATTAACTTCAAAAAATGTTGGCTAGCTTTAATTGCTGCAAGGCACTCAAGATGACCCCTGTTATTGCCTTCTGCTAACCAGAAGCACTGTTAACGCTGCCAACATTGAAGTCATTAAAGTGGGCATGCAAAGTGGGTATACTGTTAGTATTGCAATCAATGGGCAAGGTTTAATCCCATGTTGCAATAACCAGGAACTTTTTTGGAGATTATCAAATTAGTCCCTAAACTCTTCCTAACATATAGTATTACAGTTCCTTAAATGTGGGCATTGGGTGGAATTTTCCTCACCCTTGGGCAATGACAAGAATTATGGGAAAATACAATGCGACTGAAAAAGTTCTGAAACTCTGTCGAGGAAACCAAGTTCTGATTTTCTACTGAAGCTTTCAATGGATATTTCTGAATCTGGCAGATGCAGTTTGCCCCTTGCTTTCCTAAACATTCTTTCTAATCTTGCTTCAAAATGTGTTTGAATGCAAGTGACGTTTTTGACACCTTTGATCTTGTTATTCAGCCTGTTGACACTCCACTCACCCCATTTGTACAATCTTTTGACACTCTTAATTACCTGGAATTATCTTGCAAGGATCACTCGGTCTATAATTTCTATGCCTGTATGCTTCCCTTCACTTCACCTGATGAAGGAGCAGCACTCCTAAAGTTTGTGATTTCACATAAACCTGTGTGTTATGTGACTTCTGATCTTTATCTGGTATTGCCATGTATTCTATCAGACTCTGCAGACAACACTGACCTGGGCCACTATTTGTGACTGGGCTCGCAGTTTGGTGCCTTGGCCTCCTGTGGTGGTCTATTGTGTAGAGGAAGGCCTGTTCTTAAACACTCTGTCCTCTCAGATCTGTATCTGGGATGTAGCTTACCAGCTTCCCTTTGAGATTTTGGTTTGCTAAAAGGACAGTGTGTAAGAAAGTTCTTGGCTTGCTGCATCTGGACTGTGAATATGGCACGAGTGGCTTGTAATCTGGAGGTTCAAGCAGTGTCAGGAATGCTGCCTCTCCTGCCACATGGTTGCATGAGAAGGGCACTAAAAAGGCCAGTTACATAATTAATGGGGTGAGAAGTGGAAGAGCGTGAGAAAGGTCAGTATGAGCCATGACATACACCAGTAAAACTCCCTGAAGGTATTACTTTGCATAAACATGGGAAAATCCAGCCCATAAAGTGGTTTAAGAGAAAATTGATTATATTTTGCAGTATTAATGAAAACCACTGGCAAAAGACTGCACAATATCATCTTGGAGGGTAGAATATGATTGAACACTTGGTCAAAATTCTTTTGCTCTTTGCTAATGCAAACAATGGTCAACAGAATATTAGCTGACTCAAAGAAATCTATGGTGCCTTGTGGTTCATGACTCAATGCTTCATAGCACTTAACCAAACCACATGTAGGGGCAAAGAAGAGGTGTTGAGAGGACTGATGTTAGAAGTTGCTAAATGTCATCATTTAGTGTGTCATAGTGAGATAGTATATGCAACATTTAACATAATGGTTATAACACTGACCTTACACTCTAAAAAGCAATATGTGGTCAGGGTTTTTTAGTTGAGACAGTGGACTCTAAAGTAAGCTCTGATGTAAGCAAACTCTTATTGCTATTCGTGTTCTCTGATGGTATTGAAAACTGTTTGCACTGTGTTTTTTGTTTAGTATTTAAAGCCTTTTGTCTCAAAAGTAGAAATATTAGTTAGGGAACTGGCTTCCCAGTTCTGAGGAAGGGTCATTGAACCTGAAACATTAACTCTGATTTTTTCTTCACAGATTCTGCCAGATCTGCTGAGTTTTCCCAGCAACTTCTTTTTCTTGTCCTGATTTACAGCATCTTCAGTGCTTTCAGTTTTTTACGAAGATAATAGTGTAGTTTGTAACCTCGTGACCACCTGCAATTCAGAAGTTGGCATTGGCCATGCACCAGCCTCACCTCATCCTCATGGCTCACCTCTGACTCATTTAGAATGCAGTTCCCCACTTAATACACAAGGATACCTTGGGTTGAAAAGCTGCTGCCAACAGGGACAGGCAGCCAACTCATGGATTGCAACAGGGGGCATCTCAGGGTCATCACTTGCTCTCTAAACACTGAAGCACTTTGCACCTCTTTGAATGCTCAAGAATTCTATCAAGCGTGTCCTTTCCTTTATGCACTTTGCCACATCATTCAGAATTTACAGACTCAACTGATACTTCTGTCTTGAATCACCTCTTAACAAAGATACAAAGCCAGGCAGCTTGTTATGCTTGTTGGCAGTGACCAGACATAAAGGGTGGACGTATTGCTGTGTGGCACTGTACCACGTCATTGTCACATGCATGGCACAAACATTGCGTATGCCTCGACTAAATGGCCATGTCTCAAAGTCTAATGGGGGGAGTCATCTTTACTTCATACTACAGGGCATTTGATAAGGTTCCCCACGGTAGGCTATTGCAGAAAATTCGGAAGCATAGGATTGAGGGTGATTTAGCGGTTTGGATCAGACGTTGGCTAGCTGGAAGAAGACAGAGGGTGGTGGTTGATGGGAAGTGTTCATCCTGGAGTTCAGTTACTAGTGGTGTACGGCAAGGATCTGTTCTGGGGCCACTGCTGTTTGTCATTTTTATAAATGACCTGGATGAGGGCATAGAAGGATGGGTTAGTAAATTTGCAGATGACACTAAAGTCGGTGGAGTTGTGGATAGTGCGGAAGGATGTTGCAGGTTACAGAGGGACATAGATAAGCTGCAGAGCTGGGCTGAGGGGTGGCAAATGGAGTTTAATGCGGAAAAATGTGAGGTGATTCACTTTGGAAGGAGTAACAGGAATACAGAGTACTGGGCTAATGGTAAGATTCTTAGTTGCGTGGACGAGCAGAGAGATCTCGGTGTCCATGTGCATAGATCCCTGAAAGTTGCCACCCAGGTTGATAGGGTTGTTAAGAAGGCGTACAGTGTGTTAGGTTTTATTGGTAGAGGGATTGAGTTTCGGAACCGTGAGGTCATGTTGCAGCTATACAAAACGCTGGTGCGGCCGCACTTGGAGTATTGCATACAGTTCTGGTCGCCGCATTATAGGAAGGATGTGGAAGCATTGGAAAGGGTGCAGAGGAGATTTACCAGGATGTTGCCTGGTATGGAGGGAAGGTCTTATGAGGAAAGGCTGAGGGACTTGAGGCTGTTTTCGTTAGAGAGAAGCAGGTTAAGAGGTGACTTAATACAGACATACAAGATGATCAGAGGATTGGATAGGGTGGACAATGAGAGCCTTTTTCCTCGGATGGTGACAGCTAGCATGAGGGGACATAGCTTTAAATTGATGAGTGATAGATATAGGACAGATGTCGGAGGTAGATTCCTTACTCAGAGAGTAGTAAGGGCATGGAATGCCTTGCCTGCAGCAGCAGTAGACTCGCCAACTTTAAGGGCATTTAAATGGTCATTGGATAAACATATGGATGATAATGGAATAGTGTAGGTTAGATGGGCTTCAGATTGGTTTCACAGGTCAGCGCAACATCGAGGACCGAAGGGCCTATACTGCGCTTTAATGTTCTATGTTCTATGTTCTATCTCTTCACTGAGAGGATACCAGTACAGTAAGTCAAGCACACTGTTCAGTCACACTCCAGAGGATTGGACATGGTCACTTGGCCACTTGAGGCATTTGTAATCAGGGATCCTTGTTAGTACAATCTGGGGAGTAGGTCACGGTCAGACCTCAGGTCCAGTCTAGTATTAGTGGTAAGTCTGACGGGGAACTGTGCAGTAATCAGTTAGGCATCTGATCCTTCATCAGCCAGGCTGACTTTCCAAATCAGTGAAGGTGCAAAATACCATAGTCAGTCCAGAGTTCTGTTCACTGAAAGTCAAGCGAGAGTTATCAGGGGACACAGTTACGGTGATGGTGTTGGGGAAGTCATTTGTGGCAAGTGGAGGCAGCATACTGAGATGCAGAGAGGATATTAATTATGAAAGGGGGAACTTAATGTGGGAAGAGGATAGAGCATGTCACACCTACCCAGCTTTGTGGGGACAGTGCATGATGATGTTTAGCACGACTATGCTGAATGCTTGGGGTTCAAGGGATAAAGTGAAGAGACAACCAGTTGGGTAAATTGATTAGGTGGGAACATGAGGAAGATCAAAGCCGAGGGCATTGACCAGAAGGACAGGGCAGAAAGGAACGTGAAATTTTGGAAATCATCTAGACCAAGAGGCTGTGACTTTCTCAGTGAAGTGTGACCTGTGTTGCCTTCCATCATCCTCCAAATTGAAAATGCACAAATTAAAATGGCTGCCATCACATCTGGAGTGAAGAGTGTGATTCTTCTCTCAGGGAGGGGCCTCCACCTTGGTGTGATGTGAAGGCCTTCAAAGTGCAGTCACGTTAAATAGACACCTAGGACAAAAATGCTTGTCTGCCCTGTGTCTATTTTACATTTGAATGATGCTATTAATGGCTGACACAATGGGGGACTTCTCCTGCCAGAGGCTGAGCAATGCTGGCCTTTTGTAGTGCTCGGAGTGCCAGTGACCTGAAGCTTTTCTTCGTCAACCAGCTGCATAGAGGTGACAGTGAAATGCTCACCAGAATGTACTCCAGGTTCTGTACCCGCTGAGGGGTCAACATCTGAGCTGGTAGTTTGGAAGACACACTCACTGGTGCTGCCTGAAGGATTTGTGTTTTTTTCCTCAGAGGGAGAGGAGGGAATGGTGTCCTGAGGGGCAGGTGTCTTTGTGGCACTGACCATCTAGATGCCACTGGTGCCTGCAGGTTAGGAGAGAGGATGGATTGTGCAATGGTGGTGGACGTTTTAAGAGTAGCATTTTTTAATATGATTTTAAGAATACGTTCACAATGTTCGCATTAGGAGGGCAGCACGGCACATCATGGTGAGCCTTAACTTGGTTACTAGGACATGGAGGTCTCAGCAGAATGATCTCAGTCCTCTCCTACTAGGGTGACGATTCTCTGATCTCCACTGGGAGGAGACTGATGTCAAGCTCCTTCATTCCCTTGTTATGGGATGTTTCCTTTGGAATGAGAGAATAAAGGGAGGGATTGGGAAAGGTAAATGTGGTTGATGTGGCTGTTAGTGGGGGAAAAGTGTTGAGGTGTTCTGAGTAGATGAGTGTTGAGGCTGTACTGAAGCCAGGCAGCATTACTAGTCTGAGGGATTGGGATGGATGAGAGGGAGTGAGAGATGATACTGAATACAGTGGTCAGAATGGTAGACCATGAGCTCTGGTGGGTGACGGGTGCAGCAGCGGATTTAGTTTGAATGTGAGGCAGCAGAGAGAAGGTGGTGGCATGTATCCTTACTCAGCACAGAAGCTTATTAAAATTATTTCTGCACTACTGGGCAATTTTCTGGGCTGGTGAATACCGTACTTTGAACTATGGATGGCAACTTTGAACAAAGCTGGCAGGGTCTAGTGCTGTGGTCACTTCTGGTGGGTCCTGCAGAAAAGGGAAAAAGATCTCCTCTCCACCATCACATCCACCAGGATCTCCTGGTCCCCATCAGTGATGCAGGAATCCAGCTCCGATTGTCCCCTTGCCTAGGGCAGTTCTTTTGACACTGCATCTGTGCAGGGCAGCTCCTGTCCGGTAATGATTAACCTGGTGCAGAGCTGGCATTTAGTTATGGTGCCAGCAGTGAGAATGTTGGAAGGTCCCAGCAATGCCAAATATTATCACCGCCAGTGATCGTGTAACAGTGGATGCAGTACTTTGGAGGCCTGGTGTATGCATGAAGAGATAAGCAGTATGAAATTGGATGTGAGAACGCTGTAAGGACTCAAAGGGAATCCTCCATGCAATATCCCAAAATTGACACATTGCTGATTTTTGATTCAGTTTGTAGCCCCTAGTTGTGTAAAGCTAAAGTGGATACCACATGACCCACTTAAAATTTAATTTTCAGGAAAAAAAGCTTCTCCTGGTACTTTTTTAAAAAGTTCTACATCAGTGTTCAGCTTTTGTTTTCCAGTTCAGAGTCTAAAGGGGAAAAATATGTTATCCCTTACACTTCCATTGAGGTCATTACATTTATCTTGTGTAAAAATGGAGAACAAAAGTTGATTGAATTATCTGGACCATTTAATGTGCACATGTGAAGATTGACAATCTCTAATCATTTAAAGAAACTGAAAAATATTATTTCCAGAGAAAATCATGTAAATTCATAGAGCCAATTTATTTTGGAGGAAACCTTTATTTACTGCTTTGAAACATTATTTGAAGTTTAATTCCAATTTACATGTCAAATATGTTACAATATGAATCAGAACCCAGATTGTAAGCAGAACTACTTGCATGATCCTTTCTCTCCCTCTCCCTCAGATGAAACCATCTGAGTAAATTTACTACTTTTATGCCGTTTGTGGCAAAATAACAAAAATGCCTATAAAGTATGGGTTCATGCTTTCACTACAAATAATAAACAAAAGAAATCTCTTTGCATTCTTTTTATATTTCAGCTGAACAAGATAGTTGGCCAATAAAACTTAATAAATCACTCGAATAAGGAATTTATTCCTCCCCTATAATTACTGTGAGAATTCTTCAGATAAAATCAGATAAACTGTCCACTTAATTTGCATTCCAGCCACAGGTTAGAGATACAGAATGCACTAAAGCTAAGCTGTTGGAGATCTGACCAAACATTTCATTTGCATTTCGAACTACTAAACTACTTAGTTGTAAATGCTCACTTGAAATTAAATTTAATAAAACTTGATGTTCTCTTATTTTGTTTGAGAAGTGATTGTAGTTGAAACCAATTCATCTATCACTCCTATGCATGTTGATCTACGCTGGTTCCAGATTAAGAATACCTCAGACTTGAGAACACAGGAGTAAGAGTAGACCCTATAGGTCCTTGAGCATGTGCCGCCATTCAAGCAGATTATGATTACTCTGAAATATGGCTTGACAAACTAGGATTTGCCCCATATCCCTTAATATCTTAGCTTTGTTAATCAATATTATTCTTAGATTTAGAATTAGCAGTTGAGGTAGATTCAGTTTGCAGATGAGAATTCAAAACTCCACCTCCCTTTTTGTATGACAAGGTTTCCTACTTTCATTCCTGAGAGGTCTGGCTCTAATGTTCAGATGTAGCTCCCTCATCTTACACTCGCGAGCAGTGCAAGTCGTTTATTTCCATCTACCTTGTCTGTGCCCCTTATCATCTTGAGCCCACGGAACAAATCACCCCCTTAGCAATTTAAATGCCAAGGAATGTAACCTTAGTTTGTGCAATCTCTCTGTGCAATTTTAAATGTTTCTGGCAAGTCTACATTGTACTTTCTCCAAGGTCAGTATATCTTTTCTAATGTATGATGCTCAGAACTATTCACAGCACTTCAAGTCTGGTCTAAACAGGACCTTGCATAGCTGTAACATTGCATCTACCCCCTTCATATTCAAGTTGTTTGGATAGGTAGGCCAGCATTCCATTAGTCTTTTTTTGAATATTTCCTATGCCTGTTCATTTTAATGATTTGTGTAACTGGACCTCCAAATCACCACTGTTGCTCACTTTTATATAAAGTACCCTTTACAATCCCTTTAGGACCAAAATGGATAGTTTCATATTTTCCTAAATGGAAATCCAATTGCTACAGTTTTGTCATCTGCTTAACCTGCTAATGTTGCTTCAATTTTATCAATGGTATCTACACCATTTACAATGGTGTAAATTTCTACCTTTGTGTCAATGGTAAATTTGAATCTGTGATTTTCTAACCCATCATCCAAGAAGTTAATAAATAGCTTGAATAGTTGATATGTGCTTTTGGGACACAACTTGTCACAGTTTGCCAATTAGATTCCCTGCCCGTTATCCCTTCTCACTGTCTCTGCCATGTCAGACAATTTCTAAAGTCATGCCAGTAATTTACCTTCAGTTCCATAAACTTTAACGTTGATTAACGATATTTTTATCTAGGTCTTAACCAAATGCCTTATGGAAATCCATATGAAAAAAAATAGTCAGTCTAATAATTATTGCTTTAATCAGCTCTTCAAAATACTTAATCAAACTCATAAGCTATAACTTGCACTTCACAAATTCACGCTGCTTCTGTCTGAGCAACTGAGAATGTTCAAGGAATTCAGCTTCTCCAACATTTTAGATCCTAGTAATTTCTCAGCAACGCACATTAGGCTGTGTAGTCTACAAATTCCTCAGTTACAATTTTATTGGAAAAATATGCACAAATTTTCAATCTTAAAAACAATCAGAATTTTTGGAAGGTCTTGAGGGCCTTCGTACTGTTCTCTGATTATTTGTGGGTCCCAGTGATGGAAGCCTTCTGATCCTGGGAAATGATCACTTGTGTCATTATTTTATTCATTCCTGTTATTCTGCTGATGTTATTTTGGGAATTTATAACAAAAATTTATAATAAAATTAAAAAATTATTCTGTTTTCAAATCCTCCATGGCACAGTATATGTAATCTTCTTAGAATGGATATAGAATGGATAATCAGAGTATTTTGCCCAGGGTGAAAATGTCAGATACTAGGGGACAGGGGTTTAAGGTAAAAGGAGGGGAATTTAAAGAATACAAGGTGTGGAGCTGGATGAACACAGCAGGCCAAGCAGCATCATAGGAGCAGGAAAGCTTGACGTTTCAGGCCTCAACCCTTCATCAGAAATGGGGGAGGGGAAGAGGGTTCTGAAATAAATAGGGAGAGAGGGGGAGGCGGATAGAGGATGGATAGAGGAGAGGATAGATGGAGAAGAGACAGACAAGTCAAAGAGACAGCCCGTCAAGGTGAGTGTAGGTGGGGAGGTAGGAAGGAGATACCTATCCTTTCCTCTATCCATCTTCTATCCGCCTCCTCCCCCCCTATTTATTTCAGAACCCTCTTCCCCTCCCCCATTTCTGATGAAGGATCTAAGCCCGAAACGTCAAGCTTTCCTGCTCCTATGATGCTGCTTGGCCTGCTGTGTTCATCCAGCTCCACACCTTGTTATCTCTGATTCTCCAGCATCTGCAGTTCCTATTATCTCTGAGGGAATTTAAAGAAGATGTGAGAGGCAGTTTTTTTACACACAGGGTGGTAAGTGCATGGGATGCGCTGCCAGAGGAGATGATAGAAGCAGATACAAAAGTGACGTTTAAGAGGCATCCTGACAAACACACGGAGAGGCAGGAAATAGAGGGATACAGGCCGCATAGGGGCAAAAGGCTTTTAGCCTAGAAAGCCATCATGTGTCAGTGCAGGTGGTGGGCTGAAGGATCTGTTCCTGAACTGTAAGGTGTGCTGTTTTTTGTTCTTCAGCCCCACAATGCATACTTGCATTTGTGCAATTCTAGCTTCTTGACCATCGTCGATTTTAATGGATGGCGAATAGGTTGTCTATACCTCACGGGCTGGAATTTATTCTCTGAACCATTGCTCCTCTTTTGTCTTTTAAGCTACTCCAATGAATCTTCTTTGATCAAGCCTTTGGATATTTGACATATATTACTTTCTGTGACTCAATGTCAAATCTTGTTTGATAAAATGACACATACTTATATAATAACATATTTAGATGTATAATTTTAAATAATAGTGCCTTAGCCTACTGATTAGGTACAACATTGTATATTGTCATTTATTTTCTCAAATTTGACTACATAGATGAAGATTAGCTTTCCTCTATGTCCTTAACAGTTATTTGTAAAATGGTTTTAAATAATCCCTTAATTTGTTTTAAGAACAAATTCTTAACATTGACTTATTCATATTTTAGCTTTTTTTTGCTGAGGGTGCCAAGGATGAAAATCAGAAATGTCACGTTACTATAAATATTTATTGTCTTGTATTTGATGTGGGATGCTTACTTTAAAAATAGGGAAATATTCCTTTTAAGATTTCTGATATTTCCCAAAGATAATGGAGGCAACATTATTAGTTCAACTAAAGTTATTGAATAAGTTAAAAGTTGACTCTATGGATACCTTTTTGAAGCAATGTTTTATTCAAACATTGTTCCTGAGATTAAATGTATCTTTACTTTGGACTGAAACCAACTCCGAATGAACATGTTTCACAATGTGACACACTTTAAATTATCATCTCTTCCATCTCTGCATTGGCAAGAAGCTGTAGCAAGTTGACATGCATTTCTTAAAGCTTTTGTGACATGATACGATTTACACTTATCGTAAAATTACTAAAATATGTGCCTCCTCTTGCATTATTAATTTAACTACCACTACATTTTTCTGAAACCTATGCTTCAACTTTACACATTTATAGTCCAGAAATTACTGTTAGCAACATATATGGACATATGCTTAGTGCTTTTGAATGAAGTTTGTATATTTGTTATTTTACTGGAGATATAAATCCTTTTAAAATAAATGAGATACTGCCAACATTTTAGGAACAAAGAGAGGAATGTTGCATAGAGACTACGGGAGGTAATTTTAACTTGTGTTTGACAGTAAGGTAAATTGATTTTGGGTCAGCTACATTTTATATATGTGGTCTGATTTTCTTGCTGACTAACTTCAGGTGGGATGTACAAATGACTGCTGATCTGATATTACCCCTTTTTATCTATTTAGCAAAACATCGCTGGATATATTCAGGGGCATAGAGCATTGGACTTTTGTTGCCTAACGGTGGTTGTGCTTTTAAATATGAATTAAAGTCAGCACTTTACTCCAACCATCATTTTGTGTTAAGAGTTTTAGCTGCTTTTGTTGGTCATTCATGATTGATTTTTATAAGATTGCCATAATCCTCCTGGAAAATGTGCTTAATATTATTTTAGAAAGCTCATTAGAAATGCAAGTCATGGAGGATTGGTGAACCATTGACAATTTCCTTAAGATTTAATTGGACCACTGCTTTAGGATATTTCTAAATGGTAAGTAAACTGGATGATGTTAAAGGATCATGGGAGATAAACCAAATTTTGGTGCATTGCAAAATGGATGCTAGAAAACTGGCATTCTGTCTAATAGAAAAGGAAATTGGATTGCCTACAGAGTACAACAATGATCAGTTATCACTTATTTCACTGTATAGCCCAAGAAATCAATCAAACCCCAAATGAAAAAGTAAAGTCACCATAGTCCCATTAAACCCCAAATATGTTTTATTCAACCACAATATTTAGCTGGCTGAGAAATAATTTGGAATGAAAGGCATCTATTGCACATTCTTGATGCTCAGAATTGTTTCCAGGCATTGACCGAAAAGTCAAAAGCCTCAGTTTTTGACCTGAATTAGTAGTGCTCAGGGCTGGACAGATAGTGTAACCCACCTTAATTGGTCTCAGCAATTTTGGACACGGAAGTGGAAAGATCAGCCAAAGTCCTTGCACTTTAAAGGAATCCTGTGCACTGAGCTGCAAAGTGTTGATGTGTAGCTGAGTATAGCAGGCCCAGATTGGTGGTTTTCGCAATTGACTATACACTGAAGCTGAATGTCATCTTATGAGAAACACTGGTATGTGTGATAAGAGGGAGGCCCTACAGATAAAAAGAATTGGGATAGCTGGGTGACTGCATTTTTTTCCTGACTTCAGGTATTCAATTTGTGAATGACACCATGCCTGCTTTAATGTTAGGTACGCTTGATCATTTCTGAATATTGCCTTTAAATTCAGGGTTTTCTTGATAGTAGCAACTAAATCTGCAACTGAGAGTGCAGTTTTCTAATTGTAATGTTTTCAAAACAAAAGTAAGCAAATGTGTTTCATTGTATCCTGAAATTCAAACTGATATTTATAATTTAAAGCTCATCACAAAATGCTGCAAAAAGACGGCCAAGTGAGGATTATCTGACTCCTTGTGTGGATAGAACCATTCCCTGTCTTGAGTGAACAAAGAAATACCAAACAAATGACAATGGAAGGGGTCTTTCAAATGCAAGAATACTGTCTGACATTTACAAGGCATGAAATCCATGACATTGAATGTATAATGGACCGAACCGTCCCTACGATTTGGGAAGGACTTTGGACTTCTAACAAGTGTCATGATGAGACAGCCATTTTGTTGGCCTGTTTTAAAAAGTGCAAGTTCCATCACAAAGAAACTGAACTTGTGCAAGTCATCTAAGCAACCAATGTAATAAATAATAAGATATTGGAAGTAGAAGGAGGACCCTACCCCATTTTTTTCAATTCAAATTCACCTGAGAAGCAAACTCCCAGAATTTTAACTACACTAAGCCTCACAGATTACTGAGAATTCTCTACTTTACAAAACTTTCACTTCAGCTAAAGCATCAACTTACCACAGGCCTGCTGCAAAATGGTTGAAATAATCTGTATAAAACTACAAATCTTTTTATTTATCTGCATCTGATCTATCTTTGCATGTGAGAAACATGTGAATGAGATTGATTTAAAATATAACATTCTAAATTTAAAAAGATACTTATTGTAGTAGATAGTATGTAGTATAGCAACAAACTTATGAAGACACAGACTAATTGATGTCTTACGGCATAGAAGGAAGCCATTCAGGTGATCAGGACCATGACAGTCAACATCGAGCTGACTACGCTTGTCCTGTTTTCCAGCTCTTGGCCTATAACTTATAGGCTATGATAATGCACGTGACAATCTAAATGCTGCTTAAATGTAATGAGAGTTCCAGACTCAACCTCAATTTCAGGCACGGAGTTCCATCTTCTCACCACCCTCTGAGTGAAAATAAAATCCACTGAACTCTCACCCTACTATCTCTTGCCTTAAATCTGTGCCACCTATTTTGTGTCATCCATGAAGTTTATGATGATATATCCTTTGTTTAAATCCAAATCACTAAAGTACACCATGAGCAGCAAGGGGTCCAGCTCTAAGGCCTGCAGAATGCCGCTGGAAACAGACTTCAGTCACAGGAACGTTGCTCTATCATCATCGCTGCTTCCTGCCTCTTGGCCAGTTTTGGATGCTTCATTTCACTTCACCTCAAATCCCATGGGCTCATACTTTCTTGATCAGTCTGCCTTACTAAAGGAGAGATTATTAAAGGCCTTGCTGAAGTCCATGTAGACCACAACAATTGTATTGCTCTCATCAATCCTCAATCCTAGTTAAGTCCTTTAAAAAATTCAACCAATCTTTCAAACGTGACCTTAACAAACATCATGATGAGCACATAAGCCAACTAGTGACATGGGAAGATGCAAGGTATCCACTACTGTGCCTTTCACAAGACCACTATTCAGCATAGGTTTTAAGTTCCTTTCACATTTAGTCCTTTGATAGTCAGAGGCTTTTTCCCAGGATAGAAATGTCAATTACTAGGGGACATAGGTTTAAGGTAAAAGGGGGTAAGTTCAAAGGAGATGAAAGGCAAGTTTTTTACACAGAGAGTGGTAAATGCCTGGAATATGCTGCCAGAGGAAGTAGTAGAAGGAGATACAACAGTAATGTTTAGGAGACATCTTGACAGATATATGAATAGGCAAGGAATAGAGGGATTCAGACTGCATAGAAGCAAAAGGTCTTTAGTTTAGAGTGGCATCGTTTTGGCACAGGCTTGGTGGGTCAAAGGGTCTGTTCCTGTGCTGTACTGATCTTTAATAGTTACAATCAAATGTGAAGGGATGAATTTTTTAAGATATAACAGAGAGGCTGTGAAATCTGAATGACACTATATTGTGTGGCATGTGTACAACAGAGGGATTGGGCATGTATATTTACAAATCTGCAAAAGGTTAGGACAAGTTTTTAAAATATTCAAAAACATTCTGGGCAGTTGTATTGGGCATGTATATTTACAAATCTGCAAAAGGCAAGGACAAGTTTTTAAAATATTCAAAAACATTCTGGGCAGTTGTATTGGGCATGTATATTTACAAATCTGCAAAAGGTTAGGACAAGTTTTTAAAATATTCAAAAACATATTCTGGGCAGTTGCATTGGACTTGAAAGGTTAACTTTGTTTCTTCCTCTATAGATGCTGCCAGACCTGCTGAGCTTCTCCAGCTCTTGAGTTTTTATTCAAATATATGGGCTACTTGCTTTGTAAGCAGAGACGTTCAATGCCAGAAGGAAGTAATTATGCTAAACCTTTCCAAATCTCTGAATAAACCTCCGTTGAAGTATAGTATACAATTCTGGGCACCACTCTTCAGGGAGCATGTCAAGACACAGAGCAGATTTAACAGAATAACACTAAAGAAAAGGGAGTTCAGTTCTGTGGAGAGACAGGAGAAGCGTTATTTTTCTTCTCGGAGAGCTTGTTCAAAACAAACCTTAGAGATATTCAAATAATGACATGTTTTCATTGAGCATGTTCTCTGTCAGTAAACAAAGATCAAAGACTTAAAATAATTGGCAGAAATTTAGAAGGGAGATGCAGAGACTATTTTCATATGCTTATTAAGAACCATAACGTAAAACGTTACTGAAATCTGATTGCATCAGATGTTGGAGACTTTATTAACATGATTCATTTGCAAGAATATCGGGGGTAAAAGCTGGAGTATTGATAGAATTTGGATAGCTTTGTTGAGACACTTGGCCTGAATGGCTTCCTCCCAGACTAGTAAGATTTTTTCTAAATATACACTTTCCGTGGTTTTATACTGCTGATATTAAATCTTCATTATTTAAGAGAGCCACAAAAATATTATGGCATCTTACAAATTACTTCTAAGGTTTTTTGACAAGATCAAAAATAAAACAAATTTTGAGTTTCAACCTGAAGTTCTGAATCAATCCAATCTGATCAGTATTCTCAGATTTTGGCAATGCCTGGCTCTGGGATATTGCCTGACCTCTGTTTTTGCAACATTTGTGCAAATTTCCAGCAAAGGACACTTAAATGAGAACCAGTGGCCTGAGCCCTAGGCTATTTTATCATTCTTAAATCAAGGAGGATGTGAAAATTCTTTACAACAGCTTTGTCTGAAACCAGTTTGTTCGGCAGCAACTGACGATCTGACTTACGGTCCCCCATGTTAGCATGGTTCACCTCAGACAAAATTAACAACACACAGAAAATGTGGGAAAAATGTGGCTGAACCACTGAAATGTGGCTGAAATGTGTCGAATTTTCGACATTGATTTTTTTTCTCTCTTTTTGGTTCCCTGGCTAAACTTCCTAATTCATCAAGAAAATAACTAGTGCTTTTCCTTAGTTATATAAAAAGACACAACGTAGAAAGGTCATTGTCATTTCTGCACGTGAGGGTTTTGCAGTCATTCTGTAAGCATTTTTTTCTTTGAAATGGGTATACTTGAAAACCTGAATTCAAATTCCAGTCCTCCACAGGGGTTACAGTTACAGGTTTGTCTGTCAGTATCTGGTTAGTCCCTGCTGTCTCTGGTTGTGTACCAGCACCCCTTGTAATACAGAAGGAAACATGTCACTGAGCATTGTACAATACGTTTGTGAGATGCGGTTGTCATATTTGAGTAGCTGGCAATGTGTGCAAGATGTGAGGACTGCAGCACTGCGCTGTGTGTGAGGGTATGGTGAAGTATGTAAACACTAAGTGCGAGTGCGAATAGAGATGTTAGATGAGTGATACAGGTGTGGTGAATTAAGCAGTTTTGACGCTCACAATGCAGTTGGTAACCTGCCACATATGAAGAGGTATTTTCTGATCATAGCTTACTCCGGTGAGGTCAATAAACATTTGGCAAACTGCATTTAGGTTTTCAGGACAACTTCTTGACATTGACTTCTGTGGCTATTAGTGTATTCCCATTGCTTTTCATGATGTGCCTGGTCACCTTCTGCCCTGCCATGCCTCTGCAGATACAGAACATTTCCCCACTTTTCAACCTCCTCCATCATGACATCCAATGCAATGTCAGAAAATATTTACACATGCACTCTCCCAAACTCAGCCATTATTGAATGTTGCAAAATCCTATTCCAAGTGATCTCCACAACTCCAATAGCCATAATGCACCTTCCTGGTAAGGGGTGCAAGTCAATTTTAACCAATGCAGCGTAAATGATGGTAGAGATATTAGCCCTCTTCCAGTGTGTGCAATGACTGAACAGTATGGCCAATGCTAACTCTGAGCAGCAATCATAATGAGCAGGTAGCAATCGATTGCCCTAGCATTTATATCACATTAAATGTGTGCATTTTAATAGCTCATCACAATTTCAGCACTTCATTTTGGTGTGTACAATTTAACTCCTAGAGTTTATTCATTAAATATATTCAGAATTACATAAATTGTAATAATGCTTTTGCGTGCAGAATTTTCAAATTGGAATGAAAATGTTGAATGTCTTCCCTGTGACGATCCCGTCACCATAAAAAGAAGCTACATCACCTTAGTGACTAGGGAAGGCATCCATCAGCAAATGATTATTAACTGAGTTCAAATGCCTGGAGCTAAACTTGAGTCCTGCCAGGCTATAAACCAGTACAATTATCTACTGTTTAATGGGAGATAACTTGTGCCAAGTTTCTGTTCCTGGTTATTTCTTCCATTAAATAAAATTGTTCATCTCTCAATGACTTCTCTGCGGAATAGATTTCATGCAGTTCTAACAGGAAAGATGGAACAATTTGATGGTCACTCAAATGTGACAATAATTCTGGTGGGGTTAAAAAAAAAGAGTTTTAACCACAAAAGTTTAATTTACCATCTGCTGATCATAGAATCCCTACAGTGTGGAAATAAGGCCATTTGGCCCAACAAGTCCACACCACCCCTCCGAAGAGCATCCCAACCAGATCCATTATCCTACCCCTCATCTCCCCATGTCTAACCCACCTAATCTAAACATTCCTGTGCACTATGGGCAATTTAGCATGGCCAATCCACTTACCCTGCACATCTTTGGACTGTGGCAGGGTGGAATCAAACCCAGGTCCCTGGTGCTGTGAGACAGCAGTGCTAACCACTGAGCCACTGTGCTGCATTCTGATGTTGCAGAAACTTACAGAATGCTGATGGGTCTGTATAGAGTGTACACAAAGAGGATGTTTCCACTAGATGGAGAGCCTAAGGCAGGAGGACACCGCCTCAAAGTGAAGGGATGACCCTTTAGAACTGAGATGAGGCGGACTTTCTTCTGCCAGAGGGTGGTCATACAGAGGCCAAGTCATTCTGTTTATTTAAGGCAGAGATAGATAAGTTCTTGATTAGTAAGGGGATCAAGGGCAGAGATAAAGCAGGAGAATGGGGTTGAGGAGCATATCAGTCATGATTGAATGGTAGAGCAGACTCGATCGGCTAAGTGGCCTAATTCTGCACTACATCCTAGTGAATTTAAAATTTACAGGCTATACATGGAACAATCCATTGTAGATTTCTAAAAAAAAAACCTTGTTGCCATTTAAATTCCCAATATGGGTAAATATGGGAATATGAGAAAAGCATGAAGCTCTTCAGTCATTTTGCTAATGCATAATTATCATAATTTCTTTAAGTATGGTTGCCACAACATTCTTTGACTACTCTTGCTGCTCCAAAATGTGTGTGCAAAATGTTTATCATGTTTACATGCAATGGGATGTCCCATATATGTAAGGTAGACGGACTAGTAATCTAGGGTCACAGGCTAATCTTCTGGGGGCATGGATTTGATTGCCACTATGGTAGTTGGTGAATGTCAAAGAAAATCTGAAATTCAAAGCTAGTTTATCGGCTTTCATATAACCGTTTTCTTTGTTCTAAATACCCATATGTCCTTTAGAGAAGGAAATTTGCCATCCTTACCTGGTTTGGCCTACCTGTAACTCCAGATCCACTGTAACTGGTTGATTATTAACTGCTCTCTAAATGGTGCGTCACACTGTTCGGTTCAAAGGCAACTGAAGATGAGTAATAAATGCTAATTCATCCAGTGAAGCCCCTATCCCAGGAACAAATTTTAAGAAAGTATTTTCTTGTTGTTTTAACCTATTTCATGATGATCAGACGAAGAAATTTTGAGGGAGCTGAAAAGACATAAAATATGTGTATAAAACCATGAATTGTTTTTAGTCTAAGCCATACTTAACTACACATTCTTGATCATGGAGGTTGCAATATAATAATATCTCAAGTTCGGTGAGCCAAATTAGAACTGTGTCATTGCAGGGGACGGTTAAGAGTCAGCCACAGCACTGCGGGTCTAGAGTCACATGTAGGCATGACCGGGTAAGGATGACACATTTCCTACCCTAGAGGACATAAGTGAACCATTTTTATGACAATCAATGATAGTTGTCGATGGATAGTTTTCAGTTCTAGATTTAATGATTGTCTTTAAAATTTTAACCATCCCCTATTATGTTATTTGAATCTGAAAACAATAGCCTGGGCCTCTGTATTGCTATTCTAGTGACATTACCACTACACCACCATCCCATCTGTTCCTGTACACTTTAAAACCTACTTCTTTGGGTCCAATAGCTCCTTCTGTAGCTTAGTGTCATAACTTGTTTTCGAATGCTATTGTGAAGCACCTTGGGATATTTCCTTGTATTGAAGGTGCTGTCTGGATGTGGTATTCTTGTTGTTGTTGTTTCTGGTCTTTGAGACTTCCACTTGGACAATTATGTAATGACGTTGGTGGAGGATGATTTGGTCAACCGTGTCAGAGACAGTTGACAGGTCAAGAAGGGTCAGAAGGGATAGTTTGCCGTGGTTACAGTCATTTAAAGCATGAATAAACATTTATTCAGGAATTTCTGAAGCCATAAAGCAATTTGATATCTTTGGTGTGTTCACAATTTCCTGATCTCAGACACCTTGTCCATGAGTAGTTGAATGGTGGATAGGTCCCTCTCCATGATGCACTCTGAAACCCGAAGGGCATATTATTCCAGACCATTATCGTGCACTGTCTGATGGGCAGCAATTTTAAAAGTTTGAGAGCCAAACATGGTTGCAGTACAGTTTCTCAGCTGCCTCATTTTAATTGGGATGTATTCATATTAACTTGCACCACTAAGCTGTGATACTCAAGACCACCAAGTCTGTGGGGGGAAAGAAAAAAATTGTACTGTCGCTGTTAGAGAAAAGCATGCCACTCTCCATATGCTAACCTTTCAACATATTGCCGATTAGAAGTTGCAATTTACTGTTTGCAAGTCAATGTATATAAATGGTAGGTCAAACTAAGAATAAAAAAGTAAATAAAATTAAGGTAATAAGATTGTGGATAAAATTTGTAAAAATCCACCACTGTTGAATTGTGCTTGTTCAGTTTGTATTTTAATTATTTAATAATAACAATAAGTAAGTAAAATAGTGGTACATCATCAAAGTTTAGATTTTTTTAGAAAATCAACCACTAAATTCCACCTTATTTCGGATTTTACTTTTTAATTGATATTGCTTCATAAATATTTTAAAAATCTTATAGACCTGTAGAAGTAAATACTTTAAAGGTTAGAATGGTAACTTTTCAAAGGTCTGAAATTTGACTTAAATAACATTTGTCAATAATTCAGTTCGTAAAGTTTTAATTGCATAGCAGTGACTTAGGGAAAACCATGACTGATGTAGGAAGAAATTTAATTTTTCACAGCATTAAGTTATTTATTATATTTTACTACAAAGTATTAATGTGCAGGGTCCTTTGGTATGTTGAAATAATATTTTTATGCATTAATGAAGATTAGCAATAACCGTGCTGGGGAATCAGGAAAATTGTTTTAAAAAAAGCTTCAATCCTATGCGGCTTAGAAATTTCACCAGTTCCAGGTTAACTTCATCTGCCCCACCACCACCTCATTGCACTAGTCTGCTGTTTCTTTTTACTACATTCTGGTAGATTGAGCAATATGGCTAAATTACTACTAAATCATAATAATTTCTGGTGCCACCCCAGCCTCCTCAATGCAAGCTAATTATTCAAATGAATTCTAAAGCAGTTAAGGCATAGCTCAAACAATGACAAAAATTGCAGGAAAGTTTATGTACCATATGTTGGGATCATTCCTATTCAATGCAATCTGAAGAACTGGAAATCTGAGCAAGGCAAGTACATTATTTTGCGTATGGATCTGGGTAAGCAGTGTTTATTAGAAGTGCCTTCTCAATATCATGTTCTGGCCTTTATTGCATTCAATAAAATATGCATGTACATCTGAATTAAAACTTGTCTGCATGAAATAAAATGTAGGATGGAAAGTTTTAAGCTGTCATGCTAGGCTTGAACCAGGATGCCAGAGGTGCGAGTCCAATAGTTATTTTCAACGATTTGGTTTTAGATTTAAGAGGGTATACTTATATAGCTAACTACATTAAATCTACAAATATTTCTGTTCTTTGAAGGCTTTAGGACCTGGAGCAACCTTGGTGATGACACTGAGCTGCTCCAAAGTGGGCAAAAAATAGTGTGCATAGGTGAAATTAGTTAGATGGGAGCAGAGAAATGCAGATGGAGAAATACGTGGAGTAGACCAACTAGCAGCAGACGGTAGAATCAATAATGTATCAGTGAGATTAGAGGCTGGTATATCTCCAATTACCATATTATACTATTTAGTCTTCATATGATGCAACAGACAGTGTAACAAAGGAGACTAAGCCTGAAGATGGTTCTTGACCCTGCCTTCTCCTCGAGCGGTTTGTCTTGAATCTAAACTCCTCAATGTGGGAGTAAAACCATGCGACAAAATAATTTTTATCACAGTTGTCGTCTTGTATTTTAAGGCATTTTAGAATTTTTTTCTCATTTATCTAATAAATAGTATGTTATAACTGATCGTTGTTTTCCTTTTACAGTATGTCACATTTTATTAAAGTTGGCATGTTTATATTCTCTGTTCATCTCACGGGCTGGATAATTGTGCAATCTAGTTACTCGTTGCTAAACTATCATCTATAAATAAACATTATTTTAATCCTTGCTATTGAGAAAACATCTATGGCAGGCATTATTTTTAGGAGGAGCAGAAAGACAAGTTGGGACAGATGCCTGAATACTAGAGTTTTCCCAGCATACTGAGGGCTTAACCAGGTACAAGAAGTCTGTATCACATGAGATGTCTGAGCTGAATATCTGTGGCTGACACGTGTTAGATTACCATAGCCAAAACAAGTTCTATTATATGTAGAGCCCCAGCTGGAATGTATTACAAGCAGTCTCACACTAAAGGAATATGATGGCATTAACTATGAAGTCAAAACTCATTTTATTTGCAAAGATTATACTTGATTAAACAAAACATTCTCTATTGGGTTCTGACATGATAGTTGAAAGAGGCTGTCTCATACTTATCCATATAATTATGCTAGTATTCTCCAAAATACAATTAAATGTTTTTCTGCCTTTTAATATTCAGTTTTGATATAGAATGTAATCAGACGTGTGCATTTTAGCATTGTGCAGTCAAGTTTGCTTCTTGATAATAAATCAAGTATGGCCTGCTACACGGAGGCAAACTAAACTTATCTAAAATTGTTCATGTCTGAAGTGCAAGTGGTATCATTTTACATCAAAATGTTATGAGTGTGTTACCTCCATGGAAACCTGGGAACGCATGAAAGATCAAAGTGCCAGCACCAGGCCTAACCTGTGTGTGCATGACATGGTGGCATTCAAACAATGTCATCGAGAAACCTCTGGTCAAAAGTAAAAACTTTCTGAGCCCAGAATTTACTCTTTCAGCATATATGACTCTTTTGATATGATATTAATCTTCTTGAAATCACCCTGTCTTGGCTTTTAATTTAACACAATCTTTATTTACAGCATTTTTTGCTTTTGTGATTAGCCGATCAGTAATCAATGATGAGGCTGAGTTAAAAATGTTTGAGTTTCTAGTCCAGCATTTATTCATCCCACAATGCCTTTGACAATGTGGTGTTGAGTCACCTTGAACTGCTGCAAATCATGAGGTGATTGATTCAAGTTATGTTCTGAAAACATAACTTTCTGGAATCCAGTGTCCAATCAGTTAATTGGATGAAGAGTTGATTTTTATCAACTGACAAAGACAAAATTTATTTTCAGCTTTTAATTTTTGTATTCTTTGTTTCGAATGTTTCATGTCATAAATGGCTGCCTGGCCAAGAATATTTTTTGTTTTTCACTTATGTGATGTGGCGTCATTGGTTGCACCAGCATTTAGTGCCCTCTTGGAGTGCCCTTGAGAAGGTGGTGGTGAGTTCTTTCTTGAAACATTGCAGCCATGTGCTGTGGGTTGACCCATAATGCCCTTGGAGAGGGAATTCCAGGATTTTGACTCAGCAACAGTGAAGGAACAGTGATATATTTTCAAGTCAATTCAGGATGGTGTATGGTATGAGGTGGGGGTGGGGGGAAGTTGAAGGGTGGGTATGAGTTGAAGGTGGCGGTGTTCCCATGTACATGCTGCCCTTGACTTTCAAGGTGGAAGTGGTTGTTGGTTTGGAAGGTGCTGCCTGAGGATCTTTGGTGAATTTCTGCAGTGCATCTTGTAGATAGTACACACTGCTGCTACTGAGCGTTGGTGGTGGAGGGAGTGCTTGCTTGTGGCTGTGATGTGTGTCAAGTGGACTGCTTTAACCTTGATGGTGTCAAGCTTCTTGAGCGTTGTTAATGCCGCACTCATCCAGGCAAGAAGGAATGTTAAATCTCACTCTTGACTCTTGCCTTGTTGGTGGCGGATAGACTTCGGGGAGTGAATTACTCACTTCAGGATTCCTAGCTCCTGACCTGACATCACTGTATATTGTGTCTCTAATACAAATTTTTGAGTTAACTTATGCAGAGTCTAACACTAACTAGCTGGATTTACTCTTTCACCTTTCTCTCACCCTGTGTGCAATTCCAGTTTTGTCCTTGTACCCTTTTGTACCATTTTATAATAGTTTGTTGTAATAACAGAATCCTATGGTACAACAACTTGGTCAAATTCTACAAATATGTTCAAAAGTTAGGCCTTTTATTGTTGTACTTGGCTTTTGAAATACCAGCCATTCCAATATGTTTGAAATTTCGTGGCAATGGAAACAAGCTTCAAAATATATTCACTTCCATAGAGAGAATTTAGCTTCAAAGAATCAAGAGAAAATTGCAATTTTCTGGATGAGAGTATCACGACAACAGCATTTCTTTTAATAACGCAGTGTGGAGTTGGAAGAACACAGCAGGGCAGGCAGCATCAGAGGAGCAGGAGATTGCAGTCGATTGGGGATGATCCGGCTCCATAGGCAGGTACTGAGAAAGGCAATGTGGCTGTAGTACCTGGTTTGCTTCAGTATATGGACGAGCAGCTTCAGGGACGAAGAGATTACCAGAGGTTCACAGTGGGAGAGAGATCTTGAAGATGTCATCCTCCTCCCTCCGGAAAGACCTCAGTGGATCGCTCTCCCACTGCGACCCTCTGGTAATCTCTTTGGCCCTGAAACTGCTCAACCATATACTGAAGCAAACCAGGTACTACAGCCAAATTGCCTTTCTCAGTACCTGCCTATGGAACGGATCATCCCCAATGGATTGCAAACTCCTGCTCCTCTGGTGGTGCCTAGCCAGCTGTGTTCCTCTAGCTCCACATTGTGTTATCTCTGACTCCAGCATCAGCAGTTCTTACTATCTCTGAGTGAGCATTTCTTTTGAATTTGTTGCACAATAAATTCCATATCTCAGTAAAGCTTTCCTAGGGAGCTCTGATCCTAAGGCAGGTGTGTTCTCACAGCAAAGGAGGGCAATCAGAAGTATGATCATTATGCGTGCCTTGAAACAGTTGGTATATTGGTCCATGATCAGAAGTAGCTGGCCTGCTTGACTGTTTTCTCTGCTTAGTCAGGTGAATGGGCTAAATTACCAGGAGTGATTGATGACCAAAATCAAGAAATTTACTTAATTTTACTTAAAATTCACAGTAGCAGAAATTTGGACTCCTTCACAAAATGTATTCTGAGCAGGTGAAGGAACATGACTGAATCCTCTGACTGAAATTCCACTGTAGATTTCTTTGTTACATAAATGGTTACTTGTCGTCTTGAATTTTCTCGACTGTCAAAAATGGTAATGCTTCAGTTTTATACGCTTTGACTTCAGATTACTATTGGTACTGTATCAGCATGGAATGTTGTGTGCGCGTTTGAAAGGTTTGCACTGATTCGATGTAAAAAGCATGGCAGCTCATTAAAGTACGAGCCAAGGTGGAACACAGATCTCGCATTCACGGCTGGAATTCTACAGCTGTATTACTTAAAACACATTCACTCAGTTTGATGAAGGAAATGTACAAGTTTTAGCTGGCGCCAGAGTCCATTCCTTTTACCTGATTCATGGACTTCTGGAGTTTAGATTGATTCTCTTTATTGCATAGACCTACAGTGACAAACAAGCTCAGGGAATTAATATGATGTATTAGCTTGTTCCTATTCGCAAGTTTGTATCTTCGTGTGCGTAAGTGCAAAGTCCTTACATTGGCCAAATTACCCAACTCGATTAATGGATGTCATTTGCTTGATAAAGTGTGGATAATCCACCTGTCTAGTCATTTCTTGTGGTGCCACTGGGAAACTTTACAGACTTCAGGCACCATATAGATATTAGTTCAGGCAGATACCTTTTTAAAATTCTAGCTTATTACAGGGTGATTCAATTTAAATATAAAATTATGTTCTTTGTAAATCCTCAAAATCTTTAAGATTTATGAATTATGATGAAGCCAGGTGAACTACTTATCTTAAATTTTTAAAATGTAGATTGAGCCAATAATTTTGAGAGATACTTGAGGCCGCATCTTCCTCTCAATTTGGGAAAACACAACCTGTGTACTTTGAAGATAGTAGGAACTGCAGATGCTGGAGAATCTCAGATAACAAGGTGTAGAGCTGGAAGAACACAGCAGGCCAAGCAGCATCAGAGGAGCAGGAAGGCTGAAGTTTCGGGCCTAGACCCTTTTTCAGAAAATCTTCTGAAGAAGGGTCTAGGCCTGAAATGTCTGCTTTCCTGCTCCTCTGATGCTGCTTGGCTTGCTGTGTTCTTCCAGCTCTACGCCTTGTTACCTGTGTACTTTTGCAGCTCACAAGGTGTAAACCTGACACGTGTGTGATATAACCCCAGTGTGTAAAGCCAAAAGTAATGCATTGAGTTTGCAGTGCAGTTTGTATATGGGAAAGTGTGCAGCTGTGAGGGACTGTGGACTTGAGGTGGCCTGATTAAAATGCCCAACTCAGTTCTCACATACAGTACCCCAGCTCCCATGTATATATTAAAGCCCCGTAAACTGCTTTCCACATTCCCCACTCCCCGATGTAACCTCTTTACTCTTAATGCACCCTCCACGCCCCATGCAATTCCTTTTACTCCCAATCGACGTGTCCTGCATAGTCATTCACCAAAAATGCGCAAAGTACAATCCTCAGATTTCAAGTCATATTAATAGAAAATATTTTGTATTTGTTATGGGAAAAGAAAACCTCTCACCATCTAATAAAAGCCTCCACGTCATTGATACAAAGAGAAATAAATGGTTTCTGGCATATGAAGCAAAAACTTTTTCATGTTTGCAATCTCATTAGCTGTCAACAAACCAAAAGCCACATTGAAGGCACAACTTCTTGAAACTGTCATTCTTTCTACATTGTACCAATTTTGCTTAACCCTTTTAGTATTTGAAATTAAGTCAAGTATTGATCTTGGCCACAGCTGTCCAAACTGTAGACTGATATCTGGGAAGGAAAGAACAAGTGGTCATTTCATTTCCAGAGCATCATTCCTGACAATTAATGAAAGGAAGCAGATAAATAGTTTTTTACATGTGTATAAACTAGTCTCTCTTTTTAAAATCAGTTACAGTGCTTTAAACCACCGTAGAAAAGGTGAAAGCACAGGTAGACAGGTTGACATTTTCCCCTATAGGAGGAATACAATGCATGTGACCAAATACACAAGACTGGTTGTAAACATCTTGTGTAAAGGACATCCTCATGGTAAACTGCTGCATTAAAAAACAGATCCACCTTGTAATGCATCACCTAATAGTGACATTTGAAGGCTTGAAAACACTTAACACCTACCTTTCAGAATATTTCTGACTCTTCAGCAGGCTTCCCATTTTCTTCATACACTTTCGATCCTGATATTCTTTCAATGGCTTCCAGTATCCCTCATCATCAGATTAAAATGGAGGAAATCCAATCTGCAACCTCCATTTTAAAATGGAGAACCTGCCCTCAGCTGGGAAGGGTCTGTACTCTAGGTATTCCCAACCCATAAAAACATCAGTCAGAAATCGAATTTGGATTTACCTCCCCCTTAAAAAAAAGTGAAGCCATTTGTTTGCAGACATGTGCCACTGCAGCCAGACAAAAAAAAAATAGGTTCAATCCTTAGAGTATGAACTGTGGAGCCCTTTTAGGATGATGTCCTACATTGGATTTACTGTATAGCATATTTCTAGTAAAATTCTCAAGTTTGGACTCACAACACCTATTCCTAAGAAGTAAAAGAACTGCTCAAAACTCACACACTTTATAATTGTTATGTGTAGTTGGATCATTGGTTTGTTTCATACAGTTAAAAGAGTAGAATAGGAGAAGCAATGTTATTCTTGCATCTCAATATCCAATATTTCCAGCTATGTACATTACTAATTAGAAGCAGTTCTCCACATCACGAGTGTGAGAAATTGAGATGCAGAACACACTGAATTCAACAACTTAAAAGGCAGCCTCATGAGCTTGGAGTCAGCTCTAAAGTTGCACGCTAGATTTATTAAAGACTGATTCTTATACGAATGAGTGGTGTCCCTATAGTTTGAAGGCAACCCTTCAACAAAGTCCTTTTCATAGGCAAACATCCTCACTGCCGCTGCTTTATGTGATTGAGGAGTGTCATTTTGGAATTTGCCTGTGTTGCCCAGGATGACTATTTATTATTTTATTGTAGTTCTGATATTAAGTAACTATGCATAATTTCCTTGGTAGTAATAAGATAATATTTTGGTACTAGTCTCAGCAATAATGGTTTAGAGTATAAACTGGTTCAAAGGTGGCGTTTCTACGTATAAACTCAAATATTTTTATTATTGAGAGTAGATGATTCCTTGAGTCATGGACAAGAGGGAGAGGCAAATTTAGTTATTTTTAATGTTGTCATCTTCAATCTGTTGCAGAGTCAGTTTTTAATTCCTTTTTCTTATTTTTCTTTTCTCTTTTAAAAATAAGTGATGGTATTTCCACAAACCCTAATTGTGAAGTGCAATTTAAGAAAGACCTTCAACACAGTTTTTTAGTTTTAACCAATGTAGGTTTAGTAATCCACTGAAAAATCTGGGGAATGGTTTACAACACACGTACATGGATGTATTCAAGAAAGGAAGAGAAAGAAAGCTAGAAATTACAAATTTATTTAAAATGATAGTTATTGGTATAAGTCCATTTGAAATCATGCAATAGTTGTACATTTGGAGTCAATTCACTTTGCAGGAGAATTCTGCTTCTTTCCAGAAAGAAGGCTTCTTTCCAGAAATCAAACTTTTAAGAGACAGTACAGACTGCAGGTCCTGGAAGCCAGAGTCTATAGGTGTGAAACTGGAAAAGCATAGCAGGTCAGACAGCATCTGAGGAGCAGGAAAGTCAACATTTCAAGGCTTTCGGCCTGAACGTTGACTTACCTACTCCTTGGATACTGTCTAACCTGCTGTGCCTTTCCAGCCTCACACCTATAAACTTATGAGAGAAATTGAAATCAGACAGTGAATTAGCTAAGCCTGTAACTGCTATCTGTGTTCTTTCCTCATGTTACAAGCAGACTGAGAAGGCAAGGTAAAGGCTGTAAAATGAAAGAGAGTTAAAATAAGCCAGCAGGTTCATTCACCTGACTAGGGTTTTGTGTTTTGTCACCTTAATTAACAAAAGTGACTTTATTACCCCTTGTCCAACCCCATTGTGTGTATTAGAAAATAACTGAAGTTGTTAACTCCATTTCCAACATAATGAGTATCAGACATTTCTTTCCAACCATGCTGGGATAAATGCATTGTCGGTTGTTCCTGGTGATGGCTTGACTGGATATCTATGTGATGCAAAGAGTGTGAAATTCCAGGAAGATAAGAGAAGATTTTCTATCCTGGTCATAACTGGCCATAACTTTCAGAAATTGTGGCCAGTTGGCATCATGATCAGGGACACCCATTTAGTCAGCTAGCAAAGTGTCCACTTTTAAGAAAAAAAAATAAATTAAACAATTATAGGAGCTTTATTCAAGTCTTCTGGGCAAGAGATTTGCAACATCTGATGATACAGAGTATCACTCTCTTTTTTGTTTATTTACATGTTGGGTAAACTTTGTGTCTTCTGTTCACACATCGACACTGGGGTCTCTTCTCAAAGTAGCAATTGATTAATGGGTGAAACCTTCATTTAATCCTTTTGCATCTAGCTTCCCAACCTTCCTCAATGAATTCGCTAAATTGCTGAGATAACGTGGATCTTAACAGTCACTAAACAGATGTGCAATTGATTCCCAACTTTGAAATCTCTGGATTGAGACTTCAACCCATGACTCCAGTGAAATGACGGCAGTATTGTTATGTATTTTAGATGCAAATTCTAGAACAGAGGAAAACAAAAATTACTAACAGTGCTCAGCACTAGCAGTAGAATCTGAGATAAAAGGTACTGCAGATGCTGGAGAATCCGAGATAACAAGCATGGGGCTGGATGAACACAGCAGGTCAAGCAGCATCATAGGAGCAGGAAAACTTGA
>JAHRHZ010000038.1:3101175-3171370 GCA_024137785.1 Ginglymostoma cirratum
TGATGCTGCTTGACCTGTTGTGTTCATCCAGCCCCACGCCTATTATCTAGCAGTAGAATCTGAAACTGGTTTGAAGTTTTTGTACACTTATGGTATAAATTCTGCTTTCATTCACAGCAATATATCTTCAGTTGCCTGTCAGCCAAATAACTGATAATACAGCTTCCATTTCATTGATATTAGCTTTTTTAAGGAAAGTATTTGTATTGGTTTAAAAAAGAAATGAAAGTGGTTTGAGATCAATGTGTATATTGTTTGCTGTGGGAACATAGTAGGAGATTGGGTCTAATTGGAATGTTATTTAACTGTTCTAACTTTTACTTAAACCTTTAAAATTCATCTTGTAATTTTAGGCTAATGTCACTAAAGTTACTAAATTACCAACAGTTGCGTGTCACTATTTTGCACGTAAATTACATCCAATAATTACAATAGAAGGGAATGTAAAAATTGTGGAATTGAAACTTCTCTGTACAGCAATTTCAGTAATTATTATTGTGTTTTTTTTCATCTGTGATGCAAAAGGACCTTCACAGAATGGTATCTCTTTAAGACAACAAAATAAAAAACAGATTTTGGGTTGTTTCAATTCAAGCATGAGTCAGCAATTCACTCGTCATCATTGTCAGCAGTTAGCTATTGTTTCTGTAAGTGGTCTGTTACTCCTGTTTGTTCATCATACAAGATGGTGATTCTTCTTTAGAAATTCCACTATACCATACAGATTGAGTATTGTACTTCATCTTAGGCCGACCCCTCTTGATTCCATGGTTTGGACTCCAGAATAATAATTCTGAAACTGATCTTAGCAAAAGGCAGGTTTTCCTGCTCTTTTATACCTGAGAGCACATTTCCTTGTGTAAAATATAAAGAAGTGGTGTAGACCTGCAGTGTTGAATCTCCTCCTGCATATCTAGGCTTGACATTTCCATGGATTTCTTCAGTTCATGTGCAACTGGTGTGAGCCAAGGGCTGCAATGTTAATAATTCAAGATGGGTATTTCCAGCCCTCTCACCTCGGCTTCCTTCTTTCTCCCAAAACATGGGGCTTATATCGTATGCCAAGTCCCACTGCAGTTGGAGGATTGATGAGGCGCTTGAGGACAAGATACAGAACCTGGAGGTAAATCATCATGGATTTTGCGTCAGAAGTCAACACAGAAGGCATTCGTTTTTTGCCATTGTCTCTTGTGGCGGCAGTGGATTGGTCCAGCAGTACTGATAACTCAATCCAAGGGACTTAGGTTGGTTTAGGTCAGCAGTGCTGCAGATAACTGTCATCCACTTGTCAGGAGGGAGAAAAAATCAACTCTTAGACTTTGTTTTGAGGACTTGTAATATTCAAATTTAATGTTTCTCTAATCTATAGCTTATTTGTGAATATCCCAATTATGCATGTATTGCTGTTGCCCTTGAAAACATTGTTGTGAGACACCTCCTTAAACTGCTGCACATCATGTCAGTACACACCCACAGTTTGTTAGGAATGGAGATCCAGGTTTTCTGATTCAATGACCATGTGGTAACAGCAGGTAATATATTTTCACATCAGGATCGTGTGTATCTTGGAGGGGAACTTGCAGGTTGGAGTGTTCTCATGTGCTTGTTGCCTTTGCCCTTTAAGCTCATGGAGGTTCTGAGTTTCAAAAGTGCTGTTGAAGATGCCTTGGTGAGTTGCTAGATAGTCATCTGCACCCACAATGTATTGCTAGAAAATGAAGGAGTGAATGTTTAAGGTGATAGATGAGGTGCCAATCACGTGGGCTGTTGCTCTGATTCAAGTATGTGGAATATGGAGAATGTTCTTCCACGTTCTTGATATATGCCCTATAGGTGGTGGAAATAATTTGTGGAGGCAGGAGTTGAGTTACTGACCTCAGAATTACCAGCCTCTGATCTGCTAATGCAGCTCCAGTATTTATATGGATGGTCTAAATCTGGTCAGTAATGGCTTCCTGAATGTTGATGTCAGGAGGCAGCAATGATAATGTCAAGGGAAGGTGTTTAGATTCTCTGTTGGAGATGGCCATTGCACAAATGTTATTTGCCACGTAGCTGCCATAACCTGAATGTTATTCAGGTTTTGCTGCAGTATTTGAAGAGTTGTAAATGGAATTGAGAAACGGAGAGAATAATTTTCCACAGGAAATCAGATTTCAAACAGTTGCAGAGATTCACTTTAATTTAGGGAGGTCATGATGTCTGTCTTTTAGGACATTAAGCTGTATAAATGAAAAGGTATAACATTTAAATCTTTGTCATATTTTAATAATGCTAAAGCAATACCTAATCAAGTGTTTAATTTTTTGCAGGCAGAAGGACCTTTTGAAACATCTTGAACAATGTTGAATCATCCCAAAGTGTGCTGTGTTGCCACAGTTAGTGAGTCCGAGTGCAGCTGGGATAGAAGGTTCTTTTGTTTAGTTTACATATGTGAGGGTTTGCTGACAGGAACACACAGCTCAGCTGAGGTTTCATGAAGGAAAAGTGGCGGGAACATTTGCTCATTTACAGCTGGTAGGAGAAATCTATAGTAGCAGTTACAGAGCCTTGTGACAAAAAGTAGTCAGCTTGGATAATTAGCTTGGAAAGACCTGTACAGATGCAGGAGCAGACTGTGGGTGGGGAATATCTATGTTTTTCCAAACCCATGGTAAGGAGCCGAAGATTGCCCAGACACATGGTCCTTAAGGAAGATTGGAGGCTTACTTAGCCAAAAATTAATGGAAGGTATAGTGATGGAAACCAGCTGGATCTTGTTGACTATGAGGTCATTGATTGGGGTTGTTAACCTTGGCCAATCAGGAAAGCCCTGGCTGACCAATGTAACCAGGAGGTTCCACCAATACTCTTGATACATTTCGGGAGAGGTGGGCACCATGGGGTGTGCAGTGTTTTATCTCCCCCTCCCGTTCCATTATGATTTGATCCCTACCCTACCCTTCAGATGGACATTGCCCCCAGGGGCTCTGCTTGCTACTGGCTGCTTACAAAAAGAAAATATAACCAGGAGGTTAGAATCTTCTGAGAGGAGCACTGACTCTGAACTCAATACAGTGTGGAGCTGGAGGAACACAGCAGGTCAGGCAGCATCAGAGGAGCAGGAAAGTTGACATTTTCTCTGATGCTGCCTCCCTGCTGTGTTCCTCCAGCTCCACACAGCATTGACTTTGACTCCAGCATCTGCAGTTCTTGCTACCTCCCTGACTCGAAGCTGGCTGGCCACAGCCAGTGTTCCTGTGGAAATAAAGATATAACCAGGCAATTAGAATCTCCTTGCTTCAGGGGACTGACTTCAAGCTGGCTGGCCACAGCTGATGCACTAATAAATAAAGGGTGACTCAGGGACAGGACACTGGCCTCTATGCAGTTATTTCAGAAGGATTCTCATGTCGTTTGTACCTTGAGGAATAGATGAGATACTGAGGAGAATTAAAGCAAATTACAGATGTCCATGGCATACTTTTGAAATGGTCCCAGGCAAAGTGTATGAACCTTCAAAATTTTGAAGATGAGGTTGCAGACTTGCTCGCCGAGCTGGTGTGTTTCATTGCAGATGTTTTGTCACCCTGCTAGGTTACATAGTCAGTGGGCCCCTGGTGAAGCGTCGGTGTTCTGTCCCGCTTGTTATTTATATGCCTCGGTTTGCTGGGGTGGTTGGCATCACTTCGGGTTCTGTTTTTCAGTGGTTTATACATCAGGTCCAGTTCAATGTGTTTGTTGATGGAGTTCCGGTTGGAATGCCAAGCCTCCAGGACTTCCCTGGCGTGTCTCTGTTTGGCTTGTGCTATTATGGATGCATTGTCCCAGTCGCATTTGAGTCTCACCAAGAGACACGACCAATTCTCACTGATCTCAATACACACGGACAAAGAAGGACATGAATTCTACTGGGACAACACATCCATAATAGCACGAGCCAAATAGAGACGTACCTGGGAATTCCTGGAGGCCTGGCGTTCCAACTGGAACTCCATCAGCAAACATATTAGACTGGACCCGATATATAAACCACTGAAAAACAGAACCAGAAGTAATACCAACCACCCCAGCAAACCGAGACATACAAATAACAAACGGGACAAAACGCCGACGCTTCACCAGAGGCGCACTGACGACGTTATCTAGCAGGGTGACAAAACGTCTGCCATCAAACACACTGGCTCAGCGAGCAAGTCTACAACCTTATCCACAGCCCAAGCTACAAATCTTCTCAAAAACTTTTGAAGATAAGAGAACTTTCAGGAGGTTGAGAGTACTGAATTTATAACATAAGACTTTCTAAGCTCTAGTGAGACGCTAGTGGACTTCCTTTGTTGAATTTCTTTTCATACACATAATGAATTTTTTTTGTTTTGTGAAATCTTGTGGTATAGCTCTGTCAGCTAAGTGCTGGGCACTTTGGTTTCTCTGTTAAACATTAACTGTCTCTAACAGGATTGGAACAGTATTGATTGGTATAAAATAGTTTCATGGTTTAATCATTGACAAAATTGGAGCTGCAACCTATTTAACCGATTCAGCGCATTAAATAGCTCTTCTGTATCACCTAAGGTCAATTTTAGGTCAGTACAGTACTTGATATTTAATTTGGAGAATTACTCAAAGTTGGAAAAATTTACGTTTCATTAAAACTTAGATGAAATTAAAGCTGTAGACAATTGCTGCGGCACAGTTATTAAACAAAAAAGGAAAGGAGTGTTCGTGGTAGGAGTGCCAGCCACTCTTGACAATGACTATGAAGCAACAATTACAGCACAGGCTGGATACATACAACCCTGTGACTGTGCCCGCCTGAGGGAACCTTCCTAATGCAATAGGGTGAAATTTCCCATCTTGGACAGTATGCAGCACCACAGACTCATAAGCTGTTCGTTTAAACACAATGAGTGAAATCTTATGGAGCCTGAATGACATGGGTTATGGTCAACTAGGGTAGCATGGTAGCACAGTGGTTAGCACCGCTGCCTCACAGCGCCAGGGACCCGGGTTTGATTCCAGCCTCGGGTGACTGTCTGCGTGGAGTTTGCACATTCTCCCCATGTCTGTGTGGGTTTCCTCCAGATGCTCCAGTTTCCTCCCACGGTCCAAAGATGTGTAGGTTAGGTGGATTGGCCATGCTGAATTGCCCATAGTGTTCAGGGATGTGTAGATTAGGTGGGTTATGGGAGATGAGTCTGGGTGGGATGTTCTGAGGTTCGGTGTGGACTTGTTGGGCCGAAGGGCCTGTTTCCGCACTGTAGGAATTCTATGATTCTATGAACTTTGTGGCAGAATTGTGTGAGAGGTCTGGTGAAGTGTACCTCAAGATCAAGATGTGTGGTGGGCTGCCTGACATTCAGTTAGTCACCCCCTTACCATCTCTGGATGAGAGGACAAAGCTCAAAAAAGGAAGGCAAAGTAATTCAAAAGGTAGGGATGCTGTGAACATCCAGGTAGGCTCAGAATGAGAGAGGACTATGGCAAGAAGCAAACAGGCCAAAGACACAGCCTCAGGAACAATTTGCTGCATTTTTTTTGTGTATTTGCTCAGTGGAGAGGTGAGTTTCTCATTGGGCAGTGGCACATTGCTAATTAAGTGGGATTAAGGATGGCTAACAGCCTTATTAATACTACAGCTCACTTTATTTACAGTACACTTCTATATCTCAGTGCTACCCCTTGAGCTGCAGTGCCAACTCTCATTGTAATGTTACGGCGAGGTTACTGGTCAAGTCACACAGTAATCTCATGGACTGGTCCAGGCTGTGTCTTTGGCCTGTTCACTTCCTGCCAGAGCGCTATCTCATTCTGAGTCTACCTGGATGTTCTCAGCATCCCTATCTTTTGAATTGCATTTCCTTGTCTTTTTGCGCTTTGCCCTCTCACACAGAGATAGGAGACCATCAGCACTGCTGCATTGCTGGCCTATTTACTGCAGGCACAAAGTTAGGAAGCCTGTCATGGTTGTCAGCAGCGCTCCATCAAATGAGACAGATAGTCTTTGGTCAGGGGATCCCAGAACCATAAGTGAAGAGCAGCTGCACAGGTTGGTCAGAGTCCGGATCCTTCCCATGTAGGGGGTAACTAATTCAATGTTGGGCAGCCCACCACCTATCTTGATGCTTTCTGCCCTACTATGGGCTCTTTTCATCCTGGAATGAGAGAGTGAGACCAAGTATTAAAAAAGATGACAGTAACTGTCTCTGTTGGTACAGGTGGGGAGATGTCCTGAGTTATTGAATAGGTGACAGAGGACAATGCACGGTTGGAGATGTTGGGGCAAAGTAAATAAGGGCAAGTGTTTCAGGTGATAGTGAGAGTGGAAGAATATGAAACCTGGTGGCAGGGTGGGTATGGTAGGTCATATAGTGTGAGTGTCAGATATCAGAGAGAAGATGGTGGCACTTATGCTGGCAGAGTAGACGTTGACCTTCTTCCTACGTTGCTGTGCATCCTTCCAGATTCCTGAGATGCACTGGTCTGGGTGAGGTCAGGCCAGGCTGGCATGATTTGGTATTGAGTCTTCCTCTGCTGGTCCTGAAGGAACAGGGTTCCCTCCTTGTGCACCACACTAACCAATGGGATCTCTAGATTTATGCCCACAAAGTGGGGTGCCACATGTCCCTTGTCTGCCATGTCCAGGGAAAATGTCAGGAACTGTGCAGGGAAGCTCCCAACTGACTGTGCTTGTTCAAGTGGCCAATGGCCCTTTAAAGGTGGCCTTGATCTCAGTCAATTCTCCCAGCAGTGGCAAGTTGTTCTGCAAATGGGGCTAGGATCTGATGAAAGGAACACTGTAGAGGCAGGTTCAGAAATTAATGAGGAGAGATTGGTAAGATATGGTGGGAAAATCTGTTGGCCTTGTGGTGAAAAATGCTCCAAAAACTCAGTACCACTGGCACTTAGCCAAAAATAATGTAAAATTTAGTCCAATAATGCATGCATTATTTTCTCTGCTTCACAGCTTAAGTATGGTTCTGTGGATAAAAGCATTTTTCAGTACCTTTTTCTAAGTGGCTGTTCCTAATGCTTGTAAGCAGACAGTGAGTGGTGGTAGGTTGCTCAATTGCAAAATGCATCATAGCTGACCACAATCTCACTGCTCTCAGCAACGGATAAAGGGTGGCACAGTGGCACAGTGGTTAGCACTGCTGTCTCACAGCACCAGGGACCTGTGTTCAATTCCACCCTTGGGTGATTGTCTGTGTGGAGTTTGCACATTCTCCCCGAGTCTGCGTGAGTTTCCTCCGGGTGCTCTGGTTTCCTCCCACAGTCCAAAGATGTGCAGGTTAGGTGGATTGGCTATGCTAAATTGCTTGTAGCTTTCAGGGATGTGTAGGTTAGGTGGGTTATAGGGCAATGGGTTTGGATGGGTGCTCTGAGGTTCGGTGTGGACTTGTTGGGCCAAAGGGCCTGTTTCCTCATTGTAGGGATTCTTTGATTCTATGCGCTGGAGAGTGTTCAAAGCATTGGCAGTTTTACCTCTAGTGAGCTGGATGTTTGACTCAGTTGTTTGAGAACCTCTGAAAGGATTCTATAAAGGTAGGCTCTTGTTACATGATATGGCACTGTTTGTGTGTGTGTGTGTTTGTATATGCGTGAGAATCAAAGGCGATCTGAAGTGGAAGCTAAGAAAATTTAATTACGAATGTTCACTGAATAAATTTTCGACTAAAGTTGAAAATGCTGTTAACAAAGAGTCACATCTTCAGTAGCTGAGAGATAAATCACTGAATGTCAAGTATTGTTGTTGTTGTGCCAGCCTACAGCAATGGCTCTATAAATCTCCAGATTCTTCTTTGGAAAACACATCATGTGATTTCATTACAGCAAAGCAATGTTGTTTTGAATGAGAAAATCAAAAATAAATTGATGAATGCCTTGAAGCTGCAAACCTGTTTAACTGCCTCTTATTATGTAGGATTTCATTTGCATTCATGCACAGTTATTTTATAAACAAAGCACTTCAACTGTAAATGGGGGCTCCCTGTTAAATATACAGGCTTCTTTCAAAATACCTTCTAGGTGTTTTAATTCTCTGCAGTGGTATCTATCGTCAATGAGTACAAAATAAAAGCTTTCTTTTGCTGTACATCTGAAAGAGCAAACTTATCAGCTCCATTTTTACACAGTCAGAAGAAAATGGTACATTTGTTTCTGTATTTTTATACCTTATGAGAATGCGCTGCATGCAGTCTACATGATGATTGAAGGTAAAATGCAAACTAGCCTTTTTGTGAACATTGATCTGTAAAAGTCTACCATAGCTACTTGCTGCAGATGAAGAATCTAAGTGAACCCTGTACTTATTCAGCTAAAGAATAAAAGACTTTGTTTCCAATTTGTATCACAGCTGCACTATTTTACAGTAAAACGCCAAGAACTTTGGATATTATATACTCTCAGAAGGAATACCATTCATCAAGAACAAATTTAATGCAACATGCTGGACTCATTATGGCTTGTGGGATACAAATCATTTTTGCAAGTTTTGATGATAAATGAATAGTAATTTCTTACTATGTTAGCTGGGCCAACTTAATGTAACTTAATGTTCCCTTAACTATTGCCCTTCCATTTTTACTGTGGCCAATTTAACTAATTCAGACCAGGTTAGGAATGTAGGAATAAGAAAACAGAAATAGGAAATGCCAATCGGCCCATCAAATGGCAGATCTTCTACTTTCAGTGCCACTTTCCCTCACTCTCCTCATGTCCTTGGCTATAATTAATAGCTATGATGTGCATTAGCTGCAAAATACTGGGTCACCCAATCTGCCCTGGAAGTATAGCTGCCCAGACTGCCTAGCTATATGCTGGCCAGGTTGACCCATTAGAAATACAGGCCAGCAGTTTTTAGAATGGCAGCATTTCCTGCCAGCAGCCAAAGGGTCAGTACCAGCTGCCCCAAAACAAATAAACATTCTGAAGCAGCAAACCCTGTTAAAATGCTGGTGATGCTGTTTCTTTTCTATTTATCTGGGATTGTGCTAGCTTTCCACTGTGGTTACCAGAGAACAAGCAAGAGAGTCCCCTCACAAGTTGTCTATCCAAATGAATTGCTTACCTCAATAGTAGGCCTTCTTCAAGGTGTCTTAAGCTTAATCCTTCTCAGCCCAACATTGAGTTTGTAAATTCACTGTCAGAAAGGGAAAATCAGAGTGAGTGGATGTAAACTCATGAGGGGAAAAGAATTGTGCAGTTTTGCTGAATAATCAGTACTTTAACTTGATAGTCAAGGACAGACACTGTTTGCTTACAACAAAATTCCGTCTTACAGGACTGTCTTTATTTCTATAAGGAACCTACTTGTCATCCATTAAGCATGTTGCTTTTATCAGTTGCAGCTAACTCCCGCCTCTGGCTTCTTCACACCTCTCGGTTTGGCACACAGACAACATATGGGTGAAATCCAGAGACTCATTAAAATTCCAACTGGCGTCTCATTGCATACACCCTTTTTTTGGCAACTCCACCAGTGCCAGCTCTCAAATTTAAACCTCAGAGACTGAGGGAATTCATTAAGTGTCTTCGTATCATCACAGAGTGGTCTCTGAAATCATTTCACCAGCTGTGTCAGGATTTCAGTTCAGAAAGAAAAATTTTAGAAAATTGTCTTAAAATATTTTCAATATAGTTACTGCATTTTGATTTCTGTAGAAGCCCCTTGCTGAATTAACTTGAGCTTACATGAAGAAATACATACATGAGTTTGAGATGTTGCAAGGTATTCTGGGTGTTCCAGTCTGGATCTTTGAGTGGGCTAAAGACCTTGTTTGCACCTTTCAAAATACTCTCATATATCTGACCAGCACTTTTGTCCTTTACACTGTGCATTTTGCAAGTCAAGATGGAGTATGCGAGGAAGTTGGCTTTGAAGATGGGGAAGTTATCAGGCCCAACTTTGACTCTCCAGCACAGCTCCCAACATTATTTAAGTGTCCCTTAAACCTCATTCCACACCCGCCTCATTTGGCCTCCACGTTCCCCAGCTATCATCCATATCCACCCCCTCAGTAAACACAATGTATAATTCTTAGGATTCCTTAATGTGAATTATGATCAGGGATAGGTCCTTTGGTGGAGCAGGCTTTAGGGACCATTTAATAAAATTATGGCTGATCTGCTTGCTCCAGATTCTTGTCAAACCTTGTAAGCTTTCACCCCCTTGCTTCTCAAGAATCTCTGAAAAAAAATCAGGCTCCATTGCCATCAGTTTCAATAAAGTAGAGACATAGTAGGGTATCCCTTGGAGAACACACTGTTGGGACGTAAAACCCAGCAAAATGTTAAATTCCTTGAAAGCATGGTCTCAAATGGGGACATTTGGTGACAAATGTTTCCTTTTGGAGGTTCTGATAGTTTTTTTTACTCACTTGTGGGATGTGGGTATTGCTGGCTGGCCAGCATTTATTTCTTTCCATCCCTAGTTGCACTGGAGAAGCCGGTGGTGAGCTGCCTTCTTGAACCGCTGCAGTCCACCTGCTGTAGGTTGACCCACAATGCATTAGGGAAGGAATTCCAGGATTTTGACCAGGCGACAATGAAGGAACGGCGATATATTTCTAAGCCAGCATGGTGAGTGGCTTGCAGGGGAGGGGAACTTGAAGATGGTGGTGGTATTCCCATATATCTGCTGCCCTTGTCTTTCTAGATCGAAGTGGTTGTGTATCTGGAAGGTGCTGCCTGAGGATCTTTGGTGAATTTCTGCAATGCATCTTGTAAATAGTGATTAAATACAGAAAATAAATCATCCTTGGAAATGGAATTTCCTGATTACAAAATGATCTATGTACTGCAGCATTTATACTACAGAGTGTGCTAACACAAAGGTGGCAGGCAAAGATGGCTGCACCATCAATGCTGCACATAAGTGCCAGTTATGTCATACCACTGCGACAGAGTCTCCTTTGCCAAGATGCATGTGTGAGCATGTGCAGGTGAAATCAGGAAGAAAAGTTGTCTCTCCTACTTCAAGTAAACTGTCTGTTCCAGCTACTATCTAAAGTTAGTAATTGCATTGGGTTATGTAATTTGAATTAGCTCGAAGGACAACGGATAGAGAGTTGGGCACCTCAAATTATGAAGTGGGAATAAGTCCATCATGAAGAAATTGATGAGTTATAGACATTAAATTTATGAAGAAAAGAATTTGAATTCAATAAAATCAAAACAAAGTGCAAGAAGTGCACAGCATGACAGACAAAAGAAAGGATGAGCTCTTCTAGACTTTTCTATTTTCCAGCTTCATAGTTTTTTCTTTTTATTGCCAATAGAAAATGAAATGATGATGTTTGTATGATTGAAAGTGTTCACACGCAGACTACATCACCACAGAGTAATGGAATGATCTTGTCTGCATTTTAAATAGAAACTTGCTTGTTCTCCACTGAGTGTATTATAATTATCTTTATTAGTTTTGTTCTTTTTACAGATTGTTTTTATATCCCCCTGACTTGTTATTCTAAGAGGGGGCATTTTGTTCTGCCACGGTATAACGATGTCCCAAAAAGTTGATTTCAGTCAGCTGAAATTCAGAAAAAAAACCATTAAAAAAAAGCAGACTGAGGCCATTCAGCCCATCAAGTCTGATCTCCTTACTAATCAAGGACCTATCTCTGTCTGTCTTAAACACAGTCAATGACATGGCCTCTATAGCCTTCTGCAGCAATGAGTTCCATAGATTCACCACTCACAGGCAGTAAGAAATTCCCCCTCAACACAGTTCTAAAGGGTCATTGACTCTCTTATTAGAGGAAATATCTTCTGCTCGTCCACTCTTTTCAGGCCTCTCAGTCTTCAAAAGGTTCAATGAGATCCCCCTCATCCTTTAAACTCCATTGAGTACAGACCCAGAATCCTCAACTGCTCCTCATATGACAAGCTCTTTATTCCCAGGATCATTCTTATAAGCTTCCTTTAGATCCCCTCCAAGGCCATCACATCTTTCGTAGATAGAAGGCTCAAAACTGCTCGTAATTTTCCATATGCTGTCTGACCAGAGCCTTATACAGCCTCATAAGCACATCTCTGCTTTTGTATTCTAACCCTTTTGCAATGATTGCCAACATTACATTTGCCTTCCTAATTGCCAACTGAAACTGCATATTAACCTTAAGAGAATTCTCAACACGGACTCGCAAGTCAGATTTTTGAAGTCTTTCCCCCTTAGAAAATAGTCTATGCCTCTGTTCTTCCAACCAAAGTGCATAACCGCACACTTTCCCATATTTTATTCCAACTGCCACTTCTCTGCCCACATTCCTAGCCTGTCTAAGTCTTTCTGCAACCTCCCCACTTCCTCATCACCACTTGTCCCTCCACGTATTTTTGTGTCATCTGCAAACTTAGCAACAATATCCTCAGTTCCTTCGTCCAGATCGTTAACGTATAACGTGAATGGCTGTGGTCCCAACACTGATCCCTTTGGAACTCTACAAATCACTGGCTGACTTGAGGGGACATAGCTTTAAATTGAGGGGTGATAGATATAGGACAGATGTCAGAGGTAGATTCTTTACTCAGAGAGTAGTAAGGGCATGGAATGCCTTGCCTGCAGCAGCAGTAGACTCGCCAACTTTAAGGGCATTTAAATGGTCATTGGATAACCATATGGATGATAATGGAATAGTGTAGGTTAGATGGGCTTCAGATTGGTTTCACAGGTTGGCGCAACATCAAGGGCTGAAGGGCCTGTACTGCGCTGTCATGTTCTATGTTCTATCCTGGGATTAAAAAAAACAGCCTTTATCCCCACCCTCTACCTTTTGAGGAGTTTGACTCTGCCGTGCAGTGTGATTATCTGGGCAGTGCTATCTTTGTTCTTGGTAGCTACTGCTGCATCTTTTTGTCAATGCATCAAGTGCTGACCAGATTTTTGTTTTACATTTTTAATGCATTTTGGCACCTTTGACAACAGCAAAGTAGGTCATCACAGCAATTACGCAATGCTGATGAATCTAACGGTCATAGGGTCATACAGCAAAGAAACTGACCCTTCAGACCAACTAGTCCATGCTGAACATAATCCCAAACTAAACTGGTCCCACCTGCTTTCCTTTGGCCCATATCCCTCCAACCCTTTCCTATTCATGAACTTATCCAAATGTCTTTTAAATATTGTAATTGTACCTACATCCACCACTTCTTCAAGAGGTTCATCCCACATGCGAACCACCCTCTGTGTAAAAGATTTGCCTCTCATGTCTCTTTTATGTATTATCATATCACTTATACATTAAAAGCATTTCTGCATTTCAATACAGCATTGAATCATGACTTTTGAAATTAATTTTTAAAAAATTACAAGTTTAGAATGTTTTTGATACAATAGACTTGCCAGTGGTCATAAACTCTCAAGGTAGGTCCATCAAGATAACCACAGCCCCTTGACATTCAAAAGTTTTACCATCACTGAATCCCCCAGTAACTTCCTGGGGGTCACCATTGGCCAGAAACTCAACAGGACTCACCATCTAAGCATGATGGCTACAAGAGCAGGTCAGAGGCAAGGAACAACTAAGGTGAGTAACTCCCTTCCTACCTCCGCAGAGCCTGTCCACCATCATCAAGGTGCAAGTCAGGAGTCTGATGGAATACTTCACACTGGCCTAGATGGATGCTGCTCCAACAACACATAAGAAGCTTAATATCATCCAGGACAAAGCATTCAAAGCATTCACTCCCTCCACCACCAATGCTCAGTAGCAGCAGTGTTTACTATCTGCAAGATGCACTGCAGAAATTCACTAAAGATCCTCAGACAGCACCTTCCAAACCCATGACCACTTTCATCTAGAAGCTCAAGGGTGGTAGATAGGAACATCACCACCCGCAAGTTCTCTCCCAAGCCACTCACCATCCTAACTTGGAATATATTGCCATTCCTTCACTGTTGCTCAGTCAAAATGCTGGAACTCCCTCTCTAAGGGCATTGTGGGTTAGCCTACAACATGTGGACTGCAGCTCACCATGACCTTCTCAAGGTAACTAGGGATGGGCAAGAAACGCTGGCCCAGCTAACAATGCTTACATCCCATGAATGGATATTCAGAAAAGATTTAGGTTAACCACACATACAAAAGCTTATCACAATCCTGTGTTTGTTGCCACCACCCATCCAAATATAAAATAACTGCAGCTTTTGAGTATTCCTGGTATACGATACACACTGCTATTCCTAATTCGTAATGATACAGGGACATATATTTTCCTTTCTGACTTTTATGCATTCAACAGTCTTGAAAGAGGAACTATGGTCTTTTTTGGAAGCCTACTGTTGGCTTATTTTTCTCCTGTCCGCCCTCTGGGAGAGTGGCCAAGCAGCTGATGTTCATTCAGTTTTATGTTGGAATGTACAATTTAGACCATGGGCAGTATCATCTGATAGTTAGTGAGAGGTTGGCAGTTGGAGTGGTAGTGAATGATACTTTCACTCAGGGGCAGGATGGTTCTCTGTGTGTGATCTTGTGCTATCCAGCCAATCAAAACACTGTATGTGTGAGGAGTGCGGAAACCATGTTGCTAGGACATGCAGGAAGTCAAACCTTTATGGAGTCAAAGTCCGGCTGCCATATTTAAAGGGCATCAAGCAAGGTATTCATTCACAGCAAACCAGGAGCTACACGCTCGGTCTAGCACTGATCTTCTGAATGTTCCACTACTCATCAGCTCCTCCACAACTCAACTTTCTCTCCATCCTCTGCCTCTTACTATTCAGGCTTAGAGCAATCCAGTAACCCCCTCACTCAGCCTGTCTGGGAAAGGGGGTCCCTTTCCCAGAGATGGCCACAGGACGCTTTTTCCTTGGACCGGCTTCCTCTTGGACAGAGACAGCTGTGGTGAAGAGTCCCAGTGAGACCCACAGAAAAACTTGGGTCTAGTGCAGAAAGAGGATGCATGATCTGCTAAGCTCAACCAGGCTAACACTGAAAAATGCAATTGCACCATAGCTAGCAGGAGGCAGGGTCACCTACAGGGTTGTATTGACCCAACATCATATAAGCCTGAAGTGATCTGTGACAAAGTTGTTGTGATTGGCATTACGTGAAGCTTTCCCTCTCTCCTTGAGTAGAAGCCCTGTATGTAGCATCTCCATGAAGCGCATCCTGGAGTACCATACAGGAGTTCGTCCCTCATTGATCCGGCCATGTGTATGGATCTGAAGCATTGGCTCACTAGGTGGATGCCATGCCTGTGCGTGTCCCCTCAGTTACTCACAATTGAGATTCCCTCCATCACAATTTCAAAAAAAACACATTCAAGAAGCACTTGCCTTAGCCTCAGATGTTTCACGAGTACAAATATATAATATTAAAGTAGAAGAGGCCATTTGGCCCCTCAAGCCTGCTCTCCCATTCAACAAGATCCATGGCTGATCCATTTGTGTTTGAATTCCACTTTCTGATCTGCCGCCCGTTAACCTTACGTTCTGGTTAGCCAAGAGAATCTATCTACCTCTAACTTCAAGATACTTAATGACCATGCCTCCGTTGCTTTCCAAGGCAAATTATGTGTAAATGGATTCTCCACGATATGTTGAGATACACAATTTTCTGTCTCTCTAGAATTTTTGTAGCAGCATGTGTTTTATTTTAAATTTTTCTATTTTTAACATTGGAGTAAATTAATGTTGCACATGTTAAGAGGGTTCTGTTAAATAGAGGCTCATGTTTTGAAAAGTGCTCTGATTTTAAAGCAGAGGTATAAAAAACCGTGCGGCAGTCATTCTGCTTGGAGCAAAATCTACTTTTCCTGCCTTCCCTTATTAGTTAAGGGAAGCATGACCTGTACCAGAGATTACACTCTGTAACTCCCTCTAGATTTGTTGGTGTCCCCATTTGGCACTTTAGAAATACTGCATAAAATATTTGACTTACATCTGATCTTTCTTTGAAAAATGCCTCTTACGTTTATTCACTTGTTGAAAAAAAACACACATGAAGCACCATGTCTCTGTACAAGAATGATAACTTGCTTATGTCTTACTCAGAAATATGATGTGGAGGTGGCGGTGTTGGACTGGAGTGGACAAGGTCAAAAATCACACGACACTTGGTTACAGTCCAACAGGTTTATTTGAAAACATAAGCTTTTGGAGCTCCAGTCCTTCTAACACCTAAAGAAGGAGTGAGGCTCCGAAAGCTTGTGTTTTCAAATCAACCTGTTGGACTATAGTTCATCCACTTCTCCAACACCTTCCACCCCAACCTGAAGTTCACCTGGACCATCTCCAACACTTCTCTCTCCTTCCGGGACCTCTCTGTCTCCATCTCGGGTAACCACCTAGAAACCGATGTCCATTTCAAGCCCACTGACTCCCACAGCTACCTGGAATACACCTCCTCCCACCCACCCTCCTGCAAAAATGCCATCCCCTATTCCCAATTCCTTCGCCTCCGCTGCATCTGCTCCCAGGATGAGACATTCCACTCCCGTACATCTCAGATGTCCTCATTCTTCAAGGACCGCAACTTCCTCCCAGCAGTGGTCGAGAACACCCTCGACCGTGTCTCCCGCATTTCCCGTAACTCATCCCTCACGCCCCGTCCCCGCAATAATAACCAAAAAAGAATCCCCCTCGTCCTCACGTACCACCCCACCAACCTCCGGATCCAACGCATCATCCTCCGACACTTCCGCCATCTGCAATCAGACCCCACCACCAAAGACATTTTTCCCTCCCCACCCTTATCTGCTTTCCGGAGGGACCACTCCCTCCGCGACTCCCTTGTCCGCTCCGCACTCCCCTCCAGCCCCACCACACCTGGCGCTTTTCCCTGCAACCGCAGGAAGTGCTACACGTGCCCCCACACCTCCTCCCTCACCCCAATCCCAGGCCCCCAGAAGACTTTCCACATCAGGCAGATGTTCACCTGCACATCTGCCATTGTGGTATACTGCATCCGCTGTACTGGTTGTGGCTTCCTCTACATCGGGGAAACCAAGCGGAGGCTTGGGGACCACTTTGCAGAACACCTGCACTCAGTTCGCAACAAACAACTGCACCTCCCAGTCGCGAACCATTTCAACTCCCCCTCCCATTCCTCAGACGACATGTCCATCCTGGGCCTCCTGCAATGCCACAGTGATGCCACCCGAAGACTGCAGGAACAGCAAATCATATTCAGCCTGGGAACCCTGCTGCCCAATGGTATCAATGTGGATTTCACAAGCTTCAAAATCTCCCCTCCCCCAACCGCATCCCAAAACCAGCCCAGCTCATCTCCACCTCTCTAACCTGTTTTTCCTCTCACCTATCCCCTCCTCCTGCCTCAAGCCCCACCCCTATCTCCAATCTACTAACATCATCCCGCCCCCTTGACCTGTACATCCTCCCTGGACTGACCTATCTCCTCCCTACCCCCCCTTTACTCATCTTTACTGGCTCCATCCCCGCCTCTTTGACTTGTCTGCCTCCTCTCCACCTATCCTCTCCTCTATCCATCTTCTATCCACCTCCCCCTCTCTCCCTATTTATTTCAGAACCCTCTTCCCCTCCCCCATTTCTGATGAAGGGTCTAGGCCCGAAACGTCAAGCTTTCCTGCTCCTATGATGCTGCTTGGCCTGCTGTGTTCATCCAGCTCCACATCTTGTTATCTCGCACTATAGGCTGGTGTTGTGTGATTTCTGACCTTATTCAGAAATAGCTGTTGCAGTTATTTTCGAGAACAAACCAACAGTCTCTCACGTTTCCGAACACTAACGGTAGGCTATTAACACTCTCCTGAAAAGGCAGCTTATCTTGTATGAAGTAAGAATTTTGTGAATAGAAGTTTACATTTGCTTTACATTTCTGATAGTCCTAGAGCAACAATGATCAAGTCATGGACATACGATTGATGAAATATTTGTTTTACCTTGAGCTCTATTGGAATATTAGCTGGTCAACAATATTATTTGTTTGATAAAAAGCATCAGAGATTTACCAGATCCCTATATAGCTTGGTATAAATATGTTTTGCAGCTTCTAGAAATAGAGCAGTTTCCAGACATTGGAAATATATCCCTTTTCTGCACCCATATCATGTTTAGCGTTCACTAAGCCAGGGTCAGCTGAGAGTTGATTCATTACTTTCAAGCAAATTCCATCCACATATATATCAGCAGACTGCAGAATTTTTCAAATTGTCTTTTTGACTAAAAACAGACAGATGTTGCAAAATGCTGTGTAACAGGAATGAAAACAGACATATTTCACAGTCATCAACTTTCATTAAAACGATTAGTTAACGTTGATCTTGACAACTCAAATGGCAGATGGAATAACCCCTGACCTTCACTTATGGCAGAAACTTAATCTGAGCAGAATTAAACTATCCTAAAAATCTCCCCAATATTCATATTTTAAAAAAGAATACCTGCAGAAGTGCCAGTCATCAGCCGATAAATTAATTTTGCTGATACAGCTTTTATAAAGACATTTTCGCTACGTTAGAATAATGATTTGTTGCATTGATATGATTCTGACAGTGATCTCAAACTAATGTTTAGGCTGAGGGCGTTTTCAGGCGAAACAAAATTGCAGTCTTGAGATCAAATCAACAGCCGGACTCTACCCACAGATGCTGCCGGACCTGCAGAGTTTCTCCAGCAGTTTCTGTTATTGTTTCAAATCTGCAGCATCCGCAGTTCTTCATTTTGACTTACTTAACTGACTTTCATAGAAAACTGAACATAATCCCAAAATAGAAGTAAAAATCTAGGAGTCCTTTTATAATAAAGTAACTGATTTATTCAGAGCCCATAATTCCTATCAGCAGAACATCAGGATTGTTTATTTGCTTTTAGTTCTCTGATTTGTCAATGGTCTTTATCTGAATTTACTTACATCACAGTCAGTTCTCATACTAATAATTTATCAGAACAGAAATATTGCAAAATGCAAAGGCGCTGAGAATTCTTTTTTATTACAACATTAAGATAGCATCCTTTGGCATCAGACAGTGTTTCTAAATTTCACAACCGGCAAGTACAGCTGAACATGGCCAATAATCTCTTGCGTTGTTTGGTCAGTCATGGATTGTTTGTTGAAAAAAAACCTATACACTGCTGACCTCTGTTTTAAACAATAATATGGGTGTTTATTTTGTGTACACCGGACACTTAATCTCCAGGGATTGCATTAGAGCTGACAGCCCAATGTTAATCAATTATTATTACAAGTTGTCAGCGGGATTAGGAAAAAATGTTGATTTGCTAATGAGATTAACATAGGGTCAGGAGATGATCTTGTTTGCTGAGCATGAAATATTAACTATATTAGGCATTGTTTTGGGTGGGTGAGTGGCAACTGTAACTGTGTGAATCTCATTTCATTTTCTCTTCCTTCCTAATTTTAATTTTTTTCTTTACGACTTGTCCTCCTTCCCATCCACAGAAGAATGTATGTGCTCTTCGTGTTTTCACCTTTAACTGATGGAAACGTTGGCCTTTTGAGGGAATGTTTCCTTGCCAGTGTTCTGAGAGCTGCATTTACCAGTAGCATATGGGGAAACTCTGAGGTCTGGGTTCCTCACAAGCTGTGGCACTCTTGATTGTTTGAGAGCTAGGGGAGGACTGGGAGGAAGCATTTCTACTTTTCCTGATCCACCAAGTGATGTAAAGGCCTTCACCCGATACCATTTGTGTGTCACGGCATCTGGAATATTTCTAAAGGCTTGGGCAAACAAGCCGGCCACAGATAAACCTACAAAGCTGATTAAGTTTGAGGTTGGCAGACTTGTTAATGTATTTAAAATTTCAATCCATCCCCAGAGAGCAAATTGGCTGCCTGACCTTTCTCCCAGCTCCATAAAGTCTGGAAGACAATAGATTGCTGTTGGCTTCCCAATATAATCTACTGTCTTCCCAATATGCTCAGAATCTTTACCCATTTAAGACTCTCCCTGCAACCAATCCCATCTTTAGCCATGTTAAAAATCACGCCATTATTATTCTGTAATATCCAGAGAAGATCTACCGCACAGAACAGGAGGCGCAGTTTGCTGCACTCAGTAAATGATCTGAAACTCCATGAAGTATTAAGAGAAATTATAAACATGTTTGGGCAACTGCAGAGAAGTTGTAAAATTGTATTGCTGTTCATAGATCACCATATCAGTTTTAAACGCATGACACAGTAAAACAGTGAGACTTCATTCCTCTGGTCCTCAGCACAACAGTGGGCAGCAAGGCTTTGCCATTAGCCCTGGTAGAGCACAGTCTTGTCTGCTGCAGTTCAGATGGTGTTCCATCCTTCCACCCTCCATAAATGTACTTTGCCAGGTCTTGTTTTACTGGGCATGCATTCAGGAAGTACAATGTGTGATACACGCCCTGTCAGTCTCAATCTCCTCTCTGTCATGATGTCCTGTACACACTCCTGACCACTCAGTGCAAAGAATCTTACATTGGCACTAGTGGTGATAGATGACAACTTTCTTTGCTTTTTTTTCCATATCTCACTGCACATATTTCAGCTGGTACTGTAATGGACTTGCAAAGTTGGAGCCTCACGGTTGTGTTGATGGTGTTGGATCTATTGGAATACCTTTGTTGTTGTGCTGATTCTTGCCTGGAGAAGTGCTTCCTCGGTAAGGGAAGAAGTCGCCATTGTCAATATTCTTTTGCCTGAGTGTGATGAGGGTGTCTGTGAGATGCCTTGTTGTCACCCAGACATCAACGACTTGGTCTTCTTAGTTAATGCATAGACCAACTTTGGCACTGTTACTTAATGCAGCAGCTGGACTCACAGTGTAACACTTTGAAGATGTTTACGTAGTTCTGAAGGATGCCATACTGACTTGTGAAGTACCAGAGTGACTGCAGGCTTCATCATTATCAGCTTTGTCAATTTTTCGAGAAGGCTTTCAATGGCATCCATCGGCAGAAAAATACAGTCATACAGGTACTTAAAGCTTGAAATGCTAGCTGTTACTCAGGTTTGAATCAGGTTTGCAAGATAGCCAAAATGTTGACTTAACTCTGCATCTTCATCGAAGGAACATGATACCCCAATCAGTATTTGTGGAGGGAGAAAGGTATATTGATATTTTGGCAGACCTTCTTTCTTCTTCAGAACCTAATTATGCTCAAAACATAAACCAAATTTTTCTGTACAGTGCAAACAGCTGTGTATTTCCAGCACATTTGCTTTTATCAATTTTGATTTGAATCACTTGGCAGATGGTGGGCAAATTCTCAATGTCAGATTCTTAGCATTTAAGTTTACTTTTATAAGTATATTCAGAACCATGTTCATATGAATAATATTTGTTCTGTTTTACAGAGATTCAGCTTAGCAGTAATTAGTTTATTAAACCATCATAATTTAGGGTGTCATTAGTTACAGTCTATATTTCTAATGCCATTATACTTTTCTTGGCAATGTAATGAATTTGTGCTTGTTATTTTAGAGAGTTGTGATGTTGTAAAACTCTACCATGATGCGGATTGATACAGTATCATCGAATGGGAAAGAAAGCAAGTAATAATTCATTATTCATTGAAACTGTAAGATGGAAGTATTTATACCAAGTTGGCTTGAACCAACTGTGGTTTTATATTTTATTTTGTATTTCCCTGTTGTGCTTTCACAAAACACTAATTTACTTTTACTGTTTTAAAAAGAATGGTATAAGGCTGCCCTATCATAGAGCAGGAGTAAAATTAAAACCTGTCATCTTTCAAGGATATGGCATGCTCAGAAATTTAACACACATACTTTCACATGAATGTGTTTATTCCACCTCAATCGTTGTATTTATATTCTCCTCTTAAACCGTGATGATGAGGATTTAATTACTTTGGACGTGGAAGTGTCTTTTGTTTTCCATATTGTTTCAAGAGACTGGGAGGCTGGGTGGAGCCAGTCACATTGTGCGCACTGTGTTGAATTGGCTGGCCATTGCAGTCACCCTCCATTGGAGCATTTTTCTGAGATTGGGAGAAGAGGCTGCTCCCCCAACCCCAAACAAGATGTGCTACCATTTTCCACATATTTTCCATATTGAAGCCCCAATTGTCCAATGACTTTGCCATTTTGAAAATTGGCTGAGTGCCCCCTTCTACCACATTGGCAGGCCGTCAGCTAATTGGAGGTGGCTTCCCAGCAGCAGCCCTGGTGGGAATTTTAATGTAGTAGGTGTAGAACTGCAATTTAAGGTGACTGGAGGAAGGTATAGGGGAGATGTCAAAGGTAGGTTCTTCACATAGAGAGTGGTGAGCGTGTGGAATGCGCTGCTGGCAGTGGTAGTGGAGTCAGATACTTTAGAGACTTTTAAGCGACTCTTGGATAGGTATATGAAGGATAGTGAAATGTAGAGTATGCAGGGTAGATTGATCTTAGTAGGATAATAGGTCAGCACAACATCGTGGGCCGAAGGGCCTGTACTGTGCTGTACTGTCCTATAGAGATAGTAGGAACTGCCGATGCTGGAGAATTTGAGACAACAAGGTGTCGAGCTGGATGAACACAGCAGGCCAAGCAGCATCAGAGGAGCAGGAAAGCTGACGTTTCAGGTCTCGACCCTTATTCAGAAAAGTCTTATGTTCTTTGTAACAAAGAGGAGGCTGTGGGCTGGAAAGGCAGATCCTGCAGTTGTGACAGTTCCCCTGATGCGGGTTCCTCTCTGGCTCTTTTACTAATTTTACTAATGTTCTTACTTCCTGCATTCCTAAGTGGGGCTGCTGAGATTTCAGAACCTTCAGGTTTGCAGTATCAGGAGCCTGCTGGTGAGTCCACTTGTGGTAAAATTGCCAAGGGAAGGCTCTGGAACAGCTTGTTATTCCTGATATCAAGTTATACCCACTCACCTCAAAATTTAACCCTGTGTCATTTTGAAAGTCATTTAAGAATCTCAAATATGATTATTTTTTCAAACCATAGATATCGAACTGCAATTACTCAAAAAGTTGCCCTGAACCCCTGCAAGCTGACAGAGTTCTTTGTGTCAAATTCTTGGAATGGGGCTATTACTGGTAAAGCTGAAATTTATTGCTCACCTCTAAGGCTACTATTGGAGCTAGACTGTTGAGCACATTAGCATGGGAATGTCAGTCTGATGGGTTTGCTTCCATAAAGTAGGTTCCTACAATGCACCAGTCATTAAAAAAAAAACTGATGTTATATTTAAAGAGTGAATTTACATAATGAAGCAGCCATTTTGGATTTGATACTCTCAGTCTCTTGGGTGATTAATCCGGGTCTCTGGTTATAAGTCCACAAAGCAACCACTCCATTACTGTGGTGTTTGTTTACAATGTTTACAAATGATTTCAATGCTTGAATACTTAGATCAGAACATTCCATTTTCGGGATGTAAAACAGTGGAAGCAGATGGAAAGCAAAGTGGGCACTTGATCTGATGGTGTCCATTTATACCCCTATTAAATTGACACACCTGCCCTTAGATTCTAAGAATATTGACTTCTTTGTAGATTTACAGTTGACCTTTGCATTTCGTGTGCAGTCAGCAGTGGTTGTCAGTTGGATTTATAAATCTTTTCCATGTGTAAATGATTGGAAGTTTGATCCTCACCACCTGTTGTCAGTCTGTAGAAATACATGGCTTTCAGCCTGGTTCTAATATGATACAGCACCAAAGGGAGTGAATGGTCAAGATGATAGATGGTGTGAATCAAGTGGGCTGCTTTGTCCTGTATAGTGCCGAGCTTCTTGAGTGTTGTTGGAACTGCACTCATCCAAGTAATTACAGAATTCCACCACATCCAGACTTGTGCCCTATAGATACTGGAACAGGCTTTGAGGAGTCAGGAGGTGACTTATTACCGCAGAGTTCTGAATGTTGTACTGTATTTTGCATACACTTCATATGGTTGGTCCTGTTCAATTTCTGGTCAACAGTAACTCTCAGGATTTTGATGGTGCAAGATTCAGTGATGGTAATGTCATTGAATGTCAAGGGAAGATAGATTCTGTCTCGTTGGAGATTGTCATTGTCAGGCACTTGTGTGATGCAAATGTTCCTTGCCACTCACTTATCAGCCCAATTCTGAATATTGTCCAGGACTTGCTGCATTTGCCTATGGACTGCTTGAGTATCTGAACAATCATGAATGGAATCATAAGCAAATATTCCTACTTGTGACTTTTATAATGGAGGCGAGGAATCAATGAAGGAGCTGAAATTGGTTGGGCCTAGGACACTAACCTGAGGAACAAGAGCTCTTGTGGTGCACTGGTATAGTCCTACCTCTGAGCCAAGATACCTGGGTTCTGGTCCCCCTTTCTCCTGGGCGCATAATAACATCTGTGAACAGGTTGATTAGAGCAAAGAAATACCCTGAGAGTCATAGGAACAGGAGCAAGTCATTTGGGCAAACTTTAAGGTGATGGGTAGGAGGTTTACAGGGGATTTGGACAAAACATTTTTCACCCAGAGAGTGATTGGAATCTGGAATGCACTGTTCGGGAGCCCAGAAGAGACAGGAAACCTCACCTTAAAAAAAAACTTACATGGATGAGCAGTTGAAATATCGTAACATTCAAGATTATGGGCCCAATACTGGAAAATGGGGTTAATGTAGGTAGGTTGGCACATACTCAATGGGCTGAAAGGCCTATTCTGTGATGTATGACTCCAACTCTTTTTTAGTTCAGTCTATAAAGCCTGCCCTACCATTTGAAACAATCCTGGCTGATCGAATACTTCAGTGTTTGCTATTGACAGTCAAAAATCTATCAATTTTTACCTTAAATGTACTTAAATACTGAACTTCCACAGTCCTCTGTGATAGAGAATTCCAAAGGTTCAAAACTCTGAGTTAAACAAAATTACGCTCATCTCAGAGCTGCGTGGCATCCTCTTTATTTTTAAATTAGGTCCCTGGTTCTAGACATCCTAGCCTCGTAGTGTTGGCTCTTGATTTCCCATTGCCTCCAGTTTTGCTAGGACTCCTTAAATCCCCACTGCATCAAATATTGCCTGAACAAAATTGCTGCCTTCATGCTGCCTGACTTCCCTCTTGAATTCTGTTCTTTTGTCCATGTTTGGACTGCTATTTGTGGGCAAGGCATAACAGGGCAATTTTCTACATTGCCAGGTAGATGCCAGTTTATTCATTGTGTTGGTACAGCTCGGAGCATGTCTTCAGTACTGTTGCTGAAGTGTTGTCAGGACCCGTGGCCTTTGCAGTATGCAGTGCCTTCAGCCATTTGTTTGTTGTCATGTTGAGTGAATTGGCTGAAGGCTGGATTCTGAGATGTTGGGCACCTCAGAGGAGATCAAGATGAATCACCTACTTGGTATACCTGGCTGAAGCAGCCTGCAGATGCTTCAACCTGCCTTTTGCACTGATTTTTTGGACTCCTTCTTCATTGAGGGGGTGGATATTTGTGGAGCCTTCTCCTCAACTGAGTTGTTTAATTATCCAACTCTACTCAGACAGGACTGTAGAAGCTTAGATCTGGTCCATTGGCTGTGGGATCACTAAGCTCTGTCTACGGCAAGCTACTCATACTGTTTCCTTTGTAGCTAGTTCAGTGATGTAGCTTCACCAGGTTGACACCTCATTTTTAGGTGTCCCTGGTGCTGATCCTGACATGTCATCCTGCACTCTTCATTGAACTAGGGTTGATTACCTGGCTTGATGGTAATGGTAGAGTGAGGAATATACCAGGCCATAAGGTTGCAGATTGTGGTTGAATATTATTTTGCTGCTGCTGATTCCCCATAGCACCTCATAGATACCAACAGTTGCTAAATCAGTTCCATATTTATCCCATTTATCACAGTAATAGTACCATAATATCCTCAGTCCAAAGGTAGGATTTTTATCTCCACAAGGATTGTAAAGTGGTCATTCCCAGAAATACTGTCATGGATAGACGTATCTGGTACGGGCAGATTTATGAAGGTGAGGTTAAGTACATTGATTCCCCATGTTGATTCTTTCGCCATCTACTGAAGACCCAGTCTAGCAGATATAACCTTTAGGACTTCGTCAGTAAAGATACTACCACGTCATTCTTGATGATGAGCATTGAAGTTCCCTACCACATTATATTATGCTATTTATTCTTGTCATCCTCGGTGTCACCCGCACATAGTGTTCACCTTTGAGGAGAACTGATTCATCATTTGAAAAGCGTGGCTGTGTGGGTGAGGGGAGAGAATAGCAGTAGGTAGTAATCAACAGGAGGGTCCTATGTTTGTCCTGATACCATGAGACCTCATGGAGTCCTAAGTCAATACTGAGGACTCCCACAGCAACTCTTACCCATCTGTGTACTACTATGCTGTCACCTCTGGTGAGTGTGTCGTGACAGGAGATGTAGGATGATGATGCTGGTGTCTGGGACATTGTTGGTAAGGTATGAATATGTGAGAATGATTGTGAAAGCTGTTGTTTGATTAGTCTGTGCAACTGCCCTCCTAATTTTGACAAATCCCAACTGTGTAAGATCAGGAGAGCAGTGTATGCCAGTGTCTTTTCCAGTGCCTTGTTAATGTTAGGTGGTCCATCTGGTGTCATTCCTTTTATCAGACTTCGTTGTGGTTTGATTTGACTATGTGGCTTGTTTGACTATTTCAGAGGGAAACATCTTTGCTCAGGATTTGGAGTCACAGATCAACTCAGCCAGGTGAGGACAGCAGATTCACCTTGCCTGAAGGACATTAGTGAATCAGATGGAGTTTTATGACAATTAGCAAAAGTTTCACGGTTACCTAACCAGCTTTTAATTCCAGATTTAATTATTAAAATTAAATTAACTTCACCATCGATGACAATACTGTAATGCCAACATCTCAAAAAAAGCAGTGCATTTGGGAGCAACACCTAGACTTTGGGAGCAACACTTTGCTCTAGTCTGAAAGATGAGCATTCACCAGTAATTTTCAAATTTTGTCCTTTAGATAATTTTGTGTACATGCTATGATTGTACCTCTTTAATCCTGTAGACTTTAATTGTATTAGCATGTCTATGATATTGTACTTTGTTGAATACCTTTTGAAAATCCGCGTGCACAATATCAACTGCATCAAAACTCCTAATTACTTCATCAAAGAACTCAATTATGACCATTCAAATTGTCACATCATGAAAGCAGGAGATCTACACTTCTAATCCTGAATCATTTTTCTGATGAATATTTCACATAAATCGATCAGATGATTGATAGCTTGGCTGAGAAAGCAAATGGTTTGAAAGGTTTTCATCTGTCCTCAGTTTAACTGATTGGTGCTCATTGTTCCGTAAAATATGTAATTTGATTCTATTTTTTTGGTCTCAGAGCTGTATTTGCAACTAACTGAATCTCGGCGCTGTCTTCTTTATTGCATTTGAGAAAGATCTTCGTGTTATTCATGATTCAAATGGTGAAAAATTCACATTTCTGACTTCTCAAAGATGAACCTTGGCAAAAATAAAACCAACTGCTTGAAATCATTTGGTCAAATGTTCCACTTTTAAGCAGCAATCGAAATATATTCCTGAATTGATATAATTGTTGTTTCATCAACTGATGATCCCTGACAAGTGTAGTACTGACATGTTTTGTGCTTCTTAATGTTTAACTTTTGTTTTAATATTTATGCTCAGCATTTGATTTACATTTATGCTTATTACAGGAAAGAGTGGCAGCTGTGGAGAATGGAAACATTTCCACATTCTGAACTAAGATATAGCCTCTTGTCAAATGATGTGCAGCATGAAGCAATAAAAGGGAATGTACTTTCTTTCAGCTGCATACTGAAAGAATGAAGGTAAAATAGAATTGAAGCAGAATGCTTCCAATTTGGTCTAATGCAGTCTTAAATCTATTTGAATAATTAGAATCCAACCTTACACATTTGAAAATTGAAATGCCCTGGATAGCTTTAACATGCCCGTAATCCTGTTTAAAAGGAGCAATAGTGGGTTGAGTCCACTGTCCTCTACCCCTTCCTCCTCCACAATCACTACTTTTCCTTTCATTAAATTTGCTTAATGGAAAGATAACTATGTTATCACTATGGGGAGGTGATGGCCTTGTAGTATTATCTCTGGACTGTTAATCTGGAGATCCAGGTAGTGTTCTGCCATCCTGGGTTCCAGTCCCATCACAGCAGATGGTGGAATGTGAATTCAGTCAAAATCTAGAATTATGAGTCTAACGGTAACCATGAATCAATTGTGGAAGAACCCATCTGGTTCACTAATGCCCTTTAGGGAAGGAAACTGTCATCCTTACCTGGTCTAGCATATATGTGATTCCATGCCAACTCATATCCTCATCCATCCCAATGGCACTACATATCCTCCATGTCAACTCCTTCCCTCCATTCTTCCCCAGTAGTCCCTCATAACCTCCAAGCTTACACATGCCCCTCCATATATCCCTTGAGCTCCTTAGAGACCTATGCCCGAGTTAGTGCCAATTTCTCCTAACCCGTGTCCACATCACTCTTTTCTCTCCAGGTAAACTCACCCAATATCCAACGGAGGTATCTCAGGAACCATGCCGAGATGTAACATTTTTCTACATACCTTTTGTAGATTTCACTAATCAAAAAAGAAACACTCATTGATAAAAGCTTATTCAATATATTTAAATCCACTTGATTACTTAACCCCTTTAAGCAAATTTATACGAATAATCTCACATTAAAAGTTGCTCATTCTTCAGTAAATGTGTCATGCTGACAATCAAACTATAAACTTAAAATACCCCCTCTGTGCTAATGATAGATTGTGGAAGCAGATAAGTAATATGAGTGAAAGCTCCTCAGGTTCTGTCAATGAACAGCTATGGAAACTGCAAGCATCATTTTGTTTCAACTCAGAGACACAAACAGGCTGGTTTTGTTTACAATTTAAAGGGGACAGCAGAATGAAACAGCTTGGCAGTTCCATGGCTGTTAACTGCCACTTATGAGCATTTTGTCTAGTGTAAATTAAATCCTATCAACCACACTGTGCTGTAAGGCTCTCCTGTGAAAATTGGGTCAGTTTGAGCTCAGTAAAGAATTCAAATGGCTCTGCTGAATTCAGGTTTCTCCCATGTTGTAGACAAGTCCTATTGTTGTTTCCCTGCCAGCAAAAGTGGAATCTGTTGGGAATAGGTAAGGAACCTCTAGATCCAGGATTTGGTAAAGCCACAAAATCTGCATATTTCTGTTAAAATCAAAGTCACGGTCTGTGAATTAAGGTGGTCTGAAGAGCTTTTCTTCATTTCTGCATTTTACAACTGTAAAATAGTTATTGTCTTTCTTGGAACTAGTTAAAAGAAAACATCCTAATTAAATATGGGTTTACTGGGAAATTAACATTTTCCCACTTATGGCAGCTAGTGCCAATGAGAAATCAAGTCTAACTGGAGCAGATGGAGAATAAAAGCCTCTGTTTGTCCCACTGAGGATTAGTGCATTAATATATTCTACCATTAGGACCATCACTAATTATGGTTCCTAATAAAATATTTAGTAAAATAGCTGGGAAATGTTTTCTATTACGTTTGCTGAACCACGGAATACAATATACGATTTCTGCTATTGATCTTTATATTGCTAATTTGGTGGAGTTATTGTTGTGAGAACAGATTTTATAGTAGCCATTAACAGAAAACAAAGAGGGAAATTGGATAAGTGGGCATATCACAAATTATTGCTCTGATACAGAAACTTTAATTAAAATATTGGCACGTTGCAACAGTGGCAATTACCTGTCGAGCTGTGACTCTGGATTACTGTTGCCAAATATGTCATTTTAGAATTTTAATGGCTGCTTTGCTATCACCTCAACAGGGATTGAAACCTTCTGGTTTGTCACTGTACAGCTGTAACATAAGTGATGAAACCACATATTGTATCAGCAAAGCACTGAAGTGGACCTAGAGTCTCTTTAGATAGGGATAGAGTTGAAATTGCTTTGACTTACACAGCTTGACATTGAAAATACATTCAGTGGCCACATATTATAGAAATCCTGCATGAAACAGAAAAAAAATAGATGTCACTTTCTTTATTTCCATTGATTTTGTTTTACAGTGAATTATAATTTTTATATCACAATTATGGCCATCACTTGAAATGTTTAAAATTGTTTGAAATGACATGAGCAATTTTCAGTCAGTAACATTGAACTTAATGCGAGAAGTTGAATAAAAAGTTCCTGCAGTGATGCTATTCTGTCCCTTGGTGTCTTTCTCATGCTTTATTATGATGCAACTTGTAAACATTATTCCTGTGAATCAATTGGCAGAGCATTAAATACTCTAAGTCTTTGCATTGAGTTGCCCATTCAACACTGTTTCATCTTAGACAGTTCTTTTCAAAGCTTATTTCTCTTCTTTTTTATTCATTCATAGGATGTTGGCATCACTAGCTAGGCCAGCATTTATTGCCCATCCTTAATTGCCCAGAGGGCAGTTAAAATTCAGACATGTTGTTGTGGGTTTGGAGTCAAATGTAAGCCATACTGCATAAGGACATTGGATTTCCTTCCCCAAAGGTCCTTCGTGAACCAGATGGGTTTTTGAGAACAATTAATAGTGGGTTCATAATTGCCATTAGGTTAGTTTTTAACTCTAGATTTTTATTGAACTTGAAGGTCACGATCTGCCCTGGTGGAATTTTTACACATTTCCCCAAAGCTTTAGCCTGGATTACAAGTTTGATGATAATTGCATAACACAACTGCCTCCTCTTTATGTCACAATTTCTGCTTTTATAAGCCACTGCAGGCCATCATGTGTCAGTTAATGTTTATATGATGTTGTGTCCAGTAACCCAATCGCCACCTTCCAATCCCTGAGATTCTCTTACATTTGCTGTTCCCTGCCTGACCCTCCCTCTCGCCCCTTCCCTGCCCGACTCTCCATCTCACTATTTTCCTGCCCTTATGAACCTGCCGTTGTTTTACGCTAAGACCCGCTTGCTCACAGTTCCCCTTTTTTAAGTCGAGTCCTGAAGGATGTTAGATTCCCAAGTGGGAAATGAGGTGCTGTTCTTCCAGCTTGTGCTGAGCTTCATTGGAGCACTGAAGCAAGCCCAAGACAGAAATGTTGGCCAGGGAACACAGTGGCAGGCAACCTGAAGCCGGGTCATTTTCACAGTACAGAGTATGTTTTCGACAAAGCAGTGATCCAGTCTGTGTTTTGTCTCATCAAATGAGAGGAGACCGCACTTTGAACAGCGAAAACAGTAGATTAGGTTGCGTGAAATGCAAGTAAATCACTGCTTCACCTGGAAGGTGTGTCTGGGGCTTGGAAAGTGAGGAGGGAGGAGATAAACAATGTTACACCTATAGAGATTGCAAGGGAAATTGCCATGGGGCTGTTGGGGGTGTTGGGGGTCGGGGGAGTGGATGTTGGGAATGGAGGAGTAGACAAAGGTGTCCTGGAAGGCTGACAAGGGAGGGGAGGGGAATAAGTGTCTGGTGGTGGCATTTTGGTGGAGGTGGTGGAGCTAATGATCTTTTAGATATAGGTGCAGGTGGGGCGGTAAGTGGGAGGGAAGGGATGGGGTGACAGCAGAAAGGGTTGGGAATGGCTGAGAATCCTCTCGATCATGGTAGTGGGGAATTTTTATGTGAGGAAAAATCTGCCAGTTTCTGAGGGCTCCCTGCAGAAGATGGCATCATCAGAACAGATATGAAGGAGATTGATGAATTGGGAGAATGGAATAGAGTCTTTACAGAAAGCAGAATGGGAAGATGTAAAATCCAGGCAACTGCGGGACTCGGTGAGTTTGTCATGGATATCGGTAGCCAGCCTAGTCCCCAAAATGGAAACAGAGATTTTGAGGAAAGGAAGAGTCAGAGATGGACTAGATTAAGGTGAGAGCTGAGTGGAAATTCAAAGTAAAATTGAACCTTACTGTGATTTTAACTTTGCTTTTAATAGGGAAATGTGATTCGCTTCAGGTCATTTTATTTATAGTTGCAATATTTAGGAACACGACTACAACTTTACCTGAGGATTACTTAAATACTTAGTGTAAAAGTGATTGAAATTTCTTCTGGGTGGTGAATCAATACTATCTTTTGCTCCTCTGGGGCCTAGCATTCACTCCAGACCACCCTGGTAAGTGAAGTGAAGATTAGCGTTCTGTTGCCAATGCTGTGACACAGAATCTGTTTTGGCAGACTTCATCTGGTTCCTGATGAATATAAGCCTCCAGTGTAATTCTGTGTTGGCATTAAGCCTGGCGGCCTCACACACTTCAGGAATAGCTGGTGTGGAAATTTGAAATGTCACATGGCTGCAGTAGAAGCATCTCTTCTTGGAAAGGATTAGTGAGAGTTGTACTCCAAACCATGTTGTTCTGTATGTGACCTAGAAAATCTTGATGCTGACACTCAAGTGTTCCGGTTTACTTCGCTTCGTATTTCCCGAACCTCAAAAGCACTCAGTGCCTGATCAAGAATCCTGGCATCATGAAGCAAGCCCACTGGAAGCCCCCTTTCCCCTGCTGCCAACCCCTAGTAACTGCCCATCCTTTGCAATCTCAACTCCATGACCTTCCCTCCCCTCTTTCATCAATGTCGCTCTCCTGCACCTGGATCCTTCCCTGTTCCTTGGTTTCAGGTGAATGTAGTACTACCAGCCACCAGTATTTCCCTGTTGGCACCGTGGAGTACAGAAGAGTTTCTGGTCTCTGAGTTGGCCATCAGTTGTCAGCAGGACATCTGTCTCTGGGGTCCTGCATGCTGGGGAAAGGCTGCTTGTTGGCCTGCTAAGTGCCTGAGTGGCACAAGATGTTACGGGTCTTCCAATAAAGTGACAGTGTGGGATTCTTATCGGTGGTTTGGGCAGGGGCTAAGACTCCATTTGCTGCTACTTGAAACTGGTCCTGCCTATGAGATGATTTGTCATGGTGTGCCATCTTCGCACATCCATTTTAGCTCGTCTGAAACCACTCTGTAATATCCATTACCTCCGAAGGATTCTGTCCAATATATCTTTCTTCAGCTCTCTTAGTAGTGTGTTCAAAGCATCAATGGATATCACCTCAAGTAGATAAGAGTTATTTTGCATTTTCCAATCAACATGAGTGATCATATCAATTAGTGTGCTATAATGTAGTAGAGGCTTTTTCTCCCAAGTTAAAATTAAATATTTTCGTCTTAAAATATCCTCAAATACCCTTAGCCTTCCTCTCATAATAGGTCATACGCATTTTACTGAAATGAAGTTATAAATATGTTGAAGTTCACGTAAATTTAAGAATTTTCTAATAAGTAGGTTCTGTTTTATTGTCTGGTGATAATAATGTGAAATAATTCTCAATTGTGACTGAACTTTGACGGATCTTTTCTGACTTTACCAGGCAACTTACGAGTGTGGTGACAAGCAACATATTTCTAATTATTATTTTCCTTGAATCTAAATTTACCTAAAAATTGTGATAGATTTCAGGCGTTGCTCACTGTCTTTTGCAGTCACACCGCAACAGGAAAGAGTGATTTATGTCACACCATTCGTATCTTTAAAGTCTATTTTCATATTGCTTTTGCCTTTAATTTTGCACACTGCAATATTTCTTGCTCTCTTTGCCGTTTACAAATCATTAGAAACTTTCCGGCATTCCAGTCACCATGAAAATTTGCTCGAATGTTCTGTGCATTTTTTACTCCATCACACTGATGCACACTCTGTTAAATCGGTTTTCAAATAAGTGCAGCTTCTGATTTAGCAAGGTATAATATTCATTGTGTGAGTCACCCATGCACTGGACAGTGAAATTGATATTTAAAGATAAGAAACAGATTCTCAAAGTGAACTTCACTGCACCAAGGTTGCTCTGGTCAAACACAAAAATGTACTTAGTATAGTGATGTTAGCTACCTCCCACCTCACCACCACCCTTGTCCTATTCAGCACATCTGCAGTAAGTGTCAGCAGCTCAAGCAACTTTGGCTCCAAGTTCATGAAATCAGACTTTCAAACACTGCGATTTATTCGGGAGTGGCTGGTTTCTTTAGCACTTTACTGGGGGAAGCAGTCAAGCCTCTTAGACTAGGTCCTTCAGATTTGGTTTATAATCAGGCACAGGAGAGGGTGACTGCAAATGACATGGGTGTGGGGGAGCCATAGCCCCTGGAGGAGGTAGGAGGGGCAAAGTAAAAGATTAAGGGAGGAAAAACATTAAGATAAATGATCAGTCTGAAATTCACATTCTGCATCAGTAATGAGTCAATTGGGCAGTCCGTACACCGCCTTGAATTCTGTTCTTGCTCTCTGATTTTCAACCTTCATCATTATTTTTGCTCTAGTGCCAGCTACACCTTGATGAAGCAGGGCTCAGCATCTTCAGTGGTGTGGTGCGCACTTTGGCTCTGACCTCAGTAGCTGGGACAATCTTCTTCAACAGGCTTTCAGGGGGTCTTTGAAACAATTTCACTGATCCTCCTGTGATCTTTGACTAGTCACAGGCATGGAGGAAAGAGTGTACTTCAGAAGCTGAGTGTTTTAAGAATGGTCACCTCATTGCTCAGGGTGCCTGCTTCCGACAGTATACTCATTTCTGTCTGGGAATCCTTCCAGGCTACATGTAGGATCTTCTGTAGGGAGGGTTGAGTGTGTGCTTTGAAGTTTCTCAGGTGTTCCCAGCATGTCACTCAGGTTTTACAGCCATCAGATGTATCAGGATGCTAGCTACCTTGCAGACTCTGAACTTTGACCATCACATCCAGACGGATCACAATGAAAATTCAACTGAGCAGCTTCCCAAAGGAGGAATTTGCAAACAGATCCTGTGCAAAAACTTCAAGTCTGTGGATGCTTACAGTGCCACATGGCTACCAGGATGGGCAAAGTGCTCGACTGTGTCTCTTTTGGTGAGCCTGGCCACCCATTGCTATGTAAGAGCAAATTATTGCAGATGCTGGAATTGATACTGAAAACAAAAAAATGCTGGAGATCACAATGGGTTAGGCAGTATCCTCATGGTGATCTCAAGCACTTTTGTTTTCACCCACAGCTATGGTGCTGGCAGAAAACAATAAATGCTGCAGGTTACAGCGGTTCAGACGGTATCCATGGAGAGACAGCAAGCTAACATTTCGAGTCTAGATGACTCTTCATTTCAGCTCTGATGAAGAGTCATCCAGACTGGAAACTTTAGCTTACTCTCTCTGCATGGATGCTGCCTGATCCACTGTGATATCCAGCATTTGTTGTTTTCAATGCAGATTCCAGCATCTTCAGTAATTTGCTCCCATATGATGCTGGCAGATCTGTTTCAAGCTCTTGTTTTGGCTGGAGGAGGAGCTTTACCATATTAGCATTCATTGTAGTCCTAGGGCTTGAGGCATTTCTTTGAACAGGTTGTCTGGAGGTACCATAATAACACAGGCATCTGCACTTTGGAAGTCTGTTATGGCTGTCCACAAATGAACTACAGATCAGTTTGTGTGACACTGAACTGCTGGAATCTATTACTAAAGAAGTGATAATGTACTTCAAAAAGTGTACTCTGATGGTGTTTGACCAAGTTGGTTGAATGTTTTCCAAGAGTTAACAAGGGGGATTTATGAAGGTAATGCAGTTTATGTGGTGTGCCTGAGTTTTAGCAGGACAATTGACAACCCACATGGCAAACTTTAGAAATATAAAACCCCATGGGATCCAGGGCAATGTAGCAAGCTTGCTATAAATTGGCTTAGTCGCAGAAAACTGAGGGCAATAGTTGGCAAGTGTCTTTTTAAGTAGGAGGCTATTTCCAGTGAGGTTCCACAAGACTCAGTATTAGGTCTTGTGCTTTTTGTAATCTATTTCAATGATTTGGATGTAAATGTAGGGCCATTTTAAAAAGTTTACAGATGACACCAAAAAGGCCATGTGGTTGGTAGTGAGGAGAATAGCTCAAGACTGAAGGGTAACATCAACGGTCAGGTAGACAGAAATGTAGTGAATGGAATTCAACCTGGAGAAGTGTGTGATGAAGCATTTTGGGAGGTCAAACAAGGCAAATGAACAAGCAATAAATAGGAGGAGACTGAGATTAGTAGAAGAAGTGAGGGACCTTGGACCAATGTGTCAACAGATCCATGAAGTTATAAAGATCATTTTGATAAGGTGGTTAAGCAGGCATATGGACTACTTCCCTTTCGTAGCTGACATAAATAATACAAGAGCAGGGAGGTTATACTATAGCTAAACAAAACCAATAACTGGAGCTCAATAGTGGTATTGTATGCATTTCTGATTGTTTCATTCCTGAAAGGATGTAATTACACTAGAAAAGATACAGAGATTTACAAGGATGTTGCCAAGACTGGAAAACTGCAGCTATGTGGATGGATAGTGATTTTCTTTTGCTCCGAGGAAGATGAGGAGAGATTTAATTTGGGAGTATAAGGTTTTGACAGACTTGGATAGAACAAATGGTATTGGTATATTTCCCTTAGCAGAGGGGCCTGTGTTAGGGGACACAGATGTAAAGTGAACTAAGAGATACTCAGCAGGACTGGCTGCATCTGTAGACAGAAAAACATTGTCATTGCTTTGAGTCCAACATGACATTTTCGAAGCAGAGTGCAGATAAATGGAACATTTTCAAATTGCTTGCTATGACTAGTGGAGTGCTGCAATGATCATTGCTGGGGACTCAGCTATTACAACAGGGCCTGGGAAAGAGCCCATGAACTGAGGGCCTGAGATCTAGGGGCCTTCAGTGCTCAGGTTGGGGTCGGAGCTGCTCTCCTTGGGTCATGGGTGAGGGGCCTAAGCCAGTAGCAATACTGAAGTCCGTGATTCCTGCCCCTAGACTTGATTTACAATCTGTAATGACGTCAGTGCAGTGTATAGTGTACCTATAAAAACTGAAAGAACTGTGGATGCTGTAAATTAGAAACAAAATCAAAAGTTGCTGGAAAAGCTCAGCAGGTGTGGCAGCATTGGTAAAAAGAAATCAAAGCTAATGTTTTGAGTCCGGTGATGAAATGTGCCAATCTTTAACAATAATATAAAGGTACATGGGAATGCAAGCTTTGGGAAGGACATCAAGAGACTGCCAAGAGATAGGATTAGTGAATGGACAACAAGGTGACAAATGAAGTATAATGTGGAGATGCATGAGGTTATTTACTCGATTGCAAAAAAAGAAAAATTTTGTTTTTACGAAAGGTGTGAACCTTGTGCATGTTGAGACTAGGGAGACATGGGTCTATATAACAAGAACACAAAACGTTAACATGCAGGTACAGCAAGCAACTAGGAAAGCTAATGGCATGTTTGTCTTTATTGTAGGAGGATTAGAGCACAAGAATAAATAATTCTTGCTTCTTTTGTACAGGTTTTTCTATAAGATTATTCCTGAAGTACCACGTGTAGTTTTGGTCTCCATAATGAAGGAAGGGTGTGCTTACATTAGCTGCTATACAGCAAAGTTTCACAAGATTTAATCCTGGGAAGAGAGACTGAATAACTTGGGGTTTGGAGTTTAGAAGAATGAGACCGGAGACTAACCAACTGATGGTTTCAAGGTTATAAAAAGGCTTGACATGCTCAAAACTGAGATGTATTCCTCTGGTCAGGGAATGAAGAACAAGGTGACACAATCTCAGGATAAGGATTAGAACAGAGATGAGGTGAAATTCTTCACTGAACGAGTCGGCAGTCTTTGAAATTATTAGGTCAGATGACTGTGTATGGACAACATTTGCACATACAGGTAGTTAAGGCTGAAATAGATGGGTTATTGTCTCAGATACAAAGGTAACTGCGGAGCAGGCAAGAAATTGAAGTTGAAGCCCAATATCAACCATGATCATATTAAGCAAGCTGGATGCTCTCTGCTTCAGATTTTTTTAAACATACTCTTTTGTTCTTAAACATAGAAAAAAGCTTTTGGAAATTCTATTGTTTGACAATACGTTTGACCTGAAACATTGTTACTATAACTAGATGTCTTGGAATTATAGTTTGGCTTCTCCCTACTGATAACATTCTCTCAGCACTTCTGCAATAATATTGTCTTCTGAGGATCAGAAACTTCAGTGAACCTGCTTCCAAAATGGTACCAGTGAATAAGTTAAAGTAAATGATTAAATCTAGATCCATCACCTAGACCTATACGTGAGAAACAGCTGGACATGACTGAGCTGCTTTTTCTCTGAGAGCACTTGAGCTTTATGAAAACTGTACAGATATTAAAGGGAAATTTTGATGTGTTAGATTTCACAAGGACACGATGAACCTTTGGTTGAAAAAAAAGTGTTTTCCCTCACTTGGTGTAGCATTTTACGCCTGTGAAACAGGCTAAACAAGCACATAAGATACAAAAAAACCTATTAAGGTCAGAGTCAGTGGAGGACTCAAATAGCTGCAACTGCCTGGTGCAGTCAAACAAAGTTCAGGTTGATCATCCTGGGAGACTATAAGATATGAGAAATGAGCATAGCAACAACGTGAATTTAAATAGTAGCTTTAATGCAGAAAAATGCCCACAAGAAGCTTCACAGAAACATAAGCAGAGAAAAATGAAAGGCAAGCTGCCAAGTAAGGTATTTGCATGGAGGGCAGTTTAAAACTTATTAAAAGTGATGGATTTTAAGGAGGAGAAAGGTGGTGGGAGGGTTCAGGGAAAGATTTTCAGAGTTTATAGCCATAATTGGTAAAGGACTGGCTCAGTGGTGGAGTGAAGGAAACGGAGTGATGCAAAAGAGCCAGCAACAGAGAAAATAATTCTGTTAAAAAACATTTTAAAGTTGCTGCAATGTAACTAACTGGTATGAATTCTCATTCTGCCATTAACTCATTGTCAGAGCTGAAGTTACTGAAAACAATTGATATTAACCTTCAACAGTTTTATTACATAGTTCGAAATAAAGCAAAGCATGATGGGTGAATTGTCCTTAAATTTCCATTCCAGAATACAAACTATAATTGTTTGGGAATTCCAGATCTAAAATGCATTTGGCTTTTCTACAAAACAGCTGTAGAGTAGCTTTTGCAGAGCTCAGTGCTGTCAAATCAAAATTTACAGTTCATGGTTAGAGCCAAATGTGCTGTACCATAATCCTCATGGTACTCCCAAGGACATAGTTCAAATTGATAAATTGAGTTAAGCATTATTTTCAGTGTCTGGTGCAGGATTTGTGGAGCGTTGATATATTAGTATCTTTCAGTTGGTCATCTTCAGATAGATAATATATCCTTCCATTGTACTGTCTTCCTTATTATGGTCCGAAAAAGCAGAAGACTGCTTTGCTGCTTTGCTGACAGATTCAATTGATGTAGTGTGTTTATGGATATGGATAACCAATCAGCTATTGACAACACAACTTAATTTTTTTCAAACTATTCCATGTGTCGAACAATCTTGAGGGTTAAATTAAACTTGATGATGTAACTTAAAGCTGATAATGCCATTGGCTGACAGGAACTTTTATTTTACAGTTAGAAAAACTGAAAAACACTGCGGTGGCAGTTTTTGAAGGTTTGCAGGAACATTCATGTGAGGTCTGGTCAACATTTATCCCTCAAACAATATCGTTAGGTCAGATGATCTGGTCATTTATTTCATTTGTGGGAACTTGTTTTATGCAAATTTGCAGCAGTGAAAACACTTTTATAGTTTTCACTTTTTTTTATTAACTGTGAATGTTCTTTCGAGATATCTCAAATTCACATAATTTTTTAAAAATTAAACTTCATATGTTCAACAGCGGCTAACTTTGATAGTTTAGTGCTAATATTTACGTACATGATGATGGACCTTGGTTTTTTTGGACGGTAGTGTAAACATGAGATAGCTGATTGGCAGCCCATTTTACAGCTCTCCTCATGTTTATTTCCATTGTGTTTGTGTTGTCCAAGTAAAAGACATAAAACAGTGGCTGATTCCTTAGCATTTGGTTTACAATATTTCACAAAGTCAGAATCTACCCCACGATCTATGACCAATTGTATTAACAAAGCAAGTTGAGGAAATCAATAACTTAGTTTTACCTTCAGTGGTCCATGTTTCAAACAACTGGGAGTGTATGGTATGTGTTAGTAAAGGAAATCAGACATGTTCCATGAGACTGTCCAACAGGAAAATGAGTAACAAGGTGCAATTCAGCTTCCAGTTTTATATCATTTTCTGAGGGAAAGAGGTGGTGATACCAAGAATATTCAGAGCTCAGCTGAGACTAGTATCCAGCGTGTGTACGAATTTGGGACAGTTTTGTGTCTCCAAACACTACTTCTTTCCCCCACTTTTGGAGATTATTGGGTAAGTGTTAGAAGGATCAGATTGATTATTGACTTATTGAACCATGATATGAACACACCCTTCATGGCCTGGAGTAGGGCTTGAACCCTCCAGCTCTGAGCAGGGGCATTACTGATTGAATCATGGGACCTTAATATTGCAATGGTTAGCTACATGTCTACTCAGAGTCATAGAGTCGTATAGCACGGAAACAGACTCTTCGGTCCAACCCATCCATGATGACCCGATATCCTAAACTGACCTAGTCCGATTGGCCACCATTTGGCCCATATCCCTGTAAACCCTTCCTATTTATGTACCCATCCAGATGACTTTTAATGTTCTAATTGTACCTGCCTCCACCACTTCCTCTGACAGCTTGTTCCATACATGCACTACCCACTGTGCGAAAAAATTGCCCCTCAAGTCCCTTCACGGGTCTCTATTTTAACCTCCTGCCTAATTTCCTATATTCTCTTTGCAGAACCTGGTCTCTGTCTCTTCCAGTGTCATTGATACCAACATGTACAATAACCTTCTGCTGGTCACTCTCCTCTTTGAGAATGTTCTGTAGCCTCTCCGAGACATCCTTGACACCGGACCAGGGAGGGAACACACTGTTCTAATGTCTTGCTGTTGGCTGCAGAAATGCCTGTCTCTGCCCCTGACTAAGGAGTCCCCTATTACAATTGATCATTTGAAATCTGACATACCCCTCATTACAGTTAAGCCAGTCTTGATATCAGAAGCCTGGCTGTCGGTGCTATATTGCCCTGAGAGATCATCACCTCTGACACTATCCAAGACAGCATACTTGTTTGAGATGGGGATAGCCACAGGAGAATCCTGCCCTATCCGCTTACCTCTCCTACCTTTCCTAATGGTAACGCACCTACCTGACTGTATTTGCAGTTTTTCTACCTTCCTGAAACTGCCATCCATCACACCCTCTGGCTCTTGTAAATTCCTCATTGCCTCTAATTGCCACTCCAACCAATCTATTTGATCCTATTGGATTTGCACTGAAACACACGTCTGGCAGACATAATCTCCAGGAACATCAAAATTCTCCCTAGTCTCCCACATCCAACAGGAAGAGCATATCATTCTACTGAAAGCCATCTCTGTTCCTTAAACGATCTATGGACCCAGAATATATCCAAAAAAAGCAATCACAACACACTTTCTCAAACACTCAGCATTAGCACAGTGTTACTGCTCAAAGACACTGCTCTAGGACAACGTAATACCTATCATTTATATTAAACATTTAATCAAGAGATAGATCTCTGTAAAATATAAAAAAAACTCACCCTACTCACTATTATAATTTTTTTTGAAACCACGTTAAGATATTACAAGTTTTATAAGTCTTAAAATCAAACACTTAACTGATCAAGTCATGAAATTGCCATTGATTACACTCAGCTACTTGGTCATACTAATGCACACTCTGTTATCCCTCGCATTGCAGCTCCCAACATATTCTGTAATCTGCTTGCAGAATAATTTTTTTGAAATCAGTGAGTTATCAACAGTGCCTTTTGAAGGGTTGAAGTAACAAAAAAGGCAAAGGAGCTAGGACCTTACTACTGTCTGTGCAGTGGAATCAATGTTTTCTCATTGATTTTCTTCCCAGCAGCTTTGCTAACAAACGAATGGCTATTTAAATAAAGAATGAAGCAGGGACAATTTGTAATTTCCTAGAAATGCTACATTTCTGCTGTGAGCTGCATCTTATTACTAGCATTTTGCATGAGTTGAATCACGCTGGACAAACCAGCCATCCATTTCCTCATTTGGATCTTACCGAAAGCTTAGGGAAAGGGTCATGTGTGTATGTTATGTCTCAAATGCCCCGACCTTGAATTTATAGTGTATTCCCAATCTATGTGCAGTTGCTTAAATTAATAACTAATACAACAGAAGGCTGGTGACCTCTGGTGATTCTTTCTCAGTTGTATATTAGTTTCTTTGGATTATATGAAAATAAAATATCTTTGTTCAATAAATATAAACAGTGAAAACTGAAGCAAATTAAAGTAGAATTTACATTAACATGGGAAATGAGACAAAACATTTGAGTGAAATGTCAACGAGCAGAGATTTGGCCATTTGCTACAGGCAAGGATTGAAAGATGTGTCAGTAATTGATGCTGACAAAGGGGCAGTCAGACAGCCACAGCATTTAAATTAATTTTTAACTGCAAACACGAAAAGTGTTTTGCCTGGTGGCAAAGAAAATATCAAAATATATTTTTCAATCAGTGTTGTTGTGGTGCTCATACTTCATACCTTTTAGCAAATAAACTGTTTCCATCACATAAGTAAAAGATGAAAGGAAATTAACAAACATGCTTTAAGTGTTCCAGTGACCCCACCACAGCTTGTAAGCAGTACCCCAATATTCTGGTTCATTTCCTTATTTTTTTCTTTAACAGATCATTAAATGGTACAGTTTTGAATGATGTACGTTGACTAAATGTTATCTTGCTCGTGCTGGCTCTCTGCAATATATCTGAGATTTTGTATTGATGGCTTTTTCTCTTTTTAAAGAAATTTGCAATCAGGTGCCTAGAGTTAGGATCACCATCTAAATCCCTTTCTTAGTGCTTCTGGATAGAAAAGAAAAAAGAAAATTATTTTTCTAACTGGGGTTTTAGTGACTCCTGACTTCCTCTCTACCAAGAAACAAAAATTTGTCACATCCCCAACATAAGGATGCGTGGGTGACCAGCTCTCAAATCTTTGCTAACACTGTTCAATACCATTCAGAATGTCATTCCCTTTCAGTTTTGCCATTATTCTCCTCCAGAAATGATTGTTATGTTTTTATTTTTATTTTCTCACAAGATAGTTCACAAACATTTGTTACTTATCTCAGCTTTCTATGAGCCTTCTCCTAGAACAGTGTGTGCCGTGATTGTGTGCTATGTTGATGTTAAATAGGGAATTCCTGGGTTTTGACAGACTGGTAATAAACAAATAGCATTGTGTGTCGAAGTCAGGTTGGCGTTGAAGGATTTGATGGGGAATTGAAGTTGAAGCTGTTTCCATCGTACTGTTGTTTATGTGTCTTGGTGGTTGATGTCACATGCTGGGAGGTTCTGATGAGGTGATTAGGTGACTTAGTACATGCTAAATCCATAGTGTATCAGTGGTGTAGTTAGTGAATATTTGGTTAAATTTTAGTAGCATCTGACTGGCAGGAATGGAAAAGGTGTGGCTGGTAAAATAGCGGGTATGGCCACATCATGATGGCTCACCTTCACTGTCTCCTCAGCAGACATGCTTCCTGGTGGTGAGCTGGGAGGCAGGTTGTCTGCTGCTCCACCGATGGGGAAGCCATGTTGCATTATTAGGTCTGAAGATGAGTTCTCTCTTTGTCTGTCCACAGATGCTGCCAGACCTGCTGAGTTTCTCCAGTATTTTCTGTCTTTGTTTCAAATTTCCAGCATCTGCAGTATTTTGCTGTTAGCTCTATATGTGAGGCATTGTTAAAGACCTTCTTACAGAAATGCCGTCAATGTGCCAGTAACAACTGCCATCCCAACCTCCCACCACATGGTGAGGCTACTAACTTCATCAAGTATGGTAGCACAAGTGAATGAGTCACTGAGGTCAGACACTCCATGACCCAAGGAGGGGACTGAAGGCAAGAAAGCACCCCTGGCCCCAACACCCTCCTTGAAGTGCTTCTCCTTCGTTTTATGGGGCCCTTTGCCCTTGGCACCCGAATTTTAAACATTTTACAGACTTGTCCTAGGACGCCCCTGTTTTGAGGCACCCTGAGGTCTCTCTGCTGTCTCAGCCCATTTCTCCTGATAGGGGCTGCTGAGTCTAAGAGCTGTTCACCCTCTAATTGGACCAATGGCCTGGGAAGCCTATCCACCAAATCTACATGGATGGCAAGAAGCTAGCCAGTTAGGAGGCCACCTTTGGTAAAATCATCGACTGAGCAGTGCTTCTGTTGGTAAGAGCATGTACGGGAGTCACTCTTTGATCCAAGGCTGTGGTGCTGAAGCCCATGCTAGGTTCACCTCTTTGGTTTCGATAGTGGCAGTTCTAATTGAAGAGACTCCTTTGTCTGATCGTTTTGGGCTTCTTGAAGGTTATTTATTCATTCAGGTTAATATTCAGTCACTCCCTTTATCAGAGTCTTTCAGATGCTGTTGGAGCTTTGGGGTGAGGGAGTAATGGACCCATTGTTGAGTATCTGGTCTTTTTTTTATTTTGTTACCATAATGCAACAAGTCCAGTTGTGGTGACTCCAAATGGGAGTTTCACAATCAGAGGAGTTGTGAATAAAGCTGAACAATGTAAAATCATAAATAAATGGTTTCATTCCTGATCTTAGGATGAGTGGGAGTTTAGAGCTGAAGACAATTGAATCAAGGACACATCCTGAGTAACCTCTGTAGTGAAATCCTGAGGCTGCAATTTTTGACTCTAACAACTACATTGCCTTCCTTTGTGACTTTTGTTTGTGCAGTCACGGGGACTTAATACTCAGCTGTATGTTGAGACAACTGTGATCATCTTCCATTTTACATTTATCATTTGCATGCATGTCATATTCAAGGTTGTGTGAGTTCTGGATCTATGTGTTTTTAGTGGCAGCCAAACTACACAACATGAAGCAGGTTATTTATGCATAGGTATCACTTGCTTTGTGGTTACATTTTTACATTTATTATGATGAGGAGAAAGAGTAGTAAATGGCAGGGTTATGACTTGAGTTGCAAAAAATACTCAAAGTTGTATTTCCACTCTTTCCAGTGATTGCTCCAGTGTATATCATTTTTGTTTCATCATCAGAAATGTCGGAATTAAAAGAAATGTTTTAAAGATAGGAATTTTTCATAACCATTTGCTTTTTGCAAAAACAAACATTCTGATGATGGCACTCCCCCTTGTATTTAGTTGGTTTATACTGGTTTTGAGCTTACAGGGCCTTCTGATCATGTTCAGAAATAACACGTATGGAATTGCGATTACTCAGCATCTTTCGGAATGCTTTGTGATCCCTGGTCTCCAGTATTTAACTGCAATCTCAGGAAGCCTAAATCCTGCCATAGGGAGTAATGCTAGCAGTCACACTTCAGAGGCAAGGAACTGTGCTGTAGGGACTTCAGTGACAGTTTATACATTACATTGCAACTCAGATGTACTTGGTGGTCCTCTCACATTGTAACTTTAGAAAACAATTAAAGATCAGTGATGCATTATGTCTAGATAGGGCACTGATAGAAGGGTGTAAATCAGTGACTGCATGAAAGAGTTGGCACTAACTTGTCCTGTGGCCAATTGAAAATCAGTAAATTGTATTGAATCAATAGCCTGGCCAAAATACAAACCAACTTCCTGGTTGCATTTAAATTGCCTTTTAACCAACAGACAGCTCTTTAATTGGGGATACTATCTATAAGTAAGACTTGGAAGATAATCAGATTTCTGTAAAGTATCTTAGATTTAAAGAATAACAAGTAAGTGTAATATAAATAGAACATAAGAAAACCCTGCAGGTAGTATATGGTTGAAGATAAAGAGAAGCCTGAAAGAAACCAGTATTAGTTGATTGCTAAGAAATGTTCTATTTTGCTTAGGATTTCTCTCAATGAGGAAAACCGAAAGTGTATTTATTTTGTATAAATGTGTGGATTATTGATTGTTATGAAGCCTTTTAGATGTTTCAGAGGGTTCTGATAAGCACTTTACAAAAGCAAGTCTTTCATTTGATGCAGAAGGTGATGCACAGCAAGGCTGAAACATGCAAAGTGATCTGCAATTGGTCTGTTTTCAGGGCACCCGGATGATGTAAGGAAAACTAGGAGGAACTTGGTCTTTTTTCATTTAGCAATTCCTATAGTCCTATGTTTAAAACGAAGTTCAGCAAAAGCAAAACAAAGCTAAGAATTGAAGTTACATTTCCATTCCAACAGCCTGACCTCTGACAACTTTTAGCATCACACAAGGTCTATTACAAGTGGGAAAGTCATAACATCATGGAGTACTCCATAATGTACCTTCCCCACAATCAACATTTCAAAATCTAAGAATATTTACGCTGGACTCTATGAACATTTAGGTCAAAAGAGAGTATCTTGCGACTGGCAAAGGCAATACTGGGTAAAATAAAGACTATTTGAAACAAGCATTTATGATATAATGGCAGGGGAATGAAAATAGCAATAGTTATTTTTTATTTGAAAAGTCAAGCGTCTGACCAATGCATGTAATATTGTAAATTGACCCATGTGGTATTTTTACCTTGTAATATTGAGAATATTCCATATTGAATTCATTAAAAAATTTAAATTCATCTGAAATGTATATCAATTTTGACAGTCTGTCGTGAAGGATTTCCTGTTGCGGCCTTGAAGTCCTGAGAGTGTCAATGCATTCAGTTTCTCAAGAGATTGTAAGAGGTTCTTGGATATTATTACTGCGTCTCCCCCTGTAAGTAGGTCGCTCGCCTTAGGAATTGAACAGTGGTTTTAATTATCTGAGGTTACGGGTATTATTAATTTTCCTTCCAGCTATAATCAACTAATTAGTTTTGTGTTGCTCTTACCATCCACTGAAATGAGAAAGTTTTAAACTTTGAGGTGCATTTAAAAAATAGGCAGAAGATAGAATTGTGATCTGATGTCTCAGGCCAGTATGAAAAGTCATGAGTGATGCTGTGGTAAGTTTATTGAATTTTTGTTTTTACACAAGTTAGCTAGCAGTGCCACTTAAAGTTTTCCGGTGAGATTAATTTTTGATTGGTTTGGACTTCTGTTCCAAAACGTAAACATTTGCCATTGTTGTACACATTTTCTTTGGAAACTCCTCTCTGACTAAATATGCTAAGGGTGTGGAATACACAGGGCAGCATCCCAGCTGACAAATGGTGCCTGGTACAAGCCCAGCTTCACTTTTAAAAGAAAGAGAAAGGAAAGCCTGAGGGCATTGAGGGAGCACTGAGGGCAGTTTTTCACATTTGCTATCCACCCATAAAATTGGCATTGCTGATCAGCTGCGCAAAAAAAAATCCATGAAATCCACTTGCAAGGTTGGCATGGTAGATCAGTGGTATGCACTGCTGCCTCACAGCACCAAGGAATTGAGTTTGATTCCATCCTCATGCAACCATCTGTGTGGAGTTTGTACGTTTGCCTCACACCCATGTGGGTTTCCTCCGAATGCTCCAGTTTCCTCCCACACTCCAAAGATATGCAGGTTAGGTGGGTCGACTATGCTAACTTGCCCATTGTGCCTAGGGATGTGTAGGTTAGGATATTAGTCTGGGAAATGCAGGATTACAGGGTCTAAGATTAGGGGAGGATGGGTCTGGGTGGAATGCTTTTTGGAGAGCCAATGTAGACTGGATGGGCCAAATGACCTGCTTCCACACTGTGGGTATTCTATGATTCTAATTAAACTGATTGAAGCCCCAACTTTACAAATGGGTAGTAGGTGGAAATTCTCCCCCAAGAACTTTTAATTCTGGGAAAGAATCTGATCAAATAACAGGTGGCATGCTTAGTCTTGATTAGAGAAGATTCAGAGGAGTAGTAAACATTCTAATATTGATAAGAATAGTTTGGTTGAAGGTTAGTGATGAATGAGAGTTCCTCAGTTCTGAGGAAAGATCAGCAGACCCAAAATGTTAACTCTGTTGTTTTCTTCACAGATGCAGTCAGACTGCTGAGCTTTTCCAGCAACTTCTGTTTTTGTGCAAACTTTGGACAGGCTTGGGCTTCATAAAGAACTTCGCAGTTATTAAGGCAAAGAAAATATTTGGAGCCAAATTGATACCTGAAGCATTCACATGTAAATGGGACCTCAAATTTATGTTGCAGAGGATTACAAGAGACAAATTCAGGAAGATTCCTCTCCTCGAAATGTATTGTGCAGCAGCTGTATTGGTCTCTGTCAAAGATATTGGTCTCAGTCAAAGATTGCACCGAAACAGATGTGATTTCTGTTAACGGCACAAACTATTGTAAGATCGATTCCAGTGGGACATTTTTAATTTCATGACACATTTTCAGTGTAACGTTTTAACAGACAGAGTTGGATCATTGGGTACATCATTTTACTAAGTTGAAGATAAAGATACAAGTCGTTGCCACTTTGCATAGGCATCGACACTCACTGCATTCCAAAAAGTAATTAATTAGTTGTGAAGGCCTTTGGCAAAACTTAAGGATTTGATAAAGCACTGTGTGAATACAAGTTATTTGCTTATTTGTTACAAAGCTGATTTAAAGTAGGACAGGCTTCCAATTGACATAGGAAATTGCAAAAACATTGTTAGAGCACAGAAAACTTCAAAACAGAGGTCAAAAAATGAACAATTCTGTTTTTAAGGGTGTCGGAAAATGTCCCTGTCTGATTATTAGGTGCCAGTCCAGTCATTAAAAAAGTCACCTTTCTCTGTGACCAACGACCCTAGGAATAGAAATCCTATCCACTGATGGGTGATGTGCAATCTGAGATCGACAGCTCTCTTTTATGTTCAGCCACCCCACTGGGAATGTGGTGGCTGCTGCTAGAGAGGCATCCAGATTTATATTGGATCCTGGATTTAAGTGAGTGGCAATGTAAAGGGTTTTTGCAGAGTGAGGGGTTGTGGGGAATGGGGTTGAAACAAATGGCAGCATGATGGAAATCACTCAGTACATCTGTGGTCATGTCTGTTAATCCTTAGCCTTCCAGGCCAACTTGCAGATAATGGGATGGAATTCTAATGCCCCATTACTGTTACAGTGAAATCCAGCCCAGTGTTTTAGGTGCTGACCTTTATCAGTTTTAACAGAGGATTAGATATGTAACATTTTGAGCTCTCCGCAGATGCTGTTTGACCTTCTGACTGTTTCTGCATTTGTTTCAGATTTTTGGCACTGGCATGTTTCATAGACACTAGATCTTCCAATAATTGTTGATTATGAATATCATTGTACCTATTATTATAGGTTGTTAATTCTATTTCTCCCCAGCATTTTTTCTAAGCATAATGCTCAAGCAAACAGATCATGCTAATAGCAATTTATGCTAGTTTACAGATTAGAGAATAGGTTTGGCTAAGTAGGTCTCCAGTAACACTTAATAGACGTGCTGGCTTTTTCTTTGAAATTGTCCTGGGTGGCAAGAGTAAATAACATAGTACCAAGACCTTTTCTATGTACCACATCATTTCCTGCAGACTTCACCAACTTTTAATAACAGTTCAAATCTCAACACTTTCACAAACTCAACAGCAACTGGCAGAAATCAACCGGCAACTATCCTGGAAGTGGTTGATGATACTAATTAAATAGCATTGGTGGAAGTGTTTGTCTGCTGTTTAACACATCATGCTTTTCAAAGCTGAGAGAGGGGATCAGCTGCTGTGTTCAGTTCAAAACTGGCATTGACCCTGTCAATCAGCATTGTACGTAGATAGATCTCACAGTCTGCGCACTCTCTATGCATCTGATTCACATTCTGAGTGCCTGCCCTACTGACCTGCTCAAAATACCATTCTGTGCAGGCCACACCAGATCTGTGCATAGCTTTCAGGACACCATTTTAGACACAAAATGACACCTGTAACACTGAAAATGTGGAACTCAGTTTTTCAGAAATCTTCTATTGGCGAGCTCCTTTCATTACCATTTAGATAACTGATAGTTGAGCTTAGAAGGCAAATCTTGTTAAGTTTAACTTGAATGTGGGAAGGCAGTGTTGCAGCAACTGACAGTCTCATTACAGAAATTTTAACATGTTGTCAAGACGCCATGTCTGATACAATTCTTCATGAAGCAAACATTACACACACTTTCATAACAGAAGGCTTTCTCGGGTACTGAAGGAAATAAAAAGAGTTCTAAAAAATTTAGACAAATCTTATCATTTATGGGTAAGTGAATAAATTCTGGCAGTAGGCATTCTTACTGTCTCTGTAGTAAATGCTACCCATTCCTGTTCCGTATATTTTGTCTATGAATTATCACAGTGTGTTTTCCAAAACCTACACCATCCACATGTTACACATTGAGGGTGTATTATTTCACTAAGCAACTATCTTTAATTAAACACAAACACAATTTGTTTTATTACAACTCAAAGTGTTTTTTTAAATACGATGACATTATTGTTAACTAGGGGCAGTGCTGGCCCAGTGGTATTACTGCTACACTATTAATCCAGAGACCCAGGTAATGTTCTGGGGGACCACAGTTCAAATCTTGCTGTGCCAGAAGGTGGAATTTAAATTTAATAAAAGTCATCTGGAATTAGCAATCTGATGATGATCATGAAACCCTTGTCAATTGTCAAAATAAACCCACCTGGTTCACTCGCCTCTTTGACCTGTCTGACTTCCCTCCCACCTATCCGCCCCTCCCTCCTCACTGACCAACCCACATCCCAACTTCCTACCTACACTCACCTTTACTAGCTTCATCCCTGCCTCCTTGACCTGTCCGTCTTTTCTCCCACCTATCTGCTCTACTATCCACCTTTTATCACCGCCCCCCCCTCTCCATTTATTTCAGAGTCCCCCTTCCACTCCCCCATTTCTGAAGAAGGGTCCAGACCCAAAACATCAGCTTTCCTGCTCCTCTGATGCTGCCTGGCCTGCTGTGTTCATCCAGCTCTACACCTTGTTACCACCTGGTTCACTAATGTCCCTTAAACAAGGAAACTGCAATCCTTACCTGATATGACCTATGTGTGACTCCAGAACCCACAGCAACGTGGTTGATTCTTACTGCCCTCTGGGCAGTTAGGGCTGGGCAATAAATGCTGGCCTGGCCAGAAACACTTACATCCTGTAAATGAATATGGATAAGAAATATTGAACTCATGCAGTAAGCACAGACTGGAATAAATAATGAAATATAGCTAGAAGTCTCAGTGTTTGGATGTCAATCCAAACTGACAAGTCCTTCCTCTCATGTCAATTTATGTATTTATACTTTTCAACATAAACTAGTGAATCAACTCAAATCTGACCAGGACAGTATTGTCATCTGGTGCATAATATCCAAATATTAACAGATCAAAGCCACTCATATGAAGAATTTCACTGTTAATCCGTTGTATGTTAGAATCCCAATACCTTGGCTGTCAGTCAGACATTGGAAAGACTGTTCCATGTGCACTGTTATGTTTCATGTGTCATTCTAAAATTATTTCCCCAACAAATTGTGGCGTTAGTGCTCTACGGGATGATTGGAGAATATAAAGATCTAATTTATAGTTGTGTACCAATCTTACTGCTGCAATGAATTCCAATCCATAGTTTTGTGACCTAAAATGTAATCCTGATCATGTGCTTCTCCTCAGTTATAATTTCAAGCATTTTAAAACAAGTCATTGTATTGAAGCCATGAAACCACAAAGTGATCTGCAGGAAGACAATTTGTATATCCCTGCTAAGAACTGCGTTAATTGAATAGAGTGCTCAATGAATCACTTCAATGATCGAAACAGGTAACAGTATAATCAGTCAGATGTAGCCCTCCAGCGATTTAGTGAGGTGCACACAGTACAGTGCAAACCAATGTTTTTATGTCTAGATTGAAAATCCCTCCCGCATCATATTGTTGTGAATCTTCAACGACCTAATTACGTGCCAAAGGATTTACAGATTGTTAGAAAAGTTCCTGGAGGATTTATTTAACCACCCTCCAAGAATCTTTCTTACTACGTTGATTATGTCTGTAATTTTCTGGAGCAAAATTGTAAAGCAATAATATAATCCGAACCTAGATCCTTATGTGCTTAACTCAGTCATATTAAATATATTATTTGTCTTCTTGGACACATTGTTAAATTACAAAAACCATACCATCATGGACATGATGGGCTGTTTTTAAGGGAGTTTCAGGATTTTGACCCAGTAAATGTAAAGGAATTGTGATACAAGTTCTTTTTTAAACAGTTTCGGAATTGCAATTGCACAACTATTATGGACATACGATATATTGGACTTTGTCAGGGCAGGCGACCTCGAAGAAGACAGTGGACATGATTTCAGGATGTCCTCAAACATCCCTAAAGAGGTCATATGCACCCAGTGACTCAAGGGAGAGCCTGTATTGTGGACAGTCAAAATGGCGAAGGCTCATTTGGGAAGGTGCCAAACACATTGAGAGACTTTGCTGGGATCACGCAGAGCCAAAGTCACAGGAACAGAGGACTTTGGAGCAGGAGCCTACTATTTCATTCTTTCTGCTGGCTCCACATTCATTCAGATCCTGGCTGTGGCCTCAACCTCACTTTAATGTCTGCTTTCCATAACTCTTCACTCAGCCTGTTGAAAATCTAAATAAAAACCGAAAGAACTGTGGATGCTGTAAATTGGAAACAAGAACAGGTTGCTGGAAAAGCTCAGTGGGTCTGGCAGCATCTGTGAAGAAATATCCAAGTTAACGTTTCGGGTTTGGTGACCCTTCCTCAGAACAAACAACTGAAGGAACATACTGAGATAACAAGGTGTACAGCTGGATGAACACAGCAGGCCAAGCAGCATCAGAGGAGCAGGAAAGCTGATGTTTCGGGCCTAGACTCTGTGCTAGTTCTGTTCTCTGCTACAAAGTATCATTCTTTCAGAATTAACCTTGTCAAGTCACGTCAACAGCTTTTATATTTTAGTATGATCACCTTTCATTCTTCTAAACTCCAGTAGGTAAAGGCTCAACCTGCTCAACCCTTCTGCATAAAGTAAGCCCTTCATTCCAGTCAAGTGGACCTCCCCTGAATGGCTTTCAATATAGTTATATCATTTCTTACCATTGGCTGATCGATCCCAACAGTATGTTCCTTTGATAACAAGCATGGGGCTGGATGAACACAGTAGGTCAAGCAGCATCATAGGAGCAGGAAAACTTGACGTTTCGGGCCTAAACCCTTCATCAGAATGTTCCTTTACTTGTTTGTAATAGGCAGAATATAGATTGTACACAGCCAATGCACACTTCTAAAATGAAATGTTTCCTGTTAGATGTGATTCCACATTGGAAAGCACTGGCTGAGCAATTCTAAGGGAGCTAGTAGCTACACTGACAAACAGTAAATAATTGAGCTTGTATCCTGGCTCATTTATGTTTACTAGAAGGGACAGCCATTCATACACAAGGGCCCATTCTCTGCAACTAAAAGGAATATGTTCAAGCATTGTGCCTTTTTTGAATTTCATGTCATTTCATTTCATTTCAGCAGTGTGTACTGTCTACAAGATGCACTGCAGAAATTCACCAAAGATCCTCAGATAGCACCTTCCAAACCCACGACCACTTCCATCTAGAAGGACAAGGGCATCAGATATATGGGAACACCAACACCTCCAAGTTCCCCTCCATGTCACCCACCATCCTGACTTGGAAACATATCACTGTTCCTTCACTGTCACTGGGTCAAAGTCCTGGAATTCCCTCCCTAATAGCATTGTGGGCCAAACCACAGCAGGAGGACTGCAGTGGTTCAAGAAGGCAGCTCTCCACCACCTTCTCAAGGGCAGCTAGGGATGGGCAAGAAATGCTGGCCAGCCAGCGACGCCCACATCCCACAAATGAATAGAAAATAAAAATGTAGCTGCTATCACTGCACTGGCACAGGAGGTCAGTGACACTGAGATTGTTGATATGCTCTTGGAATGAGAATCAGTGCTAACTCCACCTATGTGCGCTTACATAGTAACACTGATGCTCAAGGAGCCCTTACCACTGTCACTACACTTGCAAATCCGCTCAGTGCCGTTCTCTTTTCTTTCTCTCTCTCTCTCTACTTCACTCAGCGTCTAACTTCCCTCCCAGTTTCACTGGTATCCAACTCCCCTGCTCACTACTTCATTTGCACTCTGCTTCCTACTTCCTGAGTCGTCCCCCTCCCAACTCCTCACTGTCTCCCCCTTGCTCGCCACCTGGCTGGTAGGGATAATGCGCAGTGAGGCCACACAGCTCTGAGCAAGACGGAGACAGTGAGATGTTGGGAGTGGATTAAGGCAATTAGTGTGGGACGGTACTTATGTGGAGTCAGAACTCCAGCATACACCCAGCCTCTTCCTGGATTCTAGATTCTATGGAAAATCTCTGGCTGACTTTTGGCGTGTCTTTTCCCTGGATAAAGCTCAATTATAGGCAGCCAGTGATATTAATTAATTCACAACAAATCAAGAAAGGAAATGTTTCAGGGAAATAAATGTTTGTATATAGAGGTATAGATGTTTTCATTTAGATTTCAACATGAGCAAGAGTAGAAACCTTTCATGCTATTTTGTCATGGACCACACAAACATTGTGCGAATCAATCACACTGTGCCAGAGGCACTTGAATTAATTAGTTTAATCTATTGAAAAGCTGTCTCGTACTCCGTTTGTTACTCTTCCTACAGCTATGTAATGAGGTTAGTTGGGACATGGAGTGCTGTTGTACATTGAACTAAAACTTGTTCAGTATCCAGAAACCTAATATTGAAGGAGAAATGCAATTTCTTTGAGCAAGGTGCTGCAATGTGCAGGCTTATTAAGTCTTGGGCCGGGCAAATGGAGAGGAGAGAACAAACACTGAAACAGCCAAATCAAATAAGTTGGAAAAAGACATTCTGTCTAAAATTAAATAGAAAAATGTTGCAATCTTATGTACAGATTTAAGCATTTAGCATGGCTTTGAAGCCATTTGTACTTGCAATAGCTGGGAATGAGGTTTAAATAGTTCTACAAATCACTCGCAAACATTCTAAATGCCAGTATTTTCCTGTAGATAATTGAGGAAAGAGCTTTCACTGTACAAGTTTCCCACACATTTACAGCAGCAAAAATTCACATGAGCAAGGGAGCATTTTAACCGTCCTGCTGCTTAGTCACAATTGTTATGAGGTGCAGGAAAATTAGGAATTGAAGTACCTCTGGTAAGTTTTAACCTACTCTCAAAAAATTAAACAAGACGAAGGAAATGTCAGTCTTACCCAAATAAGTTCAAGCTGGCAACTTATAAAAGCCATTGATTTAATGTCCCTCAAACAACTATTTGGTTGGTCTCGTTGGTATGTTGTAGGAACAACACTATTTGACACTCTTCATTGGCAGGGGCTCAAGCCTTATAGTGATTAACAGTGCAGTTCTCTGATTTCGAAATGCAGGATAATAACAGAAACACTGGCTCAGCTCTTCCAGTATCTGGATAGTCTCTCTCAAGATGTATCTCTCAAGATATGCATCAGCACTACTCAGAAGTTCTGACATAGTGACCAAGACTGTCCAAGAAATTTCCCTACTCAGAGTTAGAGTTGAAGACTTTGGAGGTTCGAACTTATTTATCTGGATAGTTTACCGGAACATATTAGACAGATAGAAGCCAGTTTTAATTTCTCAAGTCTGTACACATTTAATCATTTGGTCTGTTCCCACTTTATGATCTTACTAGATCTAGGTTACCCAGAGCAAGCTCTATCCAGTTCTCCCCTCTGCCGTAATTGCCCATTACTCAAAGGTAATGTACTCGCCACTTGTCACACGCTGAATTGATGACAGACAAGTGGTAAATTGATTTGATTCACCTACAGAGTTATGCAATAGTAAGTTGTGTTAAAAATTTCGGTACAGGGTGTGAGCTACTCTCTAAAACCTCTCAAGGTCTAGACAGCAGCAGCCACTACAAAAGAAATTGAACTTTTTTTTACCTGCCCCAACTGCAGCTAACTGTCAGGAACCCCATGTCAATCAGCCTTTACTTAACAGGATACTGCTGAGTTGTTGGGCTACTCATGACTTGCAAGTTGAATGTCCACTTGTTGAATAAAACAAAAGAAATAGGCTGCCATTTGTTATCTTCCCCATTCGCTTGTGTCTGGGAATGACACTTTGACTCCAGGAGCATCTGTGAAGTATTGAGAAAGCAGGACAAACCTTCAGAAGGACAGTGCACTGTCTGCTGTCAATTTTTTGGGGACTATCTAGTAGAACACGAGTGCTATCTGAAGAACTTGGTTTTGTTTAGCTGGTGGCTGGTTGCATTCACAAAACAATTGAGTTGTATCAGGAGCAAAGAGTGCTGCCTAGCTGCCAAGAGAGTTGAAATGTACTTTTTTGGCAAGCTGGTGTGATGTAGCAGCATTCAAATATGTTCTGCTTTCAATTTTATAACTCTGTTGAAACATGCATTTGAAAGGACTAGGATACTGTTGGTGTAAAAAGAGAGATTACTGGAGATCAGTTCTGATCTAAACGTGTATTAACTCTCTGGACACTGTATTTGCAAATGGTAGGCAGGCGATTGAGCATAAAGGAGGTAAGAATAAGAGTGCAGAAGCCAATAGATGGAGGTTTAGCAATCCTTTTCTCTCCTGAGCCCCCTAAGTTATTAATTCTAATAAAATGAGAACTTGCTTTTGAAAGAGGTTGAAGATTTACAGGGAGAGAACTTATTTGATGGAGTTGTTGGATTACAGATGCTTGTCCTGGCTTTGCACTGAACGTATCAATCCTGATCACTGTTAGTTTAAAACCTTGTAGCTACATTTCCAAGATTGTACATTTCTTTGATTTTGACCTGTACCACTAGAAGAATTACTCCACCAAAGCGATAATGGAATGATGCTGAAGAAGGCTCCGAGATCTAAACTTTTTTCCCGAATTCTGACTGGTTTCCCTCTCTTAGGAAATTAACGCCTTTTTATTAGGTTGTGGGTAAGGGCCATCTGGTATCACCTCACACCTGACGAGAGTCATGGAGGCTAAGATAAATGTCCATCTCTGATTTCCTTCAGAGTCCAGGCGTTATATTCCATTGTGAACAAATGACACATTCTTTTAGATATAGATTACTGCTAAACAAACCATTTCATATCCTCTCATCAATAATACAAGCTGCTGTAAAAATTCACATGAACATGCTTACCCATTCCCATAAATAGTAAGGCAATTAAGAGCTAATACTAATAGATCTTCTTAGCAAAACATCAGGAAAACATTTTTTGTGTTCTGTCTTACTGATATAGTCAATAGATCAAGGCATTCAAAAATCAAGTCTAATCTAAAGACGGTTCTTGCTTAACAGATATCAAGATAAAGAAGGCACATTCATTTCAAACCATTCACCTTAAAATGCTTGTTTATTTCTTAACATTGACAAAGAGGTATCGAATAGCATAATATGTAATAAAACTGATGAGGTTTAGGGAGGCGAACTGATACCTATACAGCTGCATTGGCTCGTTACAGCCTGCCTTTAATTATCTTCGTCTTAATGTTAGGACAGAAAATCAATCTGGGCTGTTTTATGGCTGATGCAAAATCTTAAAACAGTACTTCAAACCAATGTAAAACATTAAAAACATGCAGCATTTTCCAAATCTTACATGTGGTCTAGGATATTCCAGAAGAGTGGTGAAAATGCCAAGCACCTTATTTTTCTACAATGAATGGCCTTATAAAACCACACTCCATCTTCAACAAGATCAAGAAGAGCTTGGATATCTTTGACACCAACATAGAAGGAATGTGCATCTGTTTTAGCTGTCTTTGATGCTTGCTTGCCTCAATCCTCTGAACAGGGCATTGTAACCTGCTTCACCTAAGACCTTCCCTCCACTTCTAAGCCTTGTCTCCAAGCTTATCAGATCTAATTTAAATCTCCAAAATAAAAAGAAAGAGCTGCAAACCTTGGAAATCAGAAACAAAAACAGTAATTGCTAGAAAAACTCAGCAGGGCTGGCAGTATCGAAAAAGAGAAAGCAGAGTCTCTGAAGAAGGGTCGCTGGGCCCGAAACATTAACTCTGCTTTCTCTCCACAGGTGTTGCTAAACCTGCTCAATTTTATCAGCAATTTCTGTTTTTGTTTCGAAATGAAATCTCCTGAACCTTCAATCCCGTTCAGGCTAAATTTCTGATACAGCTTCTCTCAGTGGTCCCACAGCAGGTAACATTGTAAACAAGAGATAACAAGCATGGGGCTGGATGAACACAGCAGGTCAAGCAGCATCATAGGAGCAGGAAAACTTGACGTTTCGGGCCTAAACCCTTCATCAGAAATCATTGTAAACAACTTCTTTTCCTCAGGAACATTTTCCTTTCAGAAGAGGAAGTGGTGGACTGGTGATAAAGGAACTGGGCAAGTAATCCACAGCCCCAGGCAAGCGTTGTGGAAACATGGATTTGAATCCCACCATGGCAGATGGTGAAACTTACATTCAATAAAAACAAAACTAGCCTAACATCAACTGTGTAATTACTGTCAATTGTCATAAAAACCCACCTGATTTGTTAATGTCCCTTTAAGGAGAGAAGTCTTTTGTTCTTTCTTGTTCTGGCCAACATGTGACTCCAGATCATCAGTGGTGTTGTTGACTCTTAACTGACCAATTGAGGATGGGCAATACATGCTGGCCCTCCTCAGAATCTCGCTCGCCGGCCCTCTGGTCTTGTTAACTATCATGTCAACTCATGCTTTCTCCTTCTGAGTGGTGTTGCCTCCTAGTTCTGAGCTCATCTCCTGCAATGCCCTATCCCCTTTGAAATATTCCAAATAGATTTTTGCTCCTACAACAATATCTGAATGGACCTAATCAAAATCTCATTTTAAATTCTCTGTGACTGTGAGCATAGTCTCTCATTTTTCTTCTCAGTCTGTTTGCACTAAAACTTGTTTGATTATATCCACAGCACTCTAACAATGAATTGATTTCCTAATGCTTTGACATTAGATTGGGCTCACCCTAAGAATGTATCCTTAACCCTATTCCTCTTCTTTAGCTCTTCTTTAGGTACATACTGTTCTTTGACAGTGTCACTTACAATTATGGAGTCAAGTTCCACATGCATTCAGACGACATCTAGCTCCATGTTTCCAACTACAGCTTCTACTATCACATTGCTTGTCCACATTTTAGTCCTTGATAAGCCATTCCTTCCTTAAACTAGACATTGAGAAGGCCAAAGCATCTTTGATTCAAGGCAGCAGCTCAATTCCCTTGCCAGCGACTCTATCCCACTGTCTCAGGGTGAGCCACCAACCTGACATTGTGATTCAACCCTGAACCCAGTGCTGACTTTGTGGTTTTAATGGTCCTGATTTGTGAATATCTTTTACAGTAACATGATCAGCAGCCAGAACCCTGGGTGATTAATCATTCCCTCTGTACGTAGGAAACATTTGAACCAACTATGTCAGTGCGAGCATTTCTGAGCCTTACCAGCTCAAGCATAGAACAGGATTTGAAAATAAGACACTCTGTTGTTTTGCATTATTCAGATAGATGCTTGATAATTTTGCTGAACCATTGAAAACACTGGATTATTCATTAGACATTGTCATAGTTTCTTCAGCTACTGATTTTTATCACATTTAATGAGGTAATCAGATTTTATTGTGAAATCTGCTGATTGTATTTGGGAAACAATTGCTGCCATGGATCTTTATTTCTTTTCACTCCATTCCTACTTCCATGAAGTATGGATAAGTGTGCCCTTTAACTGAAAGGAATTTACATAAGACTTGAATAGAATATCATCCATTTATACTTAAAATCATATTGCACGCCATCCACTGATGTACCCTCATGCAATATAAATTCTGAAAGATAGTATCTTTCTCTCTTCCATGAGATCTGATGTAGTTTGTATGGATTTTAGCATCGCTTTTGACAAGTTCCCATATGGGAGACTGATTGAGAAATTGAAAGCACATGGAATTGAAGGAAATTTGACGAGATGGATCAGAAACTGACTTTAGTATTAGGACAGAGAGAGTAGTGGTAGAAGGCTGTTTGACTGGAGACCGGTGTCCAGTGGTGTGTCACAAGGATTGGTTCGAGGATCCTTATTGTTTGTTATAGACCTAATGGATATAAGTGAAAATGTGGGGAGAATGTTAAGCAAATTTTCAGATGACTCCAAATTGGTAGAGTGGTTAATAGGTTACAGGAAGATTTGATGGATTGGTTGGTCAGATGGGTAGAACAGTGGCAGATGGTATTTAACCCTGATAAGTGCAAAGTCATGCACTTTGGAAGAAGAAACAAGATGAGGGAGTATTTAATGAAGGGCAGGACACATGATAGCTTAGAGGAACAGAGGGATCTTAGGGTAGTTATTCACAGATCGCTGAGGTTGGCAGAGCATGTGAACAGGATGGTTAAGGAGGCTTATGGGACACTTGCTTTCGTCAGTCGTGGCATACAATATAAGAGCAAGGAAGTAATTTTGGAGTTGTACGGAGTGTTGGTTAGGTCATAGCTGGACTATTGTGTGCAGTTCTGGTCACCTCACTACAGGAAGGATGTGTTAGCACTGGAGGAGGTACAAAGGTGGTTCACCAGGATGTTGCCTGAGATGGAGAAATTGGGCTATAAGGAGAGACTAGATAAGCTTGGATTGTTTTCTTTAGAGCAGAGAAGACTGAGGTGGGACATGATTGAAGTGTATAAGATTATGAGGGGTATGGACAGGGTGAATAGAGACCAGCTGTTCCCTTTGGTTGAGGGGTCAATCATGAGAGGGCATAGTTTTAGGATAAGGGATAGGTGATTCAGAGAGGATTTGGGGCAAAAACCTTTTTTTCACTCAACAGATGGTGGGAATCTGGAATGCACTGCCTGGGATGGAAGTGGAGGCTGTAAAAATTACAAAGTTTAAAAGCTATTTGGATGACCTCTTCAAGGATGTGGGACAAGTGCAGGAAATTGGGAATAACACATCTTTAGTGATAGTTGTTAGTGCAGACTCGATGGACTAAAGGACCTTTTCTGCCCTGCGTGAGCATATGAATCTGTGTAGCGCACATTTTGATGTGTCGAGGCTTACATTCACACAATGTTACTGGTTAAAAAATTCTTTGGAACAACAATCACCTAAATGTGTGACATCTGATGTATTTCTGTACATTTCTTCATTTTCAAGCGAAAACAGACTGCTTGAGTCGGCCTCTTATTTTCCTACAGCCTATCAGGGTACCCTAAAGACTCTTGTGTCAATGATTTCCTTCAATAGAAGCATTTTCTAGCAATGGAGTCAGTAGAAAATTAACAGTTAAAATATAATTGCCCTTCAGTAATGAATGACTGGAAGATTTCGGCTCCTGCCTGTGAGGTAGGGCTTGATAATTTCAGAACAGTTTGCAATTGTTCTTGGCATGCCTGTCATCTTTGAACAAGATTGGCGCATACAGGACTCAATGCAGTGCCTGAGCCTTGGGGGAGAGGAAAAAGTTGACTTCGGCTTCAGTATTGGATCAACAGAAGTATATATCTTTCCTATTTTAACATTGTTTATTCCAAACCAAATCTATGTCAAATGCAATTTGCTCCACAAAGCTCCATGACTATTTGCTCTATGAGTTCCAACCAGTAGGCCTTCATTCTCGGGTACAGTCGCTTAATTGAATGTGACTGCAGCTCCATTGAAAGTCTTTGGAAATTGGCAGCACTGCATCCGTATTGTTGGACTGACACTTTCCAGCCCCATTTTAGTCAGGGCATGTCACGTATATGCCACATGCTGGCTGAGAGGACTGTCTGTCCATTGTGGAACCCATCTGATTTGTTCCTGTAAGCTCACTCCCATGAAAGTTTCTTGGTATAATGACCAATATTTATCCCTCAATCAACGTCACAAGCACACAGATTATCTAGTCTTTATCTGACTGCTATTTGTTAGATGAGGCTAAACATAAATTGGCTGCACATTTTCTCTGTACCCAGTACATGTGACAATACTACATCAAATCAAATCAACATTTCTTAGAATAGTGACTACACTTTAGAAAAGAAAATTGTTGACTTCAGAAAGGCACCTCTTAGACACAGGTTCTTCTTTATATGGGAGTCAATGGGATGCAATGACATCTCAGTTTCTTCAATGTGTGAGTGATCCACTTTGTAGGGTTCCCACCCATGCTGCCAAGTTGAAAATAATTTTCTTTGAAAGTTGCTAGTTACAACGGAAACAATGCTGCAGACAATCCACAAGGCCAGGAGAACATCTTCTGACTAAAACAGCAAATAAAATTGCAGGAGCATTCATTTTCTAAATGCTCAATTTGTGAGAAGGTATATTTATTAATGTGGAATGAAAATGTAGCAGTGCCTGCAATAATGAACTTTTAATCCACACCTTTGGTATCTAACAGGCATTTACGCAGTATAAATGTGCAAACTCATTAAATTCAGATGTGTGGCCAGTTATTTGCAGAAAATATCTGAACACCAGGGGAGAAAAAACTGATTTATTGTCAAAGCCCTGCGTTTATTATGGAGATTATTAATGGAGCAATCTAAGTGAGAACAGAAATAATTCAAAAAGCTTTCAATTATGGAAATGTATGTCAGGCCAGATGAACTCCAGGATTTCGTGTAACTAGCTAAGGTTCTGCTGAAAGGTACAAGTTAAAAAGAGAGCTGAAAGGTGACCCCTGAATATTATTCAAAGGTGCTGCCTTTAGACATATGTAAGATAGAGCAAGGTTGTAACTGTGAAAAACATACGTAAAACTTACGGCACCCCTCAAAGAATCAGACCATGGGTGGAATCAAAGAGGGGTCTAGGTGACATGGGTTATAATGGGATGTATGACAAATCTGGAGATGCACTTCTCACTTTCTAGATAATCCCACTTCGTCGTTTACACTTTTCACAAGGGGTGAGATTTTTGCTGATAAGCAGCAAGTTGCCAATTGATGAGGTTAATGTTTGTTCAAGTCCTTGTTTTCAGCTAAACTTTCCTTATTAATTATGATCTTATCAAATACAACCAACAAGCTAGTTATCAAGAATGCTTGACATGGAAACCAATGTGCGGTGCATGTGGGCTTAGCTTGTGAACTCCTCCAATCACCTCCGGCTTGTCTGTGGCCAAACTGCAGATTGGGACATGATCCACCAGCACTAGCCACCTGCACCCCTCCACCACCGCCACTGACACCCAACTTTCTGGAAGCCATCACCACGATCTTGGCATCTCTCCAATGCACTGGCAGTGCATCCTTCCATGGCAGACTTGTCTAACATGACACATCTGCAACCAGCAGTGTATGGCTGCATTGGGCACAGTCTTTGCACAGGGAGAAGCACCCAGTCCATGGCATGCTCCCTTGCTCCCTCAGTGAGCATTCACCTGCTGCCTACTAGCATGCCCACAGCTTGCATGCCCTGGCTTACCCTTCTTTATCTTGCATTTGCAATCGGTGCAGTCACACACACAGGCCAGTGGCTTTTCTATGTGGCAGTCTTCATTTAGGGGTGTGTATGCCATCTTGTATGTCAATCTGTAAAGAAAACAATTTATATAAGCTGGCCAGCCATGGCCTCTGCAGGCCCTCAGTATAATTTGTTTCTCCTCTCCCTACCATTGTATCACACTGAGCTACCCTGTTCTACAGATGAGGCAGCAGGAGCCTCCTCCTTAGTGGAGTCCATTGGCACTCGAGTTTTGGTCAACCAGTTTTAGGGGTGTTTAGGTCTGGATAGGCCAGACATGCTAAGGGTCTTCTTGTCAGAGGCAAGTTACTCTTACTGCCATTTCTGTGTGTGGCCCCTCCTGCAGCTGGGTCCTACTTGGCATTGCTCTATCTCCTTATGAGGAAGAGACATTTGGATTGGGGTCAAGGGCTCCCGCTCCACACTGAGGATCACTACCTAGGCCCATGGAATGCAAGTTCCTGTCACTCTTGGCATCCTCTGAAGGTGCTGGGCTGTCTTTCTTGGTCAGCTGTCAGCCTGTCCAGGGAGGCAGGCATGTGACAGGGTTGTCCCTGTCATCACAGGCAGTCCTCTTCGCACATCCTCAGGGGAGGTGATGGCCTAATGGTGTTATTGCTGGACTGAGACCCAGATAATATTCTGCCATGGCAGATGATGGAATTTGTGTTAAATATCTGGAATTAAGAGTCTAATGATGATGATGAATCCATTGTCAATTGCTGGGGGAGAAACCCATCCAGTTCAGTAATGCCATTTTTACCTGGTCTGGCCTCCAAGTGACTCCAGACTCTCAGCAATGTGGTTGCCTCTGGGCAATTAGGGATGGGCAATAAATGCTACCTAGCCAATGATGCTCTCATCCTGTGAATGAATTAAAAAAAATGTGGCTGGGTCTTCACTGATGTGCTATGGTCAATTTGTGCCTCAGTAATAGAGAAAATAATGGTTTTCTCTGGAGGGTGCTGACAACCTGGTTAATCAAAATAAAGCTGTAGATTCAGCCTCACAGGACTGTAATATGTGGGAGCCAAAGTAGGCCATTTGGCCCATCGAGTCTGCTCCATGATTCAGTGAGATCATTCCTGATCTGATTAATACTGATTGAACATACATCTTTCTCAGCCTTGAATATGATTAATGAGCCAACCTTAATAGTTGTCTGCAGTAAAGAATTCCATATATCCACTATTTTCTGAGAGAAGAAATTCATCCTCTTCTCTGTCTTAAATGGGCGACCACTTACTCTGAGATTATGCATCTGGTCCTAGGCTCTCCCACAAGGAGCCACCCTGTCAAGTTCTGTAAGAACCTTGTATGTTTCAATAAGGTCGCCACTCATTCTTCAAAATTCCAACTGAGTACAGACCCAACCTACTCAACCTCTCCTCATATGACCTTCTGTAGACTGCCTCCAAAGTCAGGATATTCTTCCTTAAATAAGGGGTGCAACACTTAACATATTGTCTCACATGTGGTATGACTAGTGCTTTGCATTGTTTTTGCAAGACTTCATTATCTTTAAAATTCATTTCCTTTGAAAGAAAAGGCCATCAGTCTATTTGTCTTTCTTATTGCTCATTAAACTCGACTGCTAGGTTTTTGTGATCACCAAACTCCTCTGTGCTGCAGCTTTCTGCAACCTTTTCTCATCTAAATAATATTGAGCTTCTTGATTCTTTGTGCCAAAGTGAACATATGCTCATTTTCCTTTATTATATTCTATCTGCCAAGTGTTTGGCCACTCACTCGCACAGTAAAATCTTTGTTCATCCTAATATTTGCCTTCTGGGAATCAAAATATATCAACTGGTTCCCTTTTATCTATCTGCTTATTATCCCCTCAAAGGATCCCTACAGTGTGAAAAGAGGCCATTCAACCCATCCAGTCTGCACTGACCCTCTGGAGAGCATCCCACCCAGACCCTATCCCCATAAGTCACATTTACCTTGGCTAATCCTAGCCAGCACACCATAGGCAATTTAGCATGGCCAATCCAACTGACCTGCACATCTTTGGACTGTGGACGAAACCAGAGCACCCAGAGGAAAACCTACACAGGTGCAAGGGGAATGTGCAAACTCCACACAGACAGTCACGAAGGGTGGAATCAAACCTAGGTCCCTGGCGCTGAGGCAGCAATGCTAAACACTGAGCCACAATGTCTCTAATATTTTCATACTAACAGATGTTAAGCTAACTGGCCAATGGCTACCAGTTTTGTTTTGAATGCTTCCCTTTTCACATAAGGGTAATATGGTAGTTTTCAATCATCTAGGATTTTTCCCGCATCTAAGGGTTTTTGGAAGATTACTACCAGTGCATTCACTATCTCTTTGTATCAGTTTCCCTTAAAATCCTAGGATGCAACCTGTCAGGCCCAGGGGACTGATCAGCTTTTAGCACCATTAGTTTCCCTAGAACTCAGTGATAGATATTGTGTTTATACACCGCTTCACCTTCATCCCCCACCCCACCACCATTTTAAACATTTGATAATTTGATATTTTTTGGAATGCTTTAAATGCCCTCTACCATGAAAACTGATGTAACCTACTTATTCACTCCTCTGTTATTTCTTAGTTGCTTGTTATTATTTTGCTGGCCTCCTCCTCTAAGGGATTTTTGTGCTCTTTGGACTCTCCTCCTTTCAAGTTTTGAAATCATTTGCTAATTTGGCCTCATGGTTTACTTTTTTTTCTCTTTATTTATTATAAGATCATTATTTGTTGGCTTTTAAAATATTAAGTGTTTACAATTTTCCCAATCATTCAGTTTACCATGAATCCTTGCCAGTTGTATGTTTTGAGTTTCTGTTTGACATTGTCCTTAATTTCCTTGCTTAACAACGATCAGTTTGTCTTATTCCTAAGATCTTTCTTCCTCACTGGGATGTATCTTTGTTGTGAGTCATGAACTATTTTCACAAATATCTGCCATTGTTCAGCAACCATCTTTTCTGCTAAACTGCTTTGTACATTCACTCCAGCCAACTCTGCCCCTTCCCCTATGTAATTATCTTTATTAAGATTTAGCAGTTGTTTCCAACCCAAGTTTCTCAGAATTATACTAAATGCTATATTCTACCATGTTATGGTCAATGTTTTCTAGGGTATCATTTACACTGAGATCATTTATTAAACCTGCTTCATTACACATCACCAGAACTCTGGTTAGATCCACAGCATGTTTTTCAAGGAAAATTTCTAAAATACGTTTTCTGAATTATTCCCCATGGCTACTTTTGCCAATTTGAATTTTTTTCAATCTAAGTGACAATTAAAGTCACCCATGATTATTGTACTGCCTTTTATACAAACCTCCATGATTTCATTTATTCCCTGTCCCTCAGAACAGCTACTGTGAAGAGGGTAATTGACAATTTCCACTAATATCTTCTTCCCCTTGTTATTTCTTACTGCCATCCATATGTATTCTACACCATTTGATCCTAGATCATTTCTTGCTGTGATACTTATTACATCCCATACCTTCAAAGCTAAACTACAACACTAAACTAAACCCACCATTCCACATTTCCTAAAGCCTGTCCTTTCACAATGTCATATACCCCTAAATACATAGTTCCAAGCTTTGATCTCCTTGTGAGCATGTCTCCACAATAGCTTCAGGATTATACCTAGTAAATTCTATTTATGCTGTTAATTCATTTGTTTTATTTGGAATAATATACACATTTAAAATAAAGAATTATTAATTTTGCTATTTACTATTTCCCCCTTCCCTTGATCGTATTTGCAAACATCATCAGCCCCTCTTGAAAGTTTGGAAGTGGTGTTTAATGAAAGGTTATCTGGTGCAGAGTGAAGGCTGTAGGCCAAATTCAGCATTTTGAGCTGAATGGATATATCAACATTAGTGAGCTTCTTTCAGATGCAGAATGGATATTTAAATTGATTTTTTTTTTCTAATCAAGGTTAGAGCTAATTAGCTTCTGCACTTGGGAAATGAAACAGTTCACACTGCACCATTAAGATTTGACCTTCTGTACTTGGCTCCCCCTCACGCAGTATGTTAAGCTTTAAAATTCCCATCTTTTAGAAGATGCATAAACACTAATTGACATGGTTGTGTGTACAAATTGACTGCATCCGGCACTTGTCAATAATCCATAAGTCAAAGTGCATTTTAGCTTTCATGGTGCTGGCTTAGACATATTGGCATTTGTTGTGTGCTCTGTGCTGGATTTTAAAAGAAAACAAATTATCTGTACATGTTTGAAGTATCTGCCAAGCTTCAAATTCTTTTTAGATAGGGCTTGTTTTTCTAGGTATGTATTTCATTTTCCTACAGTCAGTGTTCATACTGTCATCACATTAACATGGAACACAGTTGTCGGCAATTGCAATCGATTCATTTACATGATTCTTTATAATTAGCTGGTAACAAGAAAGTACTCATTGTAAATGATTTGATTGGAATCTGTGTTCATGAAATATAATTTTGCTGTGGCATAGAATGCTGCACAAAGAATTTATTAGCTTTTAACAATTAATCATTTACTATATTCTATACCAATATCATGGTGACCTTTCATAATATAAATAAGATTGTGTCTGCAACAGAAAAAGCAATGTTACAGAAAAATTGCATGATGTGACCATTGGTTTGTCACATCTGAGACATGGGCTCAGTTCAGCTCTGAAAGATGGAAAGAAAATATTTCATCTCATTTCTGGCTGTAGGAGCTATGCACAAAATATGTTTGGGAAGTTTCAGTGCAGTTTCAGGAAAACTGGGCATAGACTCCACTGTACAAAACTGAATGTAGGAAGTTTGACCAGAAATTCAGAAAGAAATGACACACCCAGCTTTATGGACACAATGGTGGCATTGATGTAATCATTGGCCTGGATGATGGGACTGAGGGATTTCACCTTCCTTATTTCCCATTGCAACTGTTGTTCATATTTTTGGATACTTTGATCATTTTATGTATTAAAGACCTATTTTCCAAGTGTTTTTGACAGTGAAATGGACAAAGGGGCACAGAATTCAGTTTGCACTTCAACACAATTTTATTAACAAAATATTCCTTCTTAACAACTCTGAAAATTTCCCCAAAACCCATAATATTCACTCTTTGACTACCTCTATCCACCTGAGAAAGGATATTACCCGCAGTGATCCATGTGTTTGAGCTAGACCATTGGAATCTCCTTCCTCTCTAACATAGGGCTAGCTCTCTTGCACAAAGCATGGTCTTCCAAGTAAGAGTAGATTGTCTCCTGGGTGGTCTTGGGTTCCACATGGTCTTTTATCATGAGTCTTGTGGTGAGTCTTCGCTGCATCTTCACTGAATCTTCCCTGCTAGTCTTCGCTGTGACTTCACTGAGGATCTTCTTTGAGGGGCTGGCTTCCAGTTGTGGGTGTTTTCACCCGCCATTCCCTACCCCCTTCACTGAAATTTCTAGAATGTTGTGTGGCCTTTGGCCAATGCATTCGTGAGCTGTGTTCACATCAACACTATCCATGCCAAGAGGCGTAAAGTGCACATACTCAGGCAGTGAAGATGCCTGAACATTTGATCAATGCTTAGCTAACACACAAACCTTGGGCTGGTTATATCTACTTCTCCCCGAATCTTTATAACCTCTTTGATCTTAGTTTCCACTGTTCTCTGGAAACAATATCTGCTGGCTGCTGTTTAATTTAGTTTGGACAATTTCCGGATAAGCCTCATTTCTCCATCTGTGGGTCAATTTAGAATGTCCAATTTTGGGTCTGTCGTTGCTTGACTATGCAACAAATTAAGTTAGAGAGTAATAGAGTCATACAGCATGGAAACCGACACTTCAGTCCAACTCATCCGCGCTGACCAGGTCTTCGAATCTGACCCAGTCCCATTTCCCAGCATTTGGCCAATATCCCTCTAAATGCTTCCAATTCATATACCCACCCAGATGCCTTTTAAATGCCCATTTGGTGGATAAGGCATTCCACTGCTCAATGCTGATTTCTAACATTGACACTAACTCCACAGAAACTTTGCACTCAGTATATTGTGTGGATGAAATGTGAAATGTATTAATAGGAGCTGACTCTAGATGTAAAACTCAAAAGATAAGGAAACAAAGACTTAAAAGCAATATGTATTATAAAGAAAAAGCTTATTTGAGAATCGAATAAACATCCTGTTACTCTCAATTTGTGACATTTGAAGGTGCTGCTTCTAATTCAGATACTTTTAATCAATTTGTCCATGGATGTTATGAAATACCTCTGGAGCAAGGTGAGGCTTGAACCTGGGACTACGTGGTTGAGAGGTATGGAGACTACCATTGCACCACAAGAACCTTCCTTCTCTTTCATAGCATTGTGACAGCTTATAATTGCCAGCTGGTGCTTTCAGGGGCCAAATACTTAGCCTGTTATTTTAACATAAATGTTAAGCATGTTGTTTATGTCTGATATTTCCACGAAGAGACCAAAGCGTGTCATACAGTGTATTAGATATTAATGCACTTTTAATGACAGTAATCATTGCAAAGTTTTAAGAAGTTCAAGTTGGCTAACTCAAAAGCGAAATAGTGTGGATGCTGAAGAACTGAAGTTAAAAAAAAAGAACTAAAAGCATAGATTGGTAGAGAAACTCACTGGGTTTGTCAGCATTTGCAGTGAAAGAAACAAAGGTAATGTTTCAAGTACAACGACACTCCTTTGGCACTCATTGTTTCAGGTTTCTGTTGTTTTCCAGTTCCAAAGAAGAGTCATATCAGACTCCAGTATTTTTTGTCTGCAGGTGCTGCCAGACCTGCTGAGTTTCTCCAGCATTTTCTGCATTTATTCAAGTCAGGTAACTATTCTGTCAAAGATAGTAGGAATTGCAGATGCTGGAGAATCTGAGATAATTAGGTGCAGAGCTGAATGAACACAGCAGGGCAAGCAGGATCAGAGGAG